>JASCZW010000409.1:0-267500 GCA_034211315.2 Aedes japonicus | reverse complement strand
CTAAAAATAATGAAATTTTTGGTCATTCTAACTGTATATCTTGTATATGGTCATTCTAACTGTATGTATAGGCAAAGGGGCTAGATTTGATCTAAGTTCAATTAAAAAAAATGTGAAAGATATATCAAACAGGAAATACATTGAAAATATTCAAATGCATACATGCTTCTTATATTCATGACCATATGTTTCACTTACATGAATTTCCACTCACCCTGTATTTGAAAACCAAGAATGCCACGTAAAAAAAAATATGCCATACATTGTGGAACACTTGTATACCATACGGTATCGTAAACGAACTAACACGTCTTTGTACTGTAGGGCCATTTTTTCGTAAATATCCAGGCATCATTCATTCCGATGAAACACATGCAGCAGCAACTCTGACATAGTATTGTCTGGTATTTCTCAGACTGCTGGACGCCCCTGCACTTATCAAGTTTCTCTTCCGGGCGACTCATACCAAGGTACACATTTTCTAGATAAGATTATGAATTTTATCGAGCCATCCAGTCGCCAATAATGCCGCTAGCCAATGCTAGTGGTAGAGTTGGAGAGATAGCGTAAAAAGTTCAGGGAACGAAAGAGAATAATTACAAAACGTGACAAATAGACGAAAATTTATTTCCATTTCGCAATGACTTGTTCAACGAGTTCTGGCTGCTCCGGGCGACAATACAAGACCGGAGGGTCGACAATTGTAGGTTGGATAAAATCTCTCGCTATTTTATTTTTTTTAAAGTGGGTGTGAAAACCATGGCTCCAATGGCTGTCAGACTGGTGAAAACACTTTTATATTAAGCTCCCGGCGGAAAATTAATCATAATTGCGAGAAGAGCAGATAAAATATTCTACTTGTACAAGGGCTCATGCTGTACGTTTCTTCCGAGTAAGGCGGACCCTTTTTGGTATAGGCGCATTCTGTCATATCGAAAAATTCCTGTTATATTCATTTAAACAGTTCCGATGTGAACCAGTCGTTTAGTTGAAGAGTACAAAATAACAAATTTCAAAACAACTTACACTTTCAAATTAGTATTCACTATAGAAACTGTGGTTCATTTTAACAAAATAGCGAGATGAAGGTTGCCAATATGTGCCCCGTGCCGAATCACCTCAAATTTATTATCCTTAAACAAACTTTGATATTAATTTCTAATATTTATTCAAAACCGTTTGAAGTTATATAGTTTAAATGTTAGTATGATGGAAAACAGATCCCAACCCTATGCCGTAAAATAAACGATGCAATTTATTTGCCTGCTCCGAAGGTATGATAAATAGACGGTGGGTCAGTTATTCTTGAAGGATTCTTGGAATGTTCGAATCGAATTTCGCTGGAAGGAACGGTCACACTTGAATATATTCAAATGCTTGTTCATTTAAATTCACCCACCGAAATCAGAGGGATCAGTGATTCGGAGGGTCAGATAAATTTCAAGGAAAATAAAAAAGAAAGTCTACCTGGCACTCCATTAAACACAACACAACTGGCACTGTTGATCCTCTTCAACCATTTCAGTTGCGTGATACCTATACTCCAAAGTGTTTTTTTTTAACTAACCCTGACCATGTGTACAGTGTACACTGTACTCCGCATTCAAGGGCACATCCTGATTTGGAATGTTCGGTGTTATTTCGTATTTACCTAATGCGATTGCGACTGTATTTCAGGCCGCATTTGCATATGCTCGGAGGAAAAGGGCGAAAATAAACTACATAGGGTAACGGGATGTAATGTTAGCCTAGCTCCTATGTACTAAATATGTCATTATTTCTTCGATTATCAACAAAATCATGTTGCTATCAGCATGACCGATTTATTTCAAAGCAATTGAGACATAATTAATCAATTTATAGTAGTTCACTTCCGCGTAGTTTTCGATTTCCTTTACTTTTTAGACACCATGACTTTACTGGTTGAGCTGAACAGATTATCTATACGATCTTCGAATGATCTAAATTTTCCGAAAATGAACCTATAAGCCATGCAGCCAAGATGTACAGAATATAGTCACATGCTGTAAACTAACAGGTCACATTGGTAAAATAACAATAATTTAACAAGCAAACGGTAGACCCAATGTTAGGGACATATTTTTTTCTATGTTCCCAACGATGGCCTGCTGTATGAAAAGCGTAGTAAAAATGTTGTTATTGGTAACATTTACAATACAAATGTCTGAGTTCCGGTTGAATGTTGTTCATATTGCTCATCTTAACACAAATAAGAGGAACAAAATTTGTGTAGAGTGAATTATAATGTTTTGATTGTCGAATGACCGCTTAATCATATGTAAAAATCCATTTAAGTGTTTCTTAGCAGTTTAAGTATAGTTTGATTTGTGAAATTGTTTGTTGGGTAGAGCAAATACAGCTGGGAACGCTTGAATAAAAAAATCGGGAAGAAACCCCTACGAAGATTGCATTTTATAAAAAATCAATCGAATGGGACGAACTTGTATCCATAAATAGACCCAATTTGGTACCGATAGACCGACATAACATCCATATCCCTCGAAAGTTTCTGACTTTATAAAACGAGTTGTGTAAATATTCGTGATACATACTACCAGATGGCTTATTAAACATATCTTAGGAAATGTATAGCTAGTTGAATTTTGTTTCCAGCTCAAATACTTTATGAGTTAAAATGAAAAATGTGATCGATTGTTGCATATTAGGCTGAGTCAAGGGACACATACCCTATTCGAATCGAAGGAGTTAATGTCCCTTAGCAGCTCCGGCAATTTGACGCAAAACATGGGTGGGAAAGATTTGTTGGGATCTTCAGAGTAGAAAAGCATCCAATGAATCGGGAAGGAGGAAAAAACTGTAAAATTGATAAGTTCTTCTCGGCATTGAGATGACCGCACAGAGATGAAATACGGCATGTACATGTTGGGTTTTTCATGTTTTTTTTAATAGGTCCATGCATTTTCATTCGGTCCAAAGGAACTAATTAATCTAAAAAAACGTACCTGCAGTGGTCGGTTTTCTATTCGCATTTTTCACGGAAGAGGATCTCAGTTTTCGGACTATTTTACAATTCTAAAGCATAAACGAAGTTCGGGTCTGTTCAGTCTGCATTGAGCTCTCATGACGTGCGGTTCTATTTTCTATGGAACCTGAAGGAGGTGCTATTGCCACCTAACGCTATAACAAATTTTTAACAGCACTTCTCAGCACTTGATAAATACTTCCTACAATTATAAGATTACCTATTATTCCTTTCCGATCCTTGTTTAGGCCCTTCGAGTAACCCGGCTTGGATATCGCATTGGAAAATTCCTCTTCTGTTCTTCGAATTCTTATAGTTATTGGCTTGGACCTCGATTTGAAGTAATTTCTTCTGCCACTATGGCAAATAAACTCAAACGCACAGGCTATTGATTCGCTTTAAAATCAAATCAATGTGAGTAATCAATTTGCTATGCTCACTGATGATGAGAGTGATCTATCATGTAACCAAAATTTCAACAAAGGAAAAAGTTCCCCCTATTGTGGTAACAATTTGGGATTTCCATGCTTTTCGCAAGAAAATTATAACATTTTCTGAAGGTTTCAAATATTCCTTTAAAATTTTCAGACGAGGCGAATGCCGTTTGCCTCCTGAAACCTTGGACGGATTCAAATGTCTTCATCCGTAAGATACTCAAGAAGGCGTTTGAATCCGTCCAAGATACTAAGAAGAATCACAATTTTTTCACGTATGACACCAAAGCTGAACGTCTGTTTAAGGTTGTCTAGAAAGCTCTGCTTAGTGGTCAATCCCTGGCAGAAATCAAATCCCTGGAAGAATTGACAAAAACACTTGGAATTAGCTCAGTTCAAGTAATTAAAATGAAAATGAAATCCCGTCCTGGCGATTCTCGCAAAGGAAATTCAAACGATTTTTATCTATTTCACGTCAAGTCAAGTGAACTTATAAGGTTAGGCTTTAGAAAAAGCAAACCTTTTGCTCTATGTCCGAGTGAAGTGGGAACATTTCAAGAAGACTGGAGAAAATTGTCAACACCTCACCCAGAGCTATAAGTGCCAGGGATGGGGTCATGGAACAAAATATTGCCATTTGATTGCAAAATGCATAAATTATGGTGATTCCTTTTACACTAATGACGACGGTTCTGTGAAGAAAGATCCACAAAAATATGTGTTCAAATTGTGGTGAAAACCATAAATCAAATTTTTGGGAGTAAAGTAATTATACGTATATACGTAGAACAATATACGTTTCCGACCAGCTACTACTCATTCCGCAGCTGGTAACATCGATCAGCGTAGAACAAACCGTCGGTAGAAACAACGGACAGGTTTTTCCATCCGTAACTGTGATGTGATGTGATAAGAACCCTCCATTAGTGCAAGGATTACCTATGACTGCAGGACTATTCTCAGCAGGTTGTTCTGAGAGAATAGCCTACGTGATGGCTTGTTGTAGCAGGGTCAGTCGATCTTAGTGAGGACCTTCGGAAGACTACGGCAAGACTAGGCATCCTCCAACGCAATCCCCGTTATATAATTGTTATAGGAACAGTGGACATTTTTTAGCACAAATGATTTATAAAAAATGTTAAGGCAAAAAAGAAAATTTCACAGCTATACTGAACCTTAGATTCAATTAAAACCTTTATTTTTGTTTTTATTTGTACTAGTAAATGTGCTGATATTTTGCAAATATCTACTGCTCCTAATAAATAAGTTGTAAGCAATAAAAATAGGAAGGATCTCACCAAAAAAATTACAATTGAAATAACTCACCATAAAAGCATATTAGTCTCTATGTTGCATCATAATATCAAAGAATAATACTTTCAAACGCATCTTCTACTGCGTGTTATTTGTATAGGACTCATTATCTTTTTTAGGCTGGTCCAATATGGAATGGATCAAATACTTAAATGCATATACTGTGCTGGTACTTACAAGGTCTCTCTTTTCTCATATAAATTGGTATCATAATAGACAATTACTATTTATACAAATTTAAATTTCGAATAATGTATATGGAATTTTTCACTCTACGCACTTCCAACCGTTCGATTGACGAAAACCAAACCTACGTCATAATATAAAATGATAATAACAATTACATTTGTTATGTCTGCATATCTGCTGATCCTGCTGCAATTGTAGTAGGACTTGCACTATCATTATCACGAGGGAAGAAAACAATTCAAAATAACTATACAATACTTCTTCCATGAATGATCTGAAATTATATTCCGTATAAAGTTTCCTTCCATTTTTTTTTTGGGGAAAGATTTCAACATGCTACCTTACCGGGGTCGCGCTGCCCACATCGCCTTGGTGTTGCTGCCACCTAATGTATAGTTGACGCGATAAAGCGTTTCTTACTCAACCGCTGGATGCCAGGGCAGACGCTGCTTCAGCCGCACCTCCTTGGTGGTCAGACGCTCGGCACGCACCTCCTCAATCTAGCTGAAGTCAGAAGGACAACAGTGCCCATGCTACACTACCAGCTAAGTACGCAACCCTTAGCTGGCGGTCTTTGTCATCTCTTGACCCGCCATGTTGCGCACGCTCCATCCCAGTTGTTTACTCACCATGTTACAGCCCTGAATAGAATGATGTCTCACATCAATACAAAATCAATTATTGCTGATGAACAGTTTGGATTTCGCATTCAACTACGCATCAACTTTTATGAAATTTGAAGAAAAATTAGCATTTTCCATTTAATTCCAACTACCTTTGCTTATCTGTAGACGAAATACGCGTAAATGGAAAATACTAATTTTTCTTCTAATTTCTAGTTACAGGTATTCCACTAAACAGCTCAAACTCTCTAGGATTCAACTTTTATGAGTTACAAACATAATTCGTTCAAACAAAGCTGAAAGCTGCTCTCGCTCCACTGGAGTTACTCTTCTACACTGAGCGAACAAATCGAGAGGTATTCATAGGAATATCGTATGGAAATTTGCCAGAAGATATTATTGCAAATTTTATACGATTCTCTAATGGAATGAAGTTCATAGGACGATTGATGAAAACTTTCCTCACAGTAGAAAAAGTAATAATCGGGATTCGAACCATGAACCTCGGGATTCAGAGATGAGCCACAATCTCATGAGACTATACACGCTTGATAAGTCATGTCTATTGAAAGCGTTTAAGAGGAATGTTTTTCTCGACCTATGCAACAATAATCATTTCATACGAATCAGTCTTGGGCCCTTGTTTTGTGGTTCATAGTTCCCATAGTATGAAAATCGTACGGATAATTTCCTGAGTGTAGACATAGAAAAAACATTCGACAGTGTTTGTCATGAAAGCTTGATTGCGAAACTGTAAAAGTTCAATTTTCCGCTTTATATCATGAAATAAGCTCAAAACTACTTAACTGATAGAGTTTGCAAGTAAATTATCAGAACCTTAACCTTGATCAATTAGAGCTGTTGTTCCTCAGGGCGGCATTCTTGAGCCAATACTATATAACATTTTCACTTAAGATGTCCCTGATTTGCCTCTGTCACAAATCTTGCTTTGCTTATGACAATTTCCGCTATAGGAAAAAGAATTCTCTTAATGCTTCCAAGACTCAACTTATAATATTCCCACACAAGCTAAGAGCTGCATTTCTGAAACCAAGTAGTAAAAGGTGTTCCGATCAAAATTTGGTCAAACAGTAATGTGTGTGAGTCGATCAAGGTTTTATTAATAAGTCAAATTCTTTTTCTTTTTCAAGTTCAGTTGATACCGAATACAGAAGAAATATCCAGCTAAGCTTCCTTTTGCAGGGAATGCAAATTGCAGGGTCTTTCGTTTAACACCTGCCATAAGTTTTTGTACAGTCTTCTTGCCCACTTTATTCACCGCAGAACGCCAGTTTGCCTTGAACTGTTTCTCGCTCACAACAGCTTTTTGAGTCTTCTTAAGGTCCCGTTTGCGATGGCCCAATATTGTTCGATTGGGCGGAGCTCTGGCGAGGAGGTTGGGAGGGTTCTTGTTCTTGGGCACCACTTGAACGTTGTTGGCAGCATACCACTCCATAGCCTTTTTGCTGTGATGGCAAGATGCCAAATCCGGCCAAAATAGAACGGAACAATTTTTCGTTTCACGCTTGATGTTTTTGTAGGCACTCGCTTAAATAAATTTCCTGGTTGACGGTTCCGGTCGCAATGTAAACGTTGCTCTTCAAGCCACGGGTACAGATGGCCTGCCACACCAGATAATTAATCACGAACTTTGACAGTTTAATGTGCTTGAAAATATCTGCCACCTTTCCCCGTCCGGTTGCCGTATAAAATTCCTGTCCAGAAAGCTGTTTAAAGTCTGCCTTGACGTAAATTTCATCGTCCTGTACCATGAATCAAATTTCGTCTGCATCATCGTGTACAACTTTCGCGATCGTGCTTTGGCCGACGTGTTTTGTTTATTGTCAATTTGGAGTCACCACTTTCTTGTAAGACGACAGTCCAGCTAGTTTTTAGCTCTATCCATGGTTGAAGTCGCCACTTTCCGCTTCTTTGCGACATCTCGGACGGAGAGGTTTGGGCTCCGCTCGAAACAGCGGGCAACTCTTTTTGTCGTCGCTGTGGCCTCCGGCATTCGTTTTCATCCTGATTTAGCTTTCATGGCTGTCGACAAACGTTCACCGAACACTTTCAATACGTTGGTAACAGTTGATTTAGCCACATTCAACAATTTTGCCAACTTGGCGTGAGAGTAGTTTGGATTATCGCCATCCACGTTCAAAATTTGGATGCGTTGCTTCTCTTCCTTCAACTACATTTTGATAACTGAAGTGCTAATCTCAAAATAAAAATAGCGGCGTGATGCTACACGCACACGTCTTCAAAATGAGGGGTGTGCAATTTTTTAATGCACGATGAAAGGACATGCGTCAAGTTTCCAATTTTGATCGAAATACCCTCTAGTCATGTGGTCCACATGAATGGAGTGCCAATTTCTTGGTCAAATCAAGTAAAATATCTTGGACTGATACTTGATCAAATATTAACTTTAGAAGATCACATTGAGGGTATTGAAGCCAATTGTAATAAATATATAAAATGTCGATATCCTCTTATAAACAGAAAATTCAAACTTTGTTTGACAAATAAACTTCTAATATTCAAACAAATTTTTAGACTGGCCATGCTTTATGCTGTGCAATATGGTTTAGTTATTGTGCTACTAGGAAACAAGCATATCAAAGGATTCAGAACAAAGTTCTAAAAATGATTTTGAAGCTTCCACTCTGGTTCAGTACTACTGAATTACATAAAATTTCGAACATTGAAACTCTAGAAGAAATGTTCAACAAAATAGCTCATAATTTTAGACCAAAATCATTGCCATCTTCAATTGCAGTTTTCAGAAATCAACAGTTAATTTTTCGAGCAGGCAACCCTGTGAAAAATTCTGAATTGACAAGGTAAAAATAATATGAACATAATTAGACATAAATCATAGCATATAAGGTAGAAATGTTAAATACCTAGCAGGTGGACCTAGAACAATATTTGAATGTAAAATAATGTTAAATTTGGAATAAATAAATAGTCAAAAAAAAAAAAAAAAACAAAAGTTCTGGTGAAATTGTGTTGCAAGTCATAAACGTTTGGCATGTGCAATTTGTTTAATTTTTAGATTCGTGCGTTCAGAAAATTGATTAGGATTGACGATGCCAATTGGTACTCCTACTTAAAGAACATTACAAAATGGTGTATCAAATATTGTCCTCGTTAAATGAGCCTGCTAATATCGCCTTGAAGGGCATTGAATTTGTTTCCACATGAAAATCATGAAAAATAATCTTTGATAGTTAAGAGGTCGTCTTCCCATAAGTAACTTCTTACGATCAATGCAAGCGTCTTTCTTCAACTTTTATCAGTGGACTCGTCCCCAATCGAACTAAACTTGGATGTTCGTAAATACCATTCCAGTGCATCTTGAAAACCTACACCAAAAACAAAAGAAACCATAGAGGTTATACTTTAATCCTTTTTGCGAAGGCAGAGGTGGCGCATGAGAGCATGAACAGACCCATAACAAAAGTCTTATATTTTTGATATAATCCACACCTCCACAAAACCAGCAGATAATTTTCCCGAAAAAGGCAATTAAAATCGGTCTACTTTTCAAGCGTAACATTTTGGCCACCAAAACGAATAGCACAACTTTCCGGTTGAAATTATTTGGTCCACAAATCCTTTCAGCAGCACCTTCTGTCGATTTCGAGATACAGCAGACATGCAATGCAATATGATTTGAAAAGAAGTGAAACAGTAAAAAAGTGAAAAAAAGGGCTCCCTTTAGCCAGGGTTGCAATATTCCCTGTGAATCAGAAGCTTTCATAAGAGCATTCATTGTATTCTGTGGTTAATTTTCTGGTGCGGAACGGGATGTCGACCGCGAAACGAACGGTTTGAAAAACTCGAATATAATTGTTCGCATTTTGTCATTGCAGTTTTGCGGCAGAATGAATAGAATTAATTTGCTTCCGATGAATAATGGGATGCCGGTGTTTCGAGAAATGCTGAAAGTGGGAAATGAATTCGTTAAAGATTAATGACTTTCGTTGCAGGGCTTGAAGTGGAAACTTGTGGAGGCAGGGAGTTTAATTGACAAGGGAGTTAAATGGTGTTTAAAAAACTTTGCCGTTGTTGACATGGAGTTATATAAAGTGGAAGCAAATGTTTGAGATTGAATAGCTAAGCATTTTGTATTTTTATTTTTCTACTCCTATTATACAGTTGGCGAAAGAGTTTTGTATGTTGTTGTTGTTTTTGTCAATTCAGTGTTCTAGATATAAGGATTGCATCGAAAACAAACTGGAAACACACTTTTCTTATAGCATGTAATAAATTAAAAACAACTGTATCATTTGATTCAAGTCGTGCTTTCTTTGTTGAAAAAAAAAATGAATGAAAGCAACTTTATTTCTATAATTTTCTGATTTTGGATTTGACTCCACTCATGAGGGTTTGGTCAGTAGTTATGTCATATTTTTTGGAAGCCAAAGACCAATTGTTTTTGAACTTCTCCATGATCTTGTGCTCCTTACCATTCTTACTGAAATTGCGCTTAGCGATAGCCCAGTAGCGTTCAATTGGACGAAGCTGTGGACAATTTGGTGGATTTCTCAATGGAGTCTACTCTATTTTCCTGCATTCATTGTACCGGAGACAGACGTTCAAGCTCGAACAGAACAATTCAAATTTGTTGTGTAAAATTTCAAATCTTATTACTTCCTCTTTAGCATTTCAAGCATATTGCTTTCACAATTTGCTTATTGCTTGCTCTCAAGTTAGTGTTCTAAATGTTATTAAAAAGAGCTCTCGATGCCAGGTACCATTTTTGCATTAGTATGATTGGGTGGCAAGTACAACCATACCCTATGCCCAGGGAGTCGAGACATTTTCGTTAACGAAAAATTCCTAGACCATACCGGGAATCGAATCCAGCCAGCTCCAGCATGGTGTTGCTTTGTAGCTGCGCCTTTACCGACTGAGCTGAGGGAGGACCCCAAACGTTGGAATCATCTTGGATAGCAGCGCCACCTAGTCAACTTATTGCTTCATTACATTTGACAGTTTGACTGGCAACCCACTTTTCCCGTACCAATAAAAACAAATCTGTGGCGCCATTTGCTACACCCTAAGCTCAGTTTACCCATAATCGCGAAAAAGTGCGCATACTTATTTATGGGAAAAGTTGACTTTACCCGTATTTGAGTAAATTTGCATGGGAATGTGCGCTCCTCGCAATTATGGGTATTCTTCTCCCATATTTGAGTAAACTGATCTTAGCGTGTAGGTTATTGCTACTTTATATCTTGAGGGAAGCCATGTTTTTCCACAGGTAAATGAGATGAAGCCGAACGTCTGTCTGCGATTTTACTGTGACCTTGTGCTGCTTGTATAACCTTGTGCTGATTGTATAAGTGGTGTTTTGTAGATGTAACATGTTGTTTTAAGTACCCATCGAGCTAGCACGCTGCCTCTCGGTGGTAATAAATTATCATCGACAAAGTAGTCCGTTGTTTCATTCGTTTGTCATCATCGTCCCTCAGTAATAAGTAAAATCACAACGTAGGGCCTGGTCAAGCCCTGGACGAAACATTACCGGGAGACGCGCTCGGCAAAGAACCATACGAGATCCAGGCGGCTGCGTTCGGCGAGGACGCCAGCAGCCAGCAAGAAAAACGTGAAAATGCTATAAGACCGAGGTTCTGAAGAAGGTTGTGGTCTCGGCACTTTGGGACCTCTACGGGAAGGATCACGTCTTTAAACAGGACGGCGCACTAGCCCATACGGCGAATATCGTCCAAGCGTGGTGTCGGAAGAGCTTGGCAGATTTTCTAGATAAGACTATGTGGCTCTCCGGATCTTAATCTCCTAGACTTTTATGTATGGTTGTACTTGCTGGCAGAGCTCGAAACAATTGACACCCGTCGTGAACGATGAGTAAAAAAAAATCGGTGTGTACAATTTTCGCACTCTTCATTTCGTTCTATCAGTCACGCAATATATTCGTGTTTACTTATTTTACTGTGCTCAGGGGGGGGGGGGGGGCGACCCTGGCGTATTGGTTAACATTCATACCTTTCACGCTATAGTCACGAGTTCAAATCTCAGCCCCGGACAAGTTACGAAAATACCCAAAAATGTATTTGAGTGACTACGACGGGAGATGAACCAGCCCAGGGCTGAAAATCTCGATAATCAAGGAAAAAAAATGCTGTGCTCAGTCATTCCGTTGTCCTTGTGTTCCACACAACTCATTCACAGCACAGCAAAGCACTTGGCTATTCAAGCCTCAAGAGATTTTGGTTGCTTGACTGAATGTTCTGGTACCCAGTCATTCATTTTCGCGTTCGTGAGTGATTTTTTCTGCCACAGGATTTCAAATATTCCCGAACATAGCTGAAGGCAAAGGAAGCCAAAAGGCGGAGCAATAGCCGAAATCGCTACAAAGTTTCGGGGCATTTTTTCGAGAAAATGCATTTGCAGGATCGAATCGAGAAGTTTTGGTTTTTTCCACTTCCTTGATTCTCCAAATGAATGACTGTTATTTCGTCTTCACGGTAGAACGTAGAAATTGAATGAGTTGTTTGCGCTAACGTACATTCACTGCTTTCTGGAACGAATGCATGATCAAAGTAAAGCAACACAAAACAAGTTAACTCATCTTGCACAAGAGATTCATGAAGGCAAATTTGTGTTTACTTCATGTTCGCTAGGAACAGTGCGTGATGACTAATATTTTGACTCAGTTAGGGTGCAATTTGAGAATTGAACAAAATATTTTTAAGCTCTGGTTCACGGTGTATTTTTGCTTGTTCTCGAATTCACGACTGCAGTACACGGATCTGAGCACGGATTTTTTCCGTGCATAAGCTGCTATAAATTTGTTGAATGTCGTTTCAACGGGTAACTTTCCTTAATTATTATTCTCCGACCGACGGCAACGAAACGCAAATATTCGGTTCTTGAAGACTATAATTTTCCTATGCAATAAATTAGGTAAATAATGTATTCTACAGTTATTATGCAGTTCAACGGTTGCAAATAGTTCACAATTTTTTTGCTTCTGACTTAAGTTTATCTTGGACATATTTTCAGTATAGTTTTTAATGAATTTACATGTTACTTTTTAAGTAATTTTGGCTTGCCAATAAAGTTATGCTTAAGAAATTTCAAGGTTCAAGCATTATTCATATTTAACAGAGTTAGAAATTATAAGAAAGAAATAGTTCACTGTATACTGTAGCTTTTGATTTTGTGCAATAAAAATACAATGAATTTTCCTTATGCTTGTTTGTTTATACCTTCTTCCTCAGTCCTCACTCGAGTGTCACAAATTCGTACCTGTCAGTGCGGTTGCAGAATTTGTTTGGTCGATACTCTAGCGACCATGGTCAGGGGCCTGGCAACCCTATCCTTTTTACTAGCGTTTGACAATATGCAAGATATCACGGGCCTTATTTGAATAAGGCCCGTCTAACGTTTGTTACTCCGGGCAGGAACGCCAGCATTGTTTACAAACAATGAATCTTTTGCCGTTTCGTTGTTAGAGATGTTGACTACAACAAAATCTCTGTCCGCCAGATCCCTGACCATGGTTTATCGAGATATTAAATAATGTATTAAACACCAATGGGCGATGTTCATTTTCATACCCATAAGCCCCTTCTAAGAAATCACTAAATCGACCATGACCTAGTGACTATTTAGTGCACTAGTGTCCGAGCAGGTATCGCTCAATATTAACTATTACTTTTTTGTTTAGGTAGTCAGACATTGAACGATAAGTTAAGCAGTTAAGAATTCAATGTATTTAAAATTGTTTACGATCGGTTTACTAAAAATAATTTAAATAAATGAAAATCTGATTTTTTTTTTTCAAATAAGTCTCCATTAACCTTCCAAAGATATTGGGGTCAATTCTAACCCATGGGGCAACTTCAATTTACGATATCTCTATTATTATTGGACCAATCGGGTAGAAATTTTCTGACTTTTATTGTTTTTCGGAATTCTTGATTTTTGCATAAAAATATTTATATTTTGTAAAATCAGTTGAGGGTGGATGTACAAAAAAAAGGTAGATATTTTGGAATTTTGGATTTTAACTTAGTGTCAATGCACAGTGGTTCAGAATGCGAATTTAGCTGGAAAGATACATTTTCAGCCTAGGTTTGAAGTTTTGGAGCAGAATTGTCTTACACAAAGTTGTTTTTAATAACAAGGCGCTTCTTTTGGTGTAAATGAAGGGTGGTCCTTGTTTTCTGAGAAATCGAAAATCTATTTTTTTTTATTTGCAGATAAACCCTAGTTTACATTTACACCAAAAGAAGCGCCTTGTTAATAGAAACAACTTTATGGAAAGTAGTTTTGCTCCAAAACCTTAAACCTAGGCTGAAAATGTATCTTTCCAGCTAAATTCGCATTCTGGATCACTGTTCAATGTGTGTGCACTATGTGAAAGGTTCTAGTCTTAAAAATGCATTCGATAAAAAAACTGGTTCCAGTAACATTGTCTCCCGGGAACCTACTACAAAGAGAAGGAAGATTTCGTTGGCTGTGTTAACAGAAATGCATATAAAACATTCCTGACTCATTGTAGAGAATTGACGTCTTGAGTAAAGTTTCTCGATGCGTAGCGAATCATCTTTTGATAGCATCATATTAGTTCCAAATCGTGCTTTAGTCTTTCTTTGCCAAATGAAGCTCTAGAGAGTTGCCGTCTTCGGAAAAAATGTTTGGATTATAAAAAGAAGTCATTTGAAATTATCAGGTAAGTTCAGGGTTTTGCCTCTAGAGAGTTGTCCTCTTGGGTAAAGTTGATGAGAATGTAAAATGTAGACAGAAGACATTAACAGATTAGTACCAAATTGAGCCGCAAAGATGGCGCTGCAGTCTATATTGGCCAAATGAGGCTCTAGAGAGTGGCCGTGTTCAGCAAAGTTGTTGAGAATGTAAAATGAAGACACGTGAAATATCACATTGATTCCAGATCGGACCGTATAGATGCTGCTGCAGCTTATATTTGCCAATCCACCATCTCTGCGGCAAGATCTGGAACTAATGTGGTAATCTCACAAGACGGCAAATGACACACTGAGAAACTTTGCCGTGGACGACAACTCTCTAGCGCTTCATTTGGAAAAGATAGACTGCAGCGCCATCTCTGCCGCGAGATCTGGAACTAATCTGGTAATGACAAAAGGCGACAAATGACATATCGAGAAACTTTTCCGAAGACAGAAACTCTCTACAACTAGTCTGGAATGATTTATATGCAATTCTGTTCACACATCAAAATCAAAACCTCCTTCCCTTTGTAGCAGATTCCCGGTGGCCAATGCTACTGACACGAAATTTTCAAACTATCAATGCATTTTTGAGACCAGAACCTTTCGAATGAGATATAAACATTGTTACTACGTTGAAAATTCATAATTCTAGATGGGGATGAAATCCGGGTCAATATTGGCCCTAATGTCTTGCGAAATTTTTTTAATACCCGAGCATGGTTTATGGAAGTAAGACGCAGTTCACTTTCTTTAAAATAAAAATATCAACTGTAGAAGCTCTTTATAATTCTAGTATATAATTTCGTTTATGCCACTTACAGGCGTAAACAAACACAAAACTCGAGATAATATAAAGTACATAGCAGATACACTCTTCAAAGTCAGTCTATATTAACTGCTGTGAATCGCATATCAGTCTCATCTTTGCCTGATTTTCTATCCAAATGGGACTAACATGCGATTCACAGCTGGTTAACGCAATGCAAAGGTGAACGGCCCAACGAGAAAAACATAAACAACGTATTAATTTTAAAAACAGATCCCACGAAACAACTATAAACACAGTTCCAGTAAGTAGGAATGATAAACAAACTAGTTGAATTATAACAAACCAAGCGGAGTGTGTTCCCTTGTAAGTAAACAAAGCACCAGTTTTGTTTTTTCTGCCTTTAGAAAATTGTGTACTTGGAATATGTTGATAGAGGCATAAATTACCGTGCTAACACTCATTTCTGGTGTATTTACGATGTTTTAATGAGTGTACTTCTCACTTGATGCGTTTTCAAAGGGCACTCCGATTGTGGCTTGCTGCAGTCAAGATCATATCGGTTTCCTGTTTACTGTGAGTTCCATGCTTTGCAGCGTGAAAATGTTTTCATAGAACGAGACTTGGTGCGCTCTCATTTTATATCAAATGATATTCTGTGAATAGAACCAATGTCAATGTTTTTTTTAAAAAAAAAACACATGACTGAATTCAACATGCAAAGGTATATTCCGCAATGCGGAAAACTTAACGTCAGTCATTCATTAAAAGTGTTCATTAAAATAAACGTCTGGCTCTCCGCCGATATAATCAGTTATGTGAACAGAATCTCTGTCTACCATCAGCTCAGTGAAACGGACTGCATTCTTTCTTCCAGTTTGCTATTCATGAAAGACAGATACTGTAGCACTGGAGCTGAACTGATGGTTTGAGAAAATGATCAATAAATGTAATATTCTTGTCGAGACTTATCTCGCAATTCCTCTTTTTGGAAAAATGGGCATTGCTGCGCGATTTACATAGTTCCTCTTGGAATTTTTGTTACACTTTAGCATACAATAGTTCCAAAAAAAATAATTGTTTTCCTTGAGATCCTTGAGGCACACACTAATGTTACAGTTTTTAAAATTCTAATGCAAATGTTTGGGTCAGAATCAAAATACTGTACATGAAAATGAATCAACCGTTTTCTAAAAAAAACTAATAAAATACAATGAACATTTTTCCATTAACAGAAATACAACTTTAAAGGAACAAACTACATTAGAATTTTGATGAAAACTGTGACATTTACGAATAGCATGATTATAAGACCACTAAGATGAATGTAAGAAATGTAAGTTTATTTTTGCAAATGCCATTACATATGGAATTTTGAAATAAAAATTACTTGAAAAATGGCCGCAGGACTTGCGAATTTGGTTCAGAGCTGTGTAACTGATAATATTTTTCATACGAACAGATTTATGGATGATTAAAGATGACAAACAAACAAAACGTTAAGATTAGATTTATTTCAATAGTGAATTATCTGTACACAAGAATTAACAAAACAAAAATCAAAATTCCATCAATAAAAACATTTCTACCGGACGAAACACATGCAAATTTCACTTGATGATCATCAAATTACAGTGCTAGACAAAATAAATCATACACAACATAAATCTTGTTATTTTCTTCGATATCTCAGCTGATTCAAATGGTAGAGGATAAGTTATCCTTCAGAAACTTATCCTCCACCCTTTAAATCAGCTGAGATATCGAAGAAAATAACAAAATTTATGTTGTGTATGATTTATTTTGTCTAGCATAAGTTGAAAAAGGAAGGAGTGTGCATGACTTGCTCAATATTTAATAATTAATTTCTAACGCGGTATTCCAAAATAAACAAAATAAATCATACACCTCAATTTTTTATCAACGGTGATGCCTTTGACTTCATTCTTAAACTTGTACTTAGTGTGACCCCCCTTAGAGATCAACACCGCTTTCAGTCGACACGGCATACTTACGATAAGTGTTTTGAGGTATTCCGGCTCAATACGTTTCTTGGCTGTTTCGAGAGTTCCAAAATAGTTCCTTTTGTTTGGTTACCGATGTCTTGTTTACTACATCATCCAGATAACCCCACAAATTTTCAATCGGATTCAATCAGAGGATTTTGGAGGCCTTTCGAGCACTTTGATTCGGTTTAACTTGAAGAGCACAGTTTTTTCGCGGTGGGCTATGAATCGTTGACCTGTTGAAACCTGTAGTTGGTTTCCAGGCCTGTTTTCATTAGAGACACCTCCATATTTTCGCAGAGCATTACATCCGCAGTCATGTTCTCTTTGATATGTGCAAACTTCCTACACCAGACCCTGCGAACGCCTTCCCAGACCATGATAGTCCTTGGGTACGAAAGTGATTCCGTTGGCTTCGTTATACTCCAGGACAACATTTGAATAGTGGCACGAAGCTTGATCCGGCATGAAGATCGTAGGAACTTCGTGTTGCTTCAACAGAGGAAGCTGACGCTTCTGGAGACGCTCATTGAGGTAGATCTCCCCGTTTACAGTCCCGGTAGTAGATACTGCGTTTGCCACATGGGCAGATCGCTTGCTAAACCATGTTTTTCTTGGCAAATGTTCTTGGCCATGTTCTTGGCAAATTTTGAAAACTGTGCTCGGCGGTGCAGAACAGTAGCCCTAGAAGCTACCGGAAGTCCATCTTGACGTACAGGGGGTAGACTTTGGTCAACTTTGGAGTGTTCTAACTTAACGAAATATTGACCGATTTAATTTCCCTTAGAAGCATTCGACAGAGAAATTAATGTATTTTGGCCATGGTTCCCGAATACCGGAGATATCGGGTTTTTAAAGGGAACGTTTCACATATCGATTTTCTGGTAAAATTTGGTAAAGGATGCCGTTTAGAAATTTTTTTTTCTAGTCAATACGCAAAAAGCGTTCCAAGCGAATACCACATTGTACTTAAGATTCGGCCTTAAAATGGCTGAGATATGGCCATTTTCCTGGAACAGGTTCCTCTGAAGTGTTCAGGATCCGGCCAGATCTTTCTTTCCTCCAAAACATGCCGAGTGACACCTCTATTTTCTTCTTTTTCATCACAAAGCTTTTTTTAAACTTAAAGTGGACATTTGGACACATTGGCCACTTCCGGGGCCACCGGAATGTTCCTCGGGGAACCTGTAGCAGGGGCCAATTACACTGTGACGTCAAAGCATGCCGTGCGTCAGCTCTATCTTCATGATTTTTCATAAATAAGGTTTTGTTATACTAGAAAAGACCGTTGGCCACATTGGCCGCTCCCGGGACCACCGGAACGACCCCGGGGCAACCTTTAGTAGACCAATTACATTTTCCACCAAAACATGCCGTGCGACATCTGTTTCTTGTTGGTAGTTGATCACAAAGCTTTCTTTAAACTTAAAGTGGACATTTAGACAAATTCGAGCTTCCAATGTGGAAGAAAGTGGCTCGATGATGTTCAAATCTGGAGATTGTACTGGCCATGATACTTAAATGACAGGTTTCAAAGGCCGGGCAAATTTTGATGATAGGGGGGCCGTACATTAATTACATAAAAGGCATTTTATGTAATTCTCGACGCCCCTCCCCCTTGTAAAATTTGTTACTTACAAATTCAAAAAATATTTTATGGGTTGTAAGAAAATGATAGCCCCCTTTCCTAAATGACCTCCCTTACGTAATTAGTGTACGGCCCCATATTGATGTTGCCTCTTACAGCCGTTGTGTATCGTAATACTGTCAAAATTCATTTTTAAGTCGAAAAATAAGCTGTTCAGAAACGTCTCAAAAAAGGGCAAACATGTATAAATCAAATAGGGAGAGATCTTCCAGTACCGGATACCTTTCGTAAAACGTCGGACACATTTCAATACCTGATTTAAATGGTACCAACGGTATATTTTAATCAACAATATGCTAAGAACATCACAGAAGGAATAATGAAGAACCGCACATGACGAGATATGTCAAATGTACCGGTGATACCACGAAAATCTTAAATGTCCGGTATTGAAGGATGTCCGGCGCTAGGGGATCTCCCCCTACTGTGTCAGATCATTAAATGCTTTCTGATGAAAAACCAACAAGAAAGAGGTGGCGCACGGCATGTTTTAGCGTTAATATGTTATTGTCCCCTGCTACAGGTTTCCCGGGGGATGTTACGATGCTCTCAGAAGTGGCCAATGTGTCCAATTATTTTCAATATCAAAACCTTATTTAAGAAAAACCATGAAGAAAGATCATGTTTTGGCGTCAAAATATACACACTTAGATTTTTTTACAGAAATCTGTAAAGTTTTACCGAATTCTCAACAGCTGAACGATCGGTAATCCGATTTTACGGATTTCGGTAAAATATTACCGAAATCCGGTAAATTTTTTACAGATATGTATGTATGTATGTAAGGTAGCCACCATCCCTTCTACGACCTTGTCATGTATGCAGCTCCACTTAATAGCAAGATCAAATTGAGTTACCGGGTTGCATTCACAGTAACGCTGTATGAAGGGCCAAAAACGGTGGGGCGGACCCGTAAGCAGAGACACTTACGCGAAACCCGCGGGAACATAAGATTCTCCTTCCAACGATACGATCCAACAAATCGTATAACCCAATTCGCAATACTCATTAAGCTTTCTACGGGATGGCTTATTAAGAAGGGTGCGTCACTCTAACTGAAACTGTTGGAGTAGAATTCACAGCATCACAATCAAATCGGTAGGATAAGAAAATGATACTGTTTATTCCCTCCTAGACGCCGGTTGTCATACCACTCCATTGTCCAATTCCAGCTTGAATGATACCCTGATGCTCCCTCCATTCCCAATATATATTCAATGTCATGTAGTAATATATAATATATAGTGAATAAAGATTATAATGATAAAAAATATAGTGAAAGAATATTATAATGATACATAATATAGTAAGTGAATGTAAGAATGATAGTAACAATTCCATCTATAAACCTGGAAGTTAAGACAATATAGTAGCTATGAGAAAACAAATTGATTCAATCATATTTTACAATACCTGTAATATCCATGGATGATCAGACATTATATAGCATATGAAGAATAGTAAACCAAAAATTTCGAAGTGCTGTTCCGTTTCCTTGAATCACAAAAACTTTTTGTAGTGAGTCTCACAAGTACTATAGCAATTTGTATCAAATGAATTTAAATGCAATAATTTCATATCATTTAATATCATAACATAAAATAAAAATTTGACCTTATAATGTAAAATAAAAATACGAGCAAGCCAGTAAACTATAGTAGAATATATATATCCGTAACTTAGCTGGTTATCGAAAGATTTCCGCTGTTGCAGCTTCGATAAAATTAATATCTATTAAGAATTTGTTTTCACAGTTATAGTCAAATAACATAATAAGCGTAAGTATAATATATATCTGTTATCCACTGGTTTGTAACTGAAAAAAAAGATTTGATATGTTTTATTATCCTAATAGTCTTGGAAAAGCTGAAAACAGCAAACAATTAGGAGAATAAATTTTATATAAACATGAATAATGCCAAAAACGTAGATTAAGTAAAACCAGACAAAAAAAAGTCCGATAACTCTTATTGGTCTGGATCTATAAATGATAATGGGAAACAGGAAAGCAATGATTATAAATTATATAGTTTTGGTGAACAAGGGAAATGCTATTTTGAGTAGAATTTGTCGTACATAATGCTTCCTACATTTTTTTTTCAGTGAAAATGGCATAGAATATAGATAATATAGCGAAGGGATGTTATAGTATAAAATGATAATACCAATTTTAATTGTATTCACATATCTACAGATTGTGATCCTGCTGCAATTGTGGACTGGCTCGCTCATGCACTACTAACCTTAGATAAATTATCATAACCACCGAAATAACAAAATAGATTTTAAATTATTTCAACATACTAAGGAGTTCCTTGGATGACCTGAAATTACAAAGAATAGTATAACTACGATATCGATGTGCTGCTGCTATAGTAGAAAAAATAATTGATGTGATATAACCACAATGGAACTGACTCTTAGCTTCGGGTCCTGGAATCCCTACTGAGCCCTTGCGGCACGTCAAGCCGGCCAGTTCAGCGCAAGGGTCCGGTAAATTTTTTACAGATATCGGATCAAAATCGGATTACCGAAGGTTCAGCTGTTGAGAATTCGGTAAAACTTTACAGATTTCTGTAAAAAAATCTAAGTGTGTAATATGCCCCTGCTACAGGTTCCCCGGGAACAAATGTCCACTTTAAGCTTAAGGAAAGCTTTGTGATGAAAGAAAGATCTGGCCGCATCCAGAACCATTCAGAGGAACAAGTTCTAGGAATGACCATATCTCGGCCATTTTAAGGCCGATTTTTGAGTTCTATGTACCATTCGCTTGGGAAATGTTTTCGCTTTTTGCATATTTACTAGAATTTTTTTTTCTAAACGGTATCATTTACAAAATTTCGCAATAAAATCGACATGTAAAATGTCCCCTCCGGAAACCCGGAATATCTCCGGTATCCGGGAACCATGGCCATTTCCGTTACTGCATTATAAAAAATGAAAAAAAAAAAAAATGTCTCCGTCGAATGCTTTTATGAGAATTAAAATCGGTCAATACTTCGTGAAGTTAGAGCACTCCAAAGTTGATCATATATTTGCCTATCCTAGTTATTTTGTCTACCCCCTGTATGTAAGTCTCATCATGCATGATGAGACAATGAGGCTTCGTCAGCTTCTCGGCCCTTGGCTCTCTGAACGAAAATCTTTTTCAACTTTTTGGCCACATCCCTGACCGAAGTATTGGGATTCCGCATAAACGCTTTCACGACACGCCTGTGATCCAGTACACTAATAGAACATACATTCTGATCTACTTTCTCCTTCCGTTTGGTGCTCAGAGTTTCGTAGTAACGTTTAATCACACGACTCACCGTTGACAGAACGATTTCGAGATGTTTTCCGATGCCCCGATGAGAGAGTTGAGGATTTTCCAGGTAGGTACTTGCGCAAAATCAATTCACGACGTTACTTTTCGAGTGGCGCCATTTTTTCCAATATTTAAAAAAAACTGACAGCGATTGAAATACAACAACAACAAAAAAACTCTAAACTATTTCAACCCAAATTGTCAAAATACCCAATGGGTAATTTTCCACAGCGCCTTTTCCGCCATGCAATTTGCTGCAAAACTCGAGAACTCAATTTCCAGGCCTTGTTGCTGCGCGTTGCTTCCGTTCTGCACTTTGTTTGGCGATTTTCTGCTTCTTACTATTTTGAGTCATTCCGACGCTGGCTCCCACTTTATTGTCCAAATCGCCTATCGACATTGATTTGATACAGTTTATGGTTGGAAGGTATGGGTTTTCTGCCTCTTCCTGGCAGTTCATCAAATGAACAAATTTCCTAAACTTGGTTATGATGGATTTTACAATCGCGTGATGAATTCCAAAGCGCTTCGCCAATTGTAGAATTCACGTTGTCATGTGTCTTAAACCTTAATTTTCACGTCTTTTTCACAGCACGACATCTTGAAAACGAAGATTTTTAAACCCTTGCACGTTGCACACTTTGCATAAGTAAACAAACGCAAGATAACAGTCAAACGCACAGCATGCTATGATTGACACATTTGAAGCATCACAAATACACGCGCACAATGCAAATGTACGTGGATAGCTTATCTTCGATACATTCCTTAAATGAATGAAGGTAAATAGTTCTTCCGGTAGTTCTTTTCCTGTTCATATAAGGCCTTGACCATGAAAAAAAATACTGTTGGCCGTCAACATGAATTTAATTTAGGTGAATGTGCTCCATTACAAACTGCAATACATTAGAAATGAGAAGAAAGATTAGCATGTTCCATTTAATTCCAACTACCTTTATTACTTATCTTGACAGAAACGCGCATTTCGTCAACAATGTGCAGACTACTTGATTGTCGTGTACCGATTGCCTGTCGATATGCTAAACTTTGAAGACGTCTGCATTTAGTTATCTTAAATTATAATAATCCACCCACCATATCACTAAGCGTTGCGATTGGTTGAGCTGATTGGAGATAATGAAATCATTGGGTACAGGACCAATTATCCCCGAAAAAGATGAGCTTAGACATCAGTAGAAGCGTAAAGTTTCCAGAAGGCACGTAATGTTTCGAGGACTCTAATTTTACCAAATCCTTCAATCGTAATTCAAGGTATGGATGGTTTTTAGGACTTTCAACTTACTTCTTGCAGGTGTGAGTTCCTGTAGTTCCATATTGAAAGTTTACGAGAAAAAAAGAGTGCCTCGAGCATAGGTAACGGTTTGGTTGATTCTTTCTTATTCACTATTTTGTGATAACGTTTTTTTTTTAGTTTTCGAATACCTTTTCCTCGAAGTTTGGCATTGCCCGGATAATGATGCCTCCAGAGCACGACTATAGGATACCCTAGTGGCCCGTGGCAGACAGCTCTTCCGAAAGGTAAGAAATGTTTTGGGAATGCGTGGTCTTTCCTACATGCAACTGATTTACGAATTCCTTTGTTTGTCGGATCTAAGAGTGTTATGTCATCATTCCCCTCCCCCCACTCTAGTAAATTCCCAGCCATTGTGTCCCAGTTATCTTTTATTACCGTGCATCTTTTATTACCCCACCCCCTCAACAAGCTATTGATCAACCAGCTTCTAAAGGGGGCTATAGGAACCGAAAACTTGATGGCAGCCGCAGCCATTAGCAGCATTTATCAACTTAAATAAGTTAGCTGCCTAGCCCTTTTTCAAACGATTATGAGACCCATTAACCTTGAGCTAGCCACGAGTAATTGGTACACCACTAACTTACACCGAACGGCTACGCATTGTTATAAACAAAATTGATTATCGGCTCCGTAAAGTGTAACACACGTCTGAGCCTTTCAAATAAACGATCTAATTGAAAAAAAATCTCAACTTCGACGGCGCGAATGACGGACATGACGGTAAATAATCATATAAACATCCACATTATAAGTTCACCATATTAGCTGTATTCCAATAATGACGATGCTTTGTGATCGGGTATAGAGCATTGCTTTTTATTTTGGTTATCAATTATCCGGTGGCGCAAGTGATCAAGTAAGCACATAAAAAAAAATAAAGCTGCTCATTCCCGGTGAGATGTGGTGGTTCACCGTGTGTGGTGAGCCGGTGGATCATGAATAATTGTGATCTATATTCCTTCGCCATACTTGCCGCCATATCTTGGTACAGATGAACCACTATCCCATTGTGTGATTGACTTCAAAAGCATCCTTACTGTCGATCCAAACTTACTATCAGGCGTTAATACAAAATAACCCTGTTTTCCTAACAAAAACTACCATCACAGTTTTTGAGTGGCCCCAATAGAATCCTTACAGTTGGTTTAAATCTGTTCTAATCGGAGATCGGTATTGATATTTTTCATGTTTTACTAAACAGCTTATCGTCTACCAAAACGAATTCAACATCTAAGTGATTTCTCGTAGAAGTTTAGAGATGTTTTCGACTTCCAATAAAGTGAGTATTTCGTCAACATATTCTCACCCTTTTCTTATTTGACCTGCATTCGAGGGAGCCGGGCCAGTATTGCCTTATTTTGAGATCACCAGTTATTACACATTGAGGATGTATGTTATACCCAATGTTGGGTTCTCTGTCTAATAACAGCTGAACTGGCCATAACGGAGTAGCAACCTCGGGCGGTCAATCTTGCTCATTCTTATGCTTCAAGAGCATAACAGTAAGACTCAGTATATGAGAATACCAAACGTGTGTTAAGTTTCATTGTTAATAAAAAAGTGAATGCCGTGAATCTTTGTACCTTACATCGAGAAATATTAACCTGGCTGTCTGGGTTTGTCTTAATCCAATTGGGATGGACAATTCGACAAATTGAATAACATTGCCATGAATCAGATGGTCGATGCTGAATTTGGTACTTTTTTTTGTGAGGACCGTTCGTGTCGTTGCTACTGCGTTTCTGATCAAAACAAATGAAATTTCACAGAGGTGTGTGGTTTTTTTTTCTCATCTTTTCACTAATTCACTCTATTTATATATCAGTACCATATCCTCCCGGTCTTTGAGGAGGGGAAGAATGATTAGTTTGACAGTCGTTTTTAAAGACCGCGTTTATCCTCAACAATTGCTAAGGGAAGGATAGATGTGTTAATGGGATAGGGATATATTTAAATCAGGGGTTCATAGTGATAAGTTGTTGTTGTTACTGTTAGTTTTTAAAGAGCTGCAAAAAAGGATCTTAGATAATAACTACATTAACTTTCTCATTGATCCCAAGTATATTCAAAATAAGTTTAACTTTAATCGGACCTAAAAGATCACTGATCGCAAAAACCCAATAGCTGTTCCCATCTATTCACTTGTGATGAATCGGCATACTTTGATCTATATATTGAAACGTCAGTATCTGAAGCGTCAATTCTGTTGCGCGAAGTTATCTATCGTGTTGACGTCGACGTTGCTCAGGCTTGCAACGAGGAAAAATTTTCCACAATTTTTGTGGTGTAACTATAAGCAAAATAATCCATGAATAATCAATAGTTACTTATGAAACATTACAATATGGTAAGTAATAACAACTTTAATTGGGAAAGGTAGTACCTTTCACGTAAAATCCCACTCACTCAAGATGTTGGCCTTTCTTAGCGTGTAAACATCAAATTTTCGTGAGTAACTTATTAAACAACAAACAACGAGAAAGCGGAGAAACATTTGGAAAATGAGCTCCCAGTGTTTGGTTTCCCAACAAGCTTCAACATGGAGTGCATCAGTAGCGCGTGGCCAGCAATATGTTCTCCGAAAAAGCGTGGCACCCGCACAGGAATTGATGGCTTTAAATGAGAATGTTTTACAAGCACGGTAATGACCTGTTCTGGGAATTCGAGTTCATTAAGGTACGACAGCGTGCGTCTGCCGGAAAAGTGTGGAAAGGGAATACATGAAGAACATTTTCCTACATTGTCACGTTATATTTCAGCGAATTGATGATGCGGCCTTCAATCTTGTGCTCTTCCGTTCCGTTTCGGATGAGAGCTATTTACGGGCTAGCGCTCATATTTCTTCTCGATTTCATTTCCGTCCGCTTGTCGTCTGACTCAAGTTTGCATAAAATAGAAATCGATAAAACATTCAACGGTCGTAACGGTAGATGGCTGGCTGGCTGGATGGCACCGTACACAACTAAAGGCGGCAAACAAATACGCGTGCAATATCCTACCATCAAAACACCCAATTGTACGTGCGTGTCCTGTTGCTTCCGAAGGATAGCTTCCACCGCCACGCTCCTGGCTGCTGTTGTGAGACGGAAATAAGCTATCGATTGCCTCTGGGATTCAACAAACGTTACGCAATAGCGCCAGAGAAGGCAAAACGCTTAACGAATCGTTTTAGATTCAATTCTACTTCTGTACGAGATTAAACCTCCTGCTAACGCTCATCTCATTGCCCTAGGAAAAAGGTCTTTCATCGGTTGGGTCGTTAGATGCTATCGTTGGCCGTCGTCGTGAGTCATGTTAATGCCGTAAAAATAAACGTTCATTCCTTTCGAGCACTGCTTGTCTGTTAAAGACCGACCAAGGAATCATCATCTCAAGGATCAATTGGGGGGAAAGTTACTTTCACTTTCAGACGATGAATCTGCGGTGCGACTGACTAGACCGAAGCAGACGCCCGGGGTACAGTTTGTGAGCGCTACGTATAATCATAACCGCAAGATATTTTGCTGGATCGAGCGAAACTCGAGTGGTCGTTCACGTGGTGGCTTCCTATTAAGTAGCTCCTCTAATTGAAACGAAAATTGTGGTTCGTCGTTGATTTCATTCGATGAGTACTCGGGAAATTCAAGTCATCATCCAGTTTTCCTCAAATGGGGAAAATCGGTGCCAAATCGTCGTAAACAAAATTGGAAATAAGTAGGTTAGACGTTCGGCCA
Organism: Aedes japonicus; assembly: GCA_034211315.2. NCBI lineage: Eukaryota > Metazoa > Arthropoda > Insecta > Diptera > Culicidae > Aedes > Aedes japonicus. The sequence goes on along the minus strand of JASCZW010000409.1, from coordinate 240,452 downwards.
ATTGTTTTTCTTGATGAATTTACCAACACAGAATTGAATTCTATTTGTTCACAACAACATCTCTTAATGGAACAAATCTTAATGGAAACTTCGAGGAACATACGGTTCATTGAACCTTCCTCTCTGTATCGGTGAAATATCGATTATTAAATGAATTTAGGTTGAAGGCTTTTTAATTGCTTTATCTTTTTTGGATTGGTGAGAAATATTGCTAAGTTGTGAGAAGTATTGGGATTTATATGAACATCCAAAGATTTTACCCGAAAAAAATGCAACACTTTCTTTTAAGTACCTATTACCTTTTAACATTTGGCAATACGTACAAAAGGACTGTCAGGGTCAAGTTCAACTTGCTTAAAAATCTCCCAGACGTCACTAAGAGGCGCAATTTTTGAAGCTTGATGTTGTTGCTGGTGGATGGAGACGGGTGAGAGTTATTGCCATTCAAAAACCTTGTAAAGCCACATCCAACCACAACTCTTATTGACCCAATGCGATGTTATCTTGTATTCTGAAGTTGTTTGAGAAAATGATACTTTTCCGTCTGAATAAATGGGTCGAGACGAACAGCCTGCTTCTAGATATGTATTCAATATGACTTCCATAGGGGTAAGGGAACGATTGTCTCGCGTTGCTTTCCATGGCTATTTAGCTTTTGCTAAAGATGAGCAAATGGTTTTTGTATTCTTGGATATCGAAGGGGCTTTTGATTTAGTATCTGTAGAATTTCTGAGCAGCATGAGAGCATGAGACCGTAAGCATGAGCATGATTGACCGCTCAAGCTTGCTACTTCGTAACACACACCCTTAATTTGTAAAAACCGGTGATCTCAAAATAAGGCAATGCCGTCCCCGGCCCCTTCGAATGCAGGTCAAATAAGAAAACTGCTCTCAAACTCGTGGACTCTCCAAAGAGGAATTAGCTTGCGAAAAGTACTTTGCTGAAACCACCAGCCGCGACGAATCAGGCCGATTTGTTGAACGCCTACCGAAGAAGGAGCAATTTTTGAACCAACTTGGTGACTCCGAGATCGGAGCACTCCGTAGATTTCAATGGATGCAACGTTGACTTAGCAAGCATTGCGATTTGAAAACTCAGTATTCTGATGTTATGGCAGAATACATTGCAATTGGCCACATGATTCCTGTAGATCCTTCACAAGACAAAACCCATGCCCACTCTTTTTACCTTCCCCACCACGCCGCGCTCCAGCCGAGCAGCACCACCTCCAAATGTAGAGTGGTCTTCGATGGGTCCAGCAAGTCCTCTACGGGAATCTCTCTCAATGACTGCCTCATGATGGGGCCGACTGTTCAAGATACATTATTTGCGATTGTAATCAGGTTCTGCATGCACGAGGTGGCTCTTGCTGCCGATGTGACCAGATGTATTGCCAGATGTGGATACATCCCGATGATAGGTGTCTACAGCTCGTCTACTGGCAAAGAAAGACTGATCCACACGTTCGTCCATACGAACTTACCACGGTGACATACGGTACTGCATGTGCCCCGTATTTAACAACTCGGTGTTTTCAACAGCTGTCCTTTGATCACTCTAAATGTAAAGGTGATACTGCATCTTAATCGGAAAAGATTTATACATGGATAATTGAATTTTCTCAGCGGTGCCAATACTGTCTAAGAAGCAATGCAGTCTACGAGATGTCTAAGCTCTTCGATCCATTGGGCATCCTTGGTCCGGTGGTCATCACAGCCAAAGTACTTGTTCAACACCTTTGGAAGTCAAAACTGAGCTGGGACGAGGAGCTAACTAGCTCACTCAGCACCACGTGGAAAACTTACAGACTTGGTCTGGCTACGCTTGAAACGTTTTCTATCTCTCGTTTGGTGAAAGCACCTGGAGCTGGAGACAACGTTCAACTGCATGGATTTTGCGATGCAACCCATCAGGCTTACGGAGCATGTATTTACATGAGAAGTGTTTGTAAAAATGGTGTCGTCACAAGTCGTCTCCTAACAGCCAAATCCCGAGTAGTTCCAATCCAAACTCTATCGATTCCTCGTCTAGAGTTATGCTCTGCTGTCCTTCTCATCCAATTTTATCAAACCGCTATGCTAAGCCTAAATGTCAATGCTAATGTTTATTTTTGGTCTGATTCCACTATCACCCTTTACTGGCTGCATTACTCACCAGCCAACTGCAACACTTTCGTGGCAACCCGTGTCGCGGAAGTGCAACGACTTACGGACAGTGGCATCTGGAATCACGTTGCAGGCCTGGAGAACCCGGCCAACCTCATTTCGAGGGGCGTCGATCCCAACAAACTAGTCAACAGTGCACTATGGTGGAAGGGTCCACCATGGTTAACGTCTGATTCAGATGATTGGCCTAATACGTTCCAATTCCAAGACATATGTGATTTCCCTCTCGAAGTTCTTGAGACCAAATCTCGTACGATTGCTACCGTAGCTCGATCCAACGAAGCTCATGATAACATGCTGTTCACTCGCTACTCGTCACTAACAAGACTCACCCGTATTGCTGCGTATTGTCGCCGGTTTATGCGATACTGCCGGGCTAGATCGCTGGATGCGACCTGTGAGCCATTCCTTATCTTGCATCAGCAGAACTTGTCCAAGCACAAGAAGGACTTGTGAAAGTTGTACAAAGTGAGTGTTTCAGCCTAGAAATTGCCTTCCTTCAAGACAGATGCGAGGCAAATCTCAAGAAGTCACCATTGGGCACTTTAAACCCATTCATTCATGATGATCTACTTCTGGTCGGTGGCCGGCTGAATCACTTTTCTTACTCGTTCACCCGCAAACATCCGATGCTATTGCCTGCAGCCCACCCGTTCACCTCACTGCTCGTTAATTCGGTACACAAGCAACTTCTACATGCTGGTCCGAGAGCGATGATCGCTCACATCCGTGAACGATTTTGGCCACTGAACCTCCGGAACTTGACTCGGAGGTATGTTAAATCCTGCATGCAGTGCTATCGTACCCGACCACAACCAGAAAAACAGCTGATGGGCCAGCTACCAAAGGTTCGCATCACTCCGGCTCGTGCGTTTCTCAACACAGGTGTTGACTTCTGTGGTCAAGTTTGGCTGAAGGTATCAGGACGTTAAACGAAACCAGCTCCACCAACTCGAGCATACGTCGCTGTGTTCGTCTGCATGGCTACGAAGGCCGTGCATCTCGAATTGGTTGGGGATCTCAGCTCCGAAGCTTTCATCGCTGCCCTGAAACGGTTCGTTGCCCGCCGAGGCAAGCCAATCTCCCTGTTCTGTGACAATGCCACCAACTTCAAGGGCCCAGACAGGGAGCTACGAGACCTATGCAAGCAACTTAATGATCAACAATTCCAACAGATTTCCTGCAAACGCTCCAACACTCGGTGGCCTATGGGAGGCTACAGTCAAAGCGTCTAAACACCACTTTCGATGAATCGTCGGCTTGGGCTCCCTGTCCAGTGATGCTATGCGGACCGTTCTCTGCCAGATAGAGTGCTGCCTCAACTCACGGCCACTGACTGCTCTATCCGAGGACCCAAGTGACACGGAGGTTTTCACACCAGGACACTTTCTGGTCGGCTCTGCACTCCAATCAATTCCGGAACCTGACCTTGCCCAAGTTCCCAACAACCGGCTTTCACTTTGGCAGGAGATGCAACGCAGGACCCAAACATTCTGGAAACTCTGGTCAACGGATTACCTCCATCAGCTGCAACAACGTACTAAGAACTACTACCGGCAACCAAATGTTCTGATTGGCAAGCTGGTACTCCTGAAGGACGACAATCTACCCCCGCTCAAGTGAAGTGTGGGTCGCATCGAAGCTGTTCGTCCCGGCGCGGATGGCCTTGTGCGAGTGGTAAAAGTTAGACTGGCATCTGGTGCAGTCTACGATCGGCCGATCGTGAAGGTCTGCATCCTACCAATCGACAGCGAAGTAAGTTCTACCACAGATTCGAACTGTGGCAGCCCTGATGATAATGGAGCACCCGATGCAAACCAAAATAGATTCTCTAAATTAAGTATTGATTAGATATTAACATGACATTAAATTAAATAAGCATTTAATTGGTGGCCGGTATGTCGCGTACAACACGATAGAACAGTATTCCACTCAGCAGTCGGATGACTGGGATGTAATGCAACACTGTCCCGTAACCCAGAATTAATTTTTGGAGTTCTCTTGGCACACGCAGTGAAAGAATGCATTCTCATACAGGTTTAGATGTACATTTATAATTACTCAACGCTTTGAGTGCCGCTTGGCTGTCGGTAAAAATACGAATATTAGCATGTCTATATTTCCTCTACAGACAAACACTGACAAAACTACCCATACAACATCAATCATAGTAACCCATGAGTCAGCAGACAAAATTTGACAGCTCTGTCAGGCGAACTCTAACCGTGATGGCGAAAACAGTGCAACAACACCGTTCAGAAGTGTGCGCGTTCAAAGAACGGTACCCCACCGTGTCGAAAACGGACATCGTGCGGTATTTTGTGGACGCCGGATACGCCCGTTCCGACATCTACAATATTTTGGCACTATTAGACAACAATCAGAGCATTGAAAGAAAGCCCGGTTCTGGACGGCCGACGACCCTGAGCGACAAGAAGCTCCAAAGGATGTTGAAGTGGAAGACCGAGGAAAAAGTGGCTACATCGCTGCGTGCGCTTGGCCGGAAGGTCGGTTCAACCGGTCAAACAGTGAAAAAGTACCTGGCGAACATGAACATACATATCAGGAAGCGGAAGTCGCGTCCACTGGTTTCGGAGCTGCAGGCAATGACGCAGTGGCAGCGGCTGAATAAGATGGTCAACTCGATTTTCCCGGCGAATCGCGACGTGGCGGTGGTGATGGACGACGAAACCTATCTCACCGTGGATGGAAACGACTGGCAGGGCACTTCGTATCTTACTTCCCCCATGAAGGAAGTGAGCTTCGAGGTGAAGTTCAATTCACACACCAAGATCCCCAAGAAGGTGCTGCTGTGGCTGACAATCAGCGAGAAGGTGATATCAAATCCGCTCTTCTTTCGCCCCGGACTGGCCGTGAACGAGGAAATTTATAGCACGAAATGCCTGCCGAAAGTTGCGTCGTTCATCAAGAAATACCATAAGGACGAAGACGCGGTTTTCTGTCTGGATCTGGCGTCGGCCCACTACTCAAAGCGATCGTTGGAGGATATGGAGCGGCTGAATATTGATAAGATACCCAAGTCGGCGAGCCCGCCCAACGTCCCCCAACTGCGTTCCATCGAGAATTTCTGGGCCAACCTGAAGCGTAAGATCTACTCCAACAATTTTGTCGCGAAAACTGAGGAGGAATTGATAAATAAAATGAAGAAAGAACTCAAAAACATGCCTTCACGCATGGTTTTGTCCGCCATGGCGAATGTTCCGGTTAACTGCCGGAAGGCGCAAGGGCGTAGAATTTTTTTGCAAGTAAGCTTAAATAATAATGAGAAACTTTTCAACAGCAATTATCTGTCTCGAATTTTTTTTATCACCTCCTGTAAAAAGTCCATTTATTTAATCCAAATGTTAATGCAACATGTTGAACATAATAACGAATCAATACTTATGTGTTATACTTAACCCCACTGATTTTTATCTTTATTTTCAAGATCATTAATGTATATCGAAATCGAAATTGCTCGGTTAAGTTAATCTGATTGAGCCGGTATTATTAAATGAACTTGACAAAATAGTAAATCAATTTATGATAATAATTCCAACATTTTCAATGACCCAGTTGGTGTACAGAGGCATACAGGTCGCTATGTGATTGTTCAATCAATGTTGAGCAGCAAGATTTACTCCAATATTACTGAGAATTGCAAGCTGCATTACCTCTAGGAAAAAATCTAACATGTCTTTGCTTGTATGTAGGTATTTCTAAACTGTCACATTTGCTTGATAAAGATAAAGATTGATAAAAATGGAATCTCTATTGTTTCCCTTCTCGTTTACCGGATGTAGTCAACCGGATGCATGCAATAATAATTCTATTTCTATTTTTATTTTACAACTTCAACTATCATATTCAAATGGGGTTGGCCCTTAAAAAATGCTCTTGAGAGTAGTTCGTATGCACCGATCCCACTCATGCTTACCCCGATGTATTTTATACCACAGCACACCAACGAGTCTGCTCGGGGACATTTATTGAAGCAAAAGTCAACCACTTGGAATCGAAACCGTTGCCGAGTGAAACGAAACAAAAAATGCAAGCTGTAACGGGTATCTAGCGATGATGCCACCCTTTTAGTATCGTTGCGCTAAATCTGACGAGGTGAACTTAAATCGGATGCCAAATAGCGTATGTCATTGCCTTGGGACTATGCTTCGATTAATCTTTAACGAGATCTTCGAACAGTGCATTCACTAGCAGTGTAGCATGCATGTATGTCGTTTCTGTTTTGTCAATTTCCTTATAAAAAACCTGAATTTATCCACCTATGGTGAGATGTGATCCTTCCTAAGAAGTTCAATTTATGATATGATTCACGTAGGCTGGCGATATCACGGGAGGTATCCATGTATGAGCAATGTCCTTGGAAATAAGATTTATAGATTTTGGTTCAATTCCAAAACTGGTCTTTTTTTTCCTTTTGCCACCTGAGGGCTTTCTTTGTACATATTTTCGAATTTTCGAGTGATTTGAGGTGTCACATGCTGGGTTTTGCTCCAAGTCCGGAACCTTTTATTTTCTAGGCTAGTGATGAGAAAAAAGCGGATCTTGGATTTAGAAAACGGTGTCGAACAACAATTTTCAGTCCCTGTGTGTAGCAGCATTGTGTAATATTTTCCAGACTTTATTAGAACCAAAGGGCGTCATTTTGAATACCAAAATGGCGTTGGATATCGTTTTTTGATTCATTTTTACACCATCCTCATTTCATATATAACATTTTTATCTAACATCGAAAGCGGCCATCTTGGATTAAAAGGTGGTGTCAAACATTTAATTTTTGTATCATAGGATATATGACCCATACCTTAGCCTAATATGCAGCGGTCGGTTACATTTTTAATTGTTACTGATAAAATAATAGAGCTTCAAAAGACATAAAATTTGTCATTTGCTTGCTAAGATAGGCTTAATTAGACGCATGTTGTTTTGAACTATGAGAAATGAAACAACTAATTTTATTCAGACGAACACTTTCGTGAAATATGGATGTAATGTCGGTCTATAAGCACCCAGTTAGTTCTATAGACTGTTCCTATAATTATAAATACACTAATGATTAACCGTCAATTCAAAGGGAATTCATGTAGTACTCAACCAATTTTTGGCTGGGTCCTGTTGCTTACATCCACAAAAGTTTGAAAGTGCGTGGTCTTTCTCCCGAGCAAAGAAAACGGATTGTGCACAAACGGCGCACCGTCAGTGGTCTTGCGTTAAGAAAATTGGCTAAGGATGAAGGTGTTAGAATCGGAGCAGTTCAAACCGTATTACGGAAGTACCAGCAACATTGCGCTTGCGTAAATTTCCCGCGACGGGGTAGAAAACCCGGTCCCGCTGACCCTACAATCGACGGAAAGCTAAGACTATTTCAAGCGTCATCCTTCAGTATAATTTCGGGATGTGGCGTAAAAGTTAAGTTCTTCGGCGACTTATGTTATGCGTGACAAGAAGAGAAGCAGAAGCAGCCTAAGCGAAGCACCAAACAGGCTGAATATGTGAAACCGAGTGCTCGAAAGCTGTACGACAAACTGCTGACCCAAAAATAGGGCTGTTTTATCATGGACGATGAAACCTACATAAAGCTCGATTAGATGGCGAAGCAATCCTTTATTTCAACTCCTTGAAAAAAGTTGCACTGGCACTTCGCATTTTTGAAGTGATAAATCACAGTTATTGTTTTCATTGCAAATCCAAATTTATTTTAAATTCATTTCACCGTGTTTACTGCGTCTTAGAAAGCGTGCTGATGAAGTTTTGATATTGTTTATTTCTCAGAAGCTGATATTTAAAACCCGAAAAATGCGATCTTGATAAGCCGTGGCGACTGGTATATAACAATCAATCCTTCGAGCTTCGGAACAAAAGTCGAATTTCCACGCGATTTGATACCCTTCATTTGTAAGAATGGTATAGATGAATGCACATATAGGATTGAATCACTACAATCACTATAATGATTTAACGTAAAATCATCGGCATTTAATTGAAATTTACATGAAAATTGTAGTCGCCACCAAAATAATAAAAACTGGACATTTCTATAATTAATTTTTAGAAGAGGATATATTTTTTTATATTAATACATTTTCTTAATACTTCAACTCATTAGTTTTCATTTTCTTTCATCATCTAAAATCGGTTTTTTTCAATCGGTTCAGTGATTCATAAGTTATAATTATTCGAAAAATATATATCTCAAAATGGGTAGCCATGACAAAATGAAAAATGGGAATCATATATTTTTCGCAAAAAAACAAACTTACCGTGTATTTGCACAGTTTTTTTTACACGGGTTGTTTTCGGCGATAACCACAGAATGGAAGAACTTATCGACCTAATTCAAATCACATTTTGCGTTTCGGGCCAAAAGTAATCATGTGGTAGTTTTTCAAAAAATTCACAATTTTAGGTGTAAATACTCAAAATTTTAAATAATGTATTTTGACCATTGCGTGGAAAGATAACGCATACAAACAAAATCGAAGCAATATAAAATGCTTAAGCATGTGAATTTATCAAATCTATTTAGTATATTTTTGCAAAAAAAAAAAACCTTTGTGTATTCGCATGAAATTGCTGAGTTATCAAATTTTACGGATGTTCCGGAACTTCTAGAAGACCACTAAATGGTTTCTCAGAGTTATAAATTGTTCTCCACATCGCTTTACTTCTTACATATGATGTACAAATGGGTTTGAAATAATCGAATTGTTTAAGGACGAGACTTATAAGTTTACCATTTTATCGGTTGTTCCTGATATTCCAGGGGTCCATAAGGTGACCACATTTCGAAAGTGCGACTTAATATGACAATTTAGCTGGCATATTTGAAATCGGCGGCCCAAAATTACTAGGAAACATATAGCTTAACTATAAAAAATCCATTTTCAGACTGTTTTTCCGCATTTTGTAAGGAATGGAATCACTGTGCGATGTGGCCATGTACTTACACCGTAAGGCGAGGCAAAAAAAGTAACGCTGAGGGCATGCAGATCCCGAACGAAGAGCTCGTGGCAGTGGACTTAGGTGAAGAAGGCACCCGGATTGGATGCAATTCCGTGGTTCTGAAAGTGGCGATTCATTCTCGGACATGTTCAGGGATGTGCTGCATAAATATTTAAAGGACAGCCATTTCCATGACAGGTGAAAAATACAGTAGCCAAAGTTGCTGCCGAAACCAGGAAAGCTTCCGGGGGATCCAGCGTCAACAGACTGACGAAATTTAACGAGAGCAAGCACGGACTATCGAGTATGCCATTTGGTTTCCGGAAAGGGAAATCTACGGTGGATGCCATTCGGAGTTGCCGAGACAGTCGTAAAGGTGTCCAAACAGAAGCGGAAGGCGATCGATATTGCGCTGTTGTAAAGAACGCCTTCAATAGCGCCGATTGCTGAGTCGCTGCACAGAATTAGGTTCCCTGATTACCTGTGCAGAATTCTGAAAAGTTACAAAGTGTCATGACAATGTATCATTATCGATACTGAGATTCAGAGGTCTGTTTTATCGGAGGCAGTAAGCGTCCTCTCGCAGAGGACAGAGAGTGCTATCAGCGGAGAAATATCAGAAGAGTACGGAAGCAGGTGAGACTGGAGTCGATGGCCAAATTGCAGTGATAATGTGACACGGGGGAGAACGGTCGATGGACTCACCAGCTCACACCGGATCTGTCGATCTGGATGAAAAAGAAGCATGGAGAGGTAAGTTCTGCCTTGCAACACTTGCATCGATTCGGACCCGCAGCGTCACCCTTCTGTCGACAGTGCGCAGACGTCCAAGAGACACCCCCAATAAGCGCTAAAATAAACGCGAGTGCTAGAAGAGGGACAGAGGGGCTTTAGTAATTTGTTGATTCCTCTAGCCTGTCGCTGGTCGTTTCGCCATTTGTCCTGGAGCTCTAAGACAATATGTGAGGCTGAGTGATACGTTTAGCGGTTGGTCGTTTTGCCATTTTTGTTGTAGATCGAGGATAATCTAGGAGGCTGCTATGTATGGCTCGTCCCAGATGTCCCGGTCTTTGCACATCTTCAGGACCAGATTGTCCGGAGTCGTGTCGCACCCTCTTACGGTTATGATGCCAGTTCTCACGCCGTCGAAGCGAGAACATGCGAAGAACAGATGTTCCTCGGTTTCCTCAACTCCCACGCACTCAGTGCATGAGGAGGACTGTGCATGTCCGTATTTATGCATATACTATCTAGAGCAGTCATGGCCTGACAGAATCTGTGTTAAGTAGAAGTTCACCGTGACACCTCAGTATGGACAGGGTGACACTGGCAAGAGCTAGGGCAGAGACTTAGGTCGTAGCTCGGAAAGAGTCCTCCAACGATCACCTGCAGTATTTAACTCTGGTGATTGTTCGATAGGAGCCGCCGTTCCATGGTCATGGCCATTACTACCCGATAGGCGTCACTCAATGAGTCCATATTAGTTTTCTGACACAGGCTCGCTTGCTGAGCCTTACCTCCCTCCTTAGCGCGGCCTTCGTGGTGACGAGCACCCCTATACGCTCGATTTTTACGGCATCGGGCCGCGCTCTTTGCATCCTCCGTATTGCGGGAAGCCGTTTTCTTTGGAGGTCGGTGATCGACTCCGTCCACCAATACACTGACGATATCTCAATCCTAGGTTTGATATTTCTAGCCCGATTTGCTTCCTCTCATGCGCCTCTTGAAATGCCTCTACGCCAAAGTCGGACGCCCTCCATCTGCGGGCGAATGGAGTGGATGCTCCTCCTTCCGCACGCTGCCTTGTATTGTGGACGCTACAATAACGAATCGCCAAGTGGTCCCTATGGGTGCAACCATCATACACCCTCCAATTATTAAGCAGCTCAGGACTGCTGAAGGCTATATTGATTATCGATTCCGCTCCATTTCAATGGTAGGTACTTTTGGTACCTACGTTGGCTAAGTCCACATTGTGCTTAGTCAAGCCCTCCAGAAGAATCTGGCCCCTGGGATTCGTAAGGCAACTCTCCCACTCATGCGCCCAAGCAGGGAAGTCCCCCGCTATTACCAACGGTTTTAAGCCAGCACAGTTGTCATACGATCGAGCATGTTGGAAAACTGTTCAATCGACCATCTTAGCGGCGTGTAGCAGCTGCAGCAAAACACTCCATTCACTTTTACAATAACGAAGCCAAGATTTGAGGTAAGCACTAGCTCCTGAACCGGATACTTGCTCGTCATCCATAATGCCGCCATATTTGACCTATCCGCAACCCAATTGCCGTTCCCGGCTTGGATGTTGAATATTATGATGATGCCGACTCACGAACTGTCTGACACAGAAATTGGTGGGCGGCCTCACAATGATTCAGGTTGAGTTGGGTTGCCTGCAGGACGCTAGGCTTTTTAGTATACCCTTAGCAGCCTCCTCCCTCTCGTGTTTAATAGTTGCTCCGATCTGGGCCTTTTCCTTCCCATAAGGTAGTCCTGGGGGAAACTGGTGGTTGTTGCCCAGTTGGTTAAGAATTTAGTGGGATCACAAGTCTCTACATATACACTGTCCAAGACCCTGACAATACTCCAGCACAGATGTACTTGGTCCGGCCTTTGAATAAGGGGTTGGAGGTAGTTTGCCTCCCCGCGGTGCACCCTGGAAACGTTAAGTTCCCCTTAACGGCTAAAGGAACTTCAATGGAGAAAGTGCTATACGGAGCGGGTTTCGTCAGGAAGTCGTAAGCGGTCATCAAATGGGAAACATGGATGACCCTGAGGTAATGCCGCACTCCCAGAAGTTCCAATCCCGGTCCTGGCCCTGGCTTTCTCGCTCGGAGGAGGGACAATACGACGCAAGGTTGCGTAGGGAGATCCCGGACGATCTGGATGGCCCATCTCGAGCATCTCGATGGAAGACAAGCTAAACAGAGAGTAAGGATGGTTTTAAGCGATTAAGCAAAAAAAAAACGACAGGCATGGGCATTTTGCGGGCTGACTCGAATGGTATAAATATGACACGAGTAACACATCTTCATGATTTTATGTCGAGTTACCTTCTTTGTAACCAGATCTAGTCATATAAAAGCATTGTCAGCCGTTGTAAAACATGTGTATTGCTTGGGATCGGAAAGTAAGATTTTCAACGGATCGCAATACTCTTCTTTGTAGGAAGGTAAAAATGGCAATGTCAGAAACAATGATGCCATCGCTGGGTCGATAGTATGCAATATTGCATTGCATCAAACGCATCGTATGGTTAAATCGTTTAGCTGCATATATCGAAAAATACGATGGCATAGCGTTGTACGATGTGAAAGATGGGAATTAGGTTTATGCAAGGTATTTTAGCGATTGAACAAAAACCGGATGCGTGTTAATGGGTGGTTAAGCATACGTACTTGAATGAAATTTAGAATGATTATCTGCAGGACAGGATATCGTTTTTGAATATGATAACACTTTTGAAGATAATTATTCATAAGCTGTTATGGCAGTTTATATTCTTCAAGAATTATTCACGCTCTAAAACTTACTATTCTGCTAATAAAGGGTACAACTGATCATCAAATGAAACACGGCGGCTGTGAAGTATTTTTATTATATTTCTCAGCGATAAATAAATTAGAAAATGCAAAATGACTACTAGGGTTGTTTCGTCCTCGAGAGACAGCCAGCCGAAAAAGACGGTGGACCGCAAACCGCAAGAGATTTTAAAAACAATCATAATGATGACTGTTAAACATCCGCATGTACACCATATATTTTGATCTATGTTTACTTATACTAATTTTAACATATAATTAACCATACAGCTTTAAGCTCGTATACTTTTCTCTAAAATTCTTGATTTTGGTAGGGAATGTGTGTTGGTGTTCATTATTCCTCTACTCTAACTGAAACGGTACCGTTTCTGTCAAAATCAATTTAAATTCAAAAGTACCCGTAAGCTATTCTACGTAATAAAAAATACACATTGAAATCATCTGCTTGAAATGCACATCCAAATGCCGTGAGCTTTCCAATTCGTTCAGATTGGACAACGTTTCGTTCATGAACACATACCTACTAGCAGGAAGGCATCAACAATCAAACAGCCCGTGATTGAGGTACACCATCAGTCATACACAGCTCCCATTTAACTAATAAGCCGAAACTGACAGGAACATGTGTTTGATGCTTTATACTCTTCGGCGAAAACATGACATTAGTCGAGTAGGTATCGCTCCAGCAAGCAAAAAAAAATAATCATAAAAGATTGAAACAACATTCTCTGTTGTACACGTTGCCCGTTGCTTGTATGAATGGCGTCAAACTAAATGTTGAAAAGATGATTTGATATGCGATAGAGGATGAAAATGTTCACACAAATTATTTCATCATGTACGTGGTGTGTTGGAAATTAAATTCAACTTTTAAATTAAGAATTTATCCTGCGTGATTGAAAGGTTATGAATACATTCTTTGCGCTCCTGCAGGGTTACTGGTTGAGTGCTATTTTGCTAATAGGGTTAACAAAATGTTAACCAACTTGCAGGTATCGTGTATCATATTCTTATGGTAGCCCTCATTTGCACTAATTAAAATTAATGAAATACTCTTGAGAAAAAAAAGGCAAATTTTGCATAAAAAGGGGCTTCGGTGTTTAACCAGACTGACTGACTGTAAATTAGTGCAGAAGAAACTCGACAAGTATTTCACTTTTTATTCTCTTTCTTTGTAGAAATTGTTATAGAGCTCCAACCTGTACTGCCTGCATGGTTAAGATTTACTTTTTAAGATTGCTGCTCTTCACTTATTTGCATTCAAATTTGGTGTCATCAGGGTACGTAGAAATTAAAAGTAATACTATATTATTATTTCTTACAAATCAAATTTATCGTATTTAAAAGGACCGATTTCAAATGGTCTAGGTTTGATCCTTTGGACCTATCGTATGGCCCATTCACATCTTTACTAATATTGTGCGACAATTTATTAGCCTGCAATATCAGTGTCTGCTTATTACTGGTAGCTAGTCATGTTAGTATTGCTAGTTGAACTTTTTGACACACATTAGCGATGATGATGGTGGCTGGTTTCTAGCACTCAAACGCCTTACCAAAAGATGGCTGCCAACTAGATCTGTGGGGTTAGATTTCACCAATCTCTCTAGCAAACACGATTTTTACCTGCTTTAAGCTATACATATATTTATTAATTTTAACAAATTCGGCTAGCTAGCCGACATAATACGACTTACATATTTGGTGTACCGAACAGAATTATCGGTTAGATCGTATCTTCAATTTCACTGTTTATCTGTTTATCAATTGTCTGTAATTCATTATGTATCGTCAGGTCAGGCTAGAGGTTGGGTTTCTGCTTGAGCCATTGCTGTTTAGTGGGATCAACGGTCGAATGGGCCTTGGCTTAGTTTTCAATTTTTTTGTCAATTTCCAGATCGGCTTTCGGAGAGAGCGGATCTTGTCGGCAAAATTGTTATTCTTGAGGTCCACCATTCTGGCCTTAATAATTTTCTTCACTCGATTACAGTGCACTATGGTCCAGATCACGAATTTACGAGGAAACATGCTCCCAGCGCCTAAACTTGAAACTTTACAGCAAAGTGATGTTGTACAACATGGTTTGTATTGCTATGGCCCATTTTTTTATGTTACTCAAAATTAGGGTGGTCCCCATTTTCATTGAAATATAAAAACTAACTGATTTATTTGCAGAAATAGACGTTTACATTCCTGTGCAAAGTTGTAGCGCAAAAAATTTCATGGAATTTTTACTTAATAACTTTTTTTGTAGCTTAAAAATTGACCGATTTAGAGCAATTTTCCCTCATCAACTTAGGGTGTACCAAAAAAAAAAATGTTTTTTTTTGCCCTAACTTTTTTGTTTCAAATTCCACCGTAAAGTTGCGTTAAAACGAGTTTTAGAACTTTTAAAGACGCGTACTTTGATGTACAAATTTTGCAGCTAGTTTCAGCCAATCGATAGTTATTGAAGTTTTTTCTAAAAAAAATACGCCCTTTTCAAATGTTGATTTCTATTATTGGGGCAAATACAAAAAAATATAAAAGATGTCAATTGTAAGGGTAATTTATATTGTTTAAAATATGTAACAACTAGAGATATGTTATTTCTGTATCTTGAGAAAATTACATTTGAATCTGGGATGGTTTTAGAAGAAATACTCCAATAACTATTGGTTGGTTAACGCTAGTGGCAAAATACGCGCCTTTAAAAGTTCTACATTTCGTCTGAACAAAATTTTATGATAGAAGTTGAAATAAAAAAGTTATGACAGAAAAACTTTTTTTTATTGTACACCCTTAGTTGACGAGGGAAAAGTTGCTTTAAATCGGTCAATTTTCAAGCTACAACAAAAAAATATTTATGAAAATTCCATGACATTTTTTGCGCTACAACTTTGCTCAAGAATGTAGACGTCTATTCCTGAAAATAAAAAAGTTGGTTTTTTTATTTCCGTGCAAATGGGGACCACCTTAATTTTAATCAAAATAAAAAAATGAGCCTCCGTTTTTATTTCAAGTATCACCACCATTATTTTTTAAGGTTAAAAAGTAACCGATTTAGAACTTTACGGTGGAATTTGAAATAAAAAAGTTAGGGCAAAAAAAAACATTTTTTTATGGTACACCCTAAGGTGATGAGGGAAAATTGCTCTAAATTGGTCAATTTTTAAGCTACAAAAAATATGAATACATGAAAATTCCATGAAATTTTCTGCGCTACAACTTTGCACAAGAATGTAATCGTCTATTTCTGCAAATAAAAAAGTTAGTTTTTATATTTTCATGAAAATGGGGACCACCCTAATTTTGAGTAACATAAAAAAATGGACCATAGCAATACAAACCATGTTGTACAACATCACTTTGCTGTAAAGTTTCAAGTTTAGGCGCTGGGAGCATGTTTCCTCGTAAATTCGTGATCTGGACCATAGTGCAGTGAAGTTTTAGCGTTGGCAAACCAGTTCGCTGGTATTTAATTCGAATAGCGTTGCGCAATCGTATCAGTTCTTTAGTGTATCTATCAATGGGTACAGAGTTGCTCACCTGATTTATCACTGGGACATGTTGCTCCTGGGCCTGGGAGATCGCTGGCTAAATGCTCTGCAGCTGCCGTTCAATATCCAACCGACTCGAGGTGCATGTTGAAATCGACGTTGTCGTCAACGTTTTGTCGGAACCTCTCCCATCTGGTGATTTGATGTCGGTTGCAACATTTTGCTTTGGTCAACCCCTTTACATCGATTACTGCTGCATATGAGATCTCCCTTACTTACATTTGAAGTCTGTGGTGGAAAATACTTGGTATTTAGTAAATTGTATGTGCCAAACGAAACTTTAAGCCATCAACTTATATTTGTGATATTTTAAATACTTTAATTTTGAAAATAAATAGTATTCAGTATTGGAATCGACGCGTGGAAATATTTCTGATTGATTTTGAAAATGTTTGGAGAAACGACTGAGATATTAACGTTCAAAACCTGACCGCTCTTCGTGACGGTCGCAATAGGTTTTTTTTAAACTGTACCCCAATATAGAAAACAAAGACGTAGTGCTACGTCAAAAAGCGGTCTTTAATAAAGAGACGTAGTATGCTAGCAAATATATATGAAAATTTTATGGGAACTCCCAAAACGATCATTTAATGATTCAAATGAATTGCAAAACAGAACAATAAGAGTGCTAAATATGTGATAGGGATTGTATCGAAAATAAACTAGATGCGCTCACACATCCACTCGTAAGACTATCTATAATAATAACCATATTAGAGCAACTTTTTAGTGAAATGTCATTTGGCTTCAGAAATTTTAGAAAAAATGACGTTTTTCGTCGACCGTCACAATGAATCAACTGCTGATGGTGATTCTTATTGCATGCTATTTCCGAAAAATGTGTTTTTTTTTCTTGTAGTTAGACCAATTCTGTAACCGTTTCTTGAGAGAGCCAGGTCTGCTTTTTAATCGATATGAACAATCTTTAAAAAGTTATGGGAATTCATAAACAAATTCATCATACATATAAAAAATATGACCGTAAAAAATATTGACTGTTTTCGGATGGTGATGAAAAAAAGCTAAGACAGATTATAGCTTTTGATAAACTTCCATAATGTATGAACGACGTAACTTCTGGCAGGCATTTCGTACTATAAATTTCCCCGTTCACGGCCAGTCTGGAGCGAAAGATGAGCGGCTTTGACATCCCCTTCTTGTTGATTGTCAGCTATAGCAGCACCCTCTTGGGGAACTTGGTGTGTGAAATGAACTTCACCTTGGAGCTCACTTCCTCCGTGGGGGAAGTAAAATCCGAAGTGCCCTGCGAGATAAGTGGCCGTTCTATGAACGCGCACACTTTTGAACGGAGTTGCTTCAATGTTTGTGCCGTCACGGTTAAAGTTCGACTGATAGAGCTGTCAAATTTTGTCTGCTGACTCATGGGTTACTATGGTTGATGCTGTATTTTGCCAGTGCGGGTGAAGGTAAACCCATGAAAAATCGGAAACTTTCGTCCAATTTTTTAAATGCAAACGTTTGTTTGATACTTGTTGGATTGAATTGTTGTGTTCAAACATTTCTGCATTGAGGTTCACTTTTTAATAACTTTATTATAACCTTATGGTTAATATGATGCTATAAAGTACCTGGATAAGACATCTTAATGTCAAACGCATGTTATGAAGTGCATCTTTAAAACTTCTTATGTCACCTAATAGATGCTATAAAAAGAATTGCGCTGTTTGGTCTTATTTGCGCTGTTTTGGTCTTATTTGTGACTTATGAAAGGCAGATGTTATCGACAACATTCTCTCATCTTGTATATGACAAAAGATGTTTTTCATTTCATTCTTTACACATTTGTAAAAGAAAATTTCAAAAATTGTTTTTGGTGTTACTTGAGTAACAAGCTGACGAGAGAAAAATGAAGAAGAATAAATTGAATGAGGCACAGTGGAAGATGCAAAGCAATGAAAAAAAGGGACAAAAATGAAATAGAAAGAGACAATAAGATAATTTATTAATGAAAGAAATGTAAAATACCGAAACAACATGAAGGGTATGAATAGAAGTCGACGAAGAGAAATTTAAGAGCATAAGCACAGTAAGATGAAGAAGTTGAGAAACAGAAGGATACGGCGGATGATGAAAAGTGGAAGAAGAAAAGTAAAGGAAGACGAGTGGTAGAAGAAATACTGCAAATATTGTACATTGTAATGAATCAATGAAAAAATAATTTTCTAACACACGAATACATCCTTCTAGTTTAAGTATCACTAATGAAAAAAGAAGTAACAACATATTTTTCCATTGGAATCAGAAACGTCGAACGACAAAACCGCATAACACTATTTTACTTATCAACGGTCAAAATCAGCTATATCAGATGAAACCCTCAGAGTCCACTCGCCCGTTTCCCAAACAGAAAACGTCAGGAATACATGCAGTTATCATGCTCCCTCCTTGCCAAAGTTTGATGAAGAAAGCACCTACCGAACCAACACTGTTTCCGGAATCAGTTCCCTAGAGACCAATAAAATAGTTATTAGTTTCTAAGATATAGAGAATTTGTCGCCATGATCAAACACTTGCTCTATAAAGGGTGTCCACGATGAAATTGCCACACTATGAAATTGCTCTAACTTTTTAACCGTTGGATAGAATTTAATGAAAATTTGGGTGGATTTAGTTCATAGTGCATTATTTACATCCTGTGTCCTGTGATCAAAACTCGCGGAAATTGAGTCGAAAGAACAGCTCGTGCGTGATAAAATCTTGCGCATTCATCACGAGAACAAGGATCTCTCGCATCGTTCCATCGCTAAAACGTTGAGAATCGCGAATTCCACGATGTCGCGAGTGATTAAGCGGTTCGAGGAACGGTTGACCACCGATCGGAAGCCCAGAAGTGAAGGAAAAAGTATTCCGTACAACACCAAAAATCACAACCGCGTAGTTGGGGCCTTCAACCGAAATCCGAACGCCTTCGTTCGGGATGTGGCTAAGAAGCTGCACCTAAGCCGAAGTTTTGTCCAGAAGGCCAAAACTAAGGCTGGGCTTCGAACGTTCAAGGTACAAAAGGCCCTGAATCGCGACGAGAAGCAGAACAATTCCGCCAAAACCCGTGCCAGGAAGTTGTACCTCAACATGCTGACGAAAGTTGAATGCTGCATCATGGACGACGAAACATATGTGAAGGCCGACTTCAAACAGATCCCCGGCAACCTGTTTTTCACGGCCAATGATAAGTTCAGCGTTCCGGAGCATGTCCGCACTCAGAAGATGTCCAAATTTGCAAAGAAATTCCTGGTTTGGCAAGCGGAGTGCACCTTTCGTGACCCAGGACACGATGAACGGACAGGTGTACATAAAAGAGTGCCTCCAGAAGCGGCTGCTTCCTCTCCTGAAGGTCCACAACGTCCCAACAATCTTCTGGCCGGATTTGGTCTCATGCCACTACTCCAAGGACGTGCTGAAGTGGTATGCGGACAATAAGGTCAATTTCGTGCCGAAAATGTTCAACCCTCCCAACACTCCGGAGCTCCGCCCCATCGAGAAGTACTGGGCGATTATGAAGCAGCACCTTCTTAAACGACCTAAGGTAGTGAAGACAGTCGAGGAACTGAAGAAAGTAACGGTTGATTCACAGGTTGTGCAGAATCTTATGGCCGGGGTTAAGGCCAAGGTGCGGGCATTTGTGTATGGACTGTAAATAAAATACGAGTAAAATGGTAAAATGAAGTTTAATAGTTATTTCTCAATCCCTGAAAATTTGATGGCAATCGGATGAAAACTCGAATTTTGCGAATCAATTTTGTGTGTGGCAATTTCATCGTGGACACCCTTTATTATGCAGTGTGTCATCGTAGCCTTAATTTTTATACTTTTCCCATAGGCAGATAGCCAACAGCAGTGACCTGTTGAGCAGTGGGTCGAACTGAATTATAAGACATTCGTGACTCGAGTGGTTAATTATTTTAGCTCCTTCTAATAAATTGAATTATTTCTACTGCGTTTTAGTTGTGATGAGATAGAAACCAAAAAGATTTGCCCCAAAAACATTATCTATCTCAGCACTGTGTTCCCCTTGTTTCACTACATCTTGCTACTTTGTATTATTTGCACAATCATTCATTGGCTTTCTATATTGATTTCCCTGTTTTTTTCTTTCAACAAGATTTGTCTGTGTTATACGATCCACGTGTCAAATATAACAAAATCACAGCGAAATCAATACAAAAGAAACAGTAATACACCAACAGACTACTGCTTCATCGTACCTCCGCACTTTGAACAAAGGGGATCGAACTGACAAAAAAGTGTCTCCTCTCAAAATCAACTTTTGCCTACGAAAGCTTTTGCAAAGCGTTATGAAAGCAATGTTTTGCCTTCATCTTGCTACGTTTACTTTTCATCTGTGGATCGAATGGCTCTCTTCCAAAAATTCTGCTAGAGTCATTCCCTGCTTCTCCCTTTAATGTCAGCTGTAGGCTTCTCAAGCAAAAAATAAGCAAACAACGCAGCATTACACCGTACACCCACCACAATATAATATCGGATAGCTTGGTGATATCCCGTTGTTTCATGAATACAGTAGTTCCTCCAATATCGCGATTCAAAGTATTGAAATAACCTATTTAAAAAATTCAGACAGTTAGAGATGTGGTGTCTTCAGCAAAGTTGGTTGCATTAAAAAAAATTACAACATTGCACAAGACACCACATTTTTATAATATGTTTCCCTTTTCCCTCTGTTCGGGACCATTGCAACCAGTAATTTGATCTAGTGTACAGTGTGGGAAATAAGTATAAAGACAAACTGCTTTCTGAAAATTTGCATATTACATTCTATTCTGTGTAAATCAAATGCTTTCCAATAAATACTCAGCAGCAAGTTAAAAGTTCATCATCAGTAGTTTTCCCTTTGAGACTAGTCATTTCAAAACAATCCAAAAGTTTATTTTTTTCTAATCGGACAAGACAAGATCAAATACTTCAACAGTATCATTTATTTATCGAATTTCAATTCAAGAAAATAACAAATTAGTTTTGTGTTGCATTTTCCTTTTTAGAAATAACCTCTTGCAGACGTCTTGGCATAGAAATTATGAAAGATTTCAATTCATTCGGATCAAGTTTAGACCATTCATCCTGAATCGCTAACTTTAATTCTTACATCGTGTCATACCTTCTTCCTTGACCACAAAGCAAGCTCCAAACATTTTCGATTGGATTTAAATTGGGACTGCTTGCCAGCCATTCCAGCACAAGGATGTTATGGAAGTCCAAGAAGTTTTTTGTTGCTGCCAATACATGACAAGAAGCGTTATTCTGTTGTAAGGTTCATGTTCTTATCCATCTCATTGTCAGCTAATGGAATAACAACATGCTTCAGAAGCTGGCAAAACATTTCCGAGTTCATTCGTGTTGAAATAAAACAAACGGTTGTCTTTGCAGATACGCTAAATCCTGCCCAAATCATAACGGTACCTCCACCAAAATTCCTTTTTTCTTTTGTTGGCCTGTTTTGCCTTTCATCACACCAGTGACTGATGAAACCATCCGGCTCATCTAGTTTAAACATCTTTTCTTCACTGAATACCACATTAGACCACTCATCCTTCCAGAACTAGTATTTTTCAGCAAAGGCCTGTTGTGGTGGCGGATTCGTCCGTGCCTCGATCTACCCCGCAGTGGGATGTTAGGCAAAGGGGAACGTTCTTGGTTCGCGTACTACTTTACCCATGCCCTTTCGCTTAATTTTCATACTTCTATTCTATTTCCAACCTACCGTACCTGAACCTACAGAAGCATTCTAAACTATAGAAGTTTAATATAATACAGGTCAGATGAGAAGTGGTAGCTTTCGTAAAAGCCACGCTATACGAGGACTTCCTGTGTATTGAATTGTTGCTGGTTTGGGAATGATAATAATAGAGGAAAATACGGCAAAGAACCAGAACAGTTGGGTCGAATATAAATGAAATTAATATCGTTGTTTGATGTTTGATGTTTCCGATTATTCCTGGTGGTGAATGCGATATTTTTAGCTGGCAGGCTGTCACACTATATATTTCGTTTTTGTGTAACCAAGTTGGTTACCGAAAAAATAGATGCATGGTTTGCATATACATTTGCAGTTCTTCGAATGGATGATGGATGAGTGCTCAAAAGCTTATTAATTACTGTATTCGTGGAAAGGTTTAAAAAATATATCCTCCCACATTATGAGTCCGTATGTGCATAAACTGTTATTTCCAAATACCTTATAAATGGATAGGAGTGGTATAATATGCCGAAGGAGTGGTTACCACTGACGGCGGATTGTATCAGACTACATGTTTCTGTGCGTCATGCAGTCACGTATTATTTGATT
The DNA here is from genome assembly GCA_034211315.2 of Aedes japonicus. Taxonomy (NCBI): domain Eukaryota; kingdom Metazoa; phylum Arthropoda; class Insecta; order Diptera; family Culicidae; genus Aedes; species Aedes japonicus. The sequence goes on along the minus strand of JASCZW010000409.1, from coordinate 217,929 downwards.
TTTTCAGAGGTTTCACCACATCACAAAATCGATAAAACTATTAAACTATCCCTGAAAAAAATATCAAGATCAATGATAACTTCACAGAAAAAAAAATATGAATTGTAACAGGTGCGTACAATTCCTTCCCAAGCGTAAATAAACCAAACCATACAAAGCCAAACGTAAATAACAAAATTGTTTGCAATCTTTCATACAACCGACCTTATTTTGGCGAATCAGCCATAAATATACATGAATTAGCCTATGAATTTATGTTAAATCTAGCATTGCATATTTATGCATAAGATAGCGCAAAAAATTACATGACAGAAAAAAAGTAAAAATGCATAAATTCTATTTACTTTAATTAACAAAATAATAGTGCCGTTACCAAAAATAAGCCACTGGATCTGACGTAATCTGTGAGATCCCATTGAACGATGCCTTGGGATGATCAAATCAGTTTTCCGACAATGTGATGGCGAGTGGATCACTATTGGGTTGACACATCATTGATCTGGACATGTTTAGCGGGTCATACGTCGGCTGTGAGGCATCATTGATTGCCATCATAACAGCAGGTTTTTCCGTGTGCGAATTTTTCGTTAATATTATGGCGAGCGGATCACTGTTAGGTTGATACGACATTGATCTGGATATGCTCTCCATTAGTTGTTATGGAAAAAACTTGTTTGGTGTCGTGATAGCCAGGTGGTCAGACGTCGGCTGTAAAGCAGCGTTTGTATCTGATTGTGAATCTGGTTGAGAAATGCATGTTGTTATAGCCAATGGGTCATAAGATGGCTGAGAATGTACCCGTGAATACGACATTTCATGCGGCAATTCCGGCATTTGTCCTTTGTATTCCCCCGGTATAGCAGAAGCACCTAATTCAGGCGTTATCTGGCTTAAATATACATGAAATATCCCATTATGTTCTGCCAAATCTAGCATTCCCTTTATGTGCATTAGATAACGCAGAAAATTCAGTGTTTCTTTTTATCTGTTTACGTTCCAAATTAAAAACTTACCGAAAAGGGGCTGAAATCCACAGAAAACCATCATGACCAGCTATATTGTGGTGATACCTTGCCACAAGTAATTATTTTAAAATTTGTTTTCTAGTTTCAGAACGCAAATCCTTAATTATAATGAGAAGAAATTCCAGAGGCCTGAATAAAATTTCACTTATTAGCCTTTTCGACCTCGTTTGAATAAACTGGCGAAATTGAACTCTCAAGCCAAAATAATCTGAATTCATTATCGCCCTTCAGAATTTTTCAGAGTTTTAAAGCAGAAAGCTAAGCCAAAGTTGCCAAACACTGAAACTTAAATAAAGTTAAGCTTATCGTTAATCTCGTTATAGTATTAACGTTATTTTTCAATTTTTATCAGTTTCGCCCTTTTGTTACTTTCAAACTGTGGATAAGAAAATATATGAAATCGCACTGTTTTGCTTTTCTATAACAACTATATAACAGGGGTTGCGAAGAAAAATTAGTATTGTCCATTTAATTCCAACTACCTTTGCTTATCTTGACAGATACGCGTATTTCGTCTACAATGTGCAGATTTCTTCATTGTCCCGTACTAATAACTCAACTACGAGACACTGAAGAAGTCTGCACATTGTAGACGAAATACGCGTATCTGTCAAGATATGCAAAGGTAGTTGGAATTAGAATAAAAATACTAATTTTTCTTCTGATTTCTAGTTACAGGTATTCCACTAAACCGCTAAAACTTTCTTGGATTAAATGGAACCAAAAAAGAAAGCATAACAGAAAGTTGCCATAAAACGTAAGTTGACAGGTTGTAAGTCAATCTTGGACCAATTGTGGTTGCATTGTTATCCACCCAATTTTTCTTGTGTTGTTCCTGAAAATGCGCCATCCAAATTCATTCGTGAACAAGTACAGTAAATCTAGTTTAACAAACGTTTAAGAGAATCGTTTACCGGTGGTTAACCGTGGAAGCAACATTCTTACAAATCTAATACAATTTAGATAGGAAGTGACATTTTTTCCCTCAATACTCTCGGATATGGTGAGCATTTTGGGTAAGTTATTATTGAACTATTCTATCACAGGAGGCCTCTCAAAACATTATTTGTAAAAAAACTTGACTTATGTTATATTTAATTTCAGATGTATAATAATTGAAATCAATTATCTTGTAATAACTGGTACCTTGTCATGATTATGTTGCTTGTTAACGCATGTTATGCACACATTGGCGATGATGATGATGGCTGTTAAGGGCTATTCAAATTAGGCCAGAACCGAAAAGTTTTTATTTCACGGCCGGTAGGTTTTGTTTACTTCACACTGTACTAGGATTGTTCCGGTTATGTTGCTTGTCGATATAGTTGACGCGTCTTCCAAAATTATTCTCACCAACCAAGTTGCGTAAAAACTACTCTGATTGAACATGAAGAATTTCCCTGCCTACCGGAATACATGGACATTGTTTCAAAAATCAAATTAGAATGCTCTGACAGCTTGAGGGTGAGGTACTTGTCATAAATTAACCAAAGTCTACTCTCCATACAAAATTAAAAAAAAAACAAATGCATGGAGAGAAGTCGAGGGGGGAGAAAAAGGTGTGAGATTTTCAAAAATGAGTCTACGTGGTTTATTAACAGACACTAAGAAGAGAGAGTGAGTGGTGGAGAAGGGGAATGGCGCGTGTTGGGGGACGGTCCGAATATCCGCGATATATGAATAATTCTCGTTGTGAGTCAGTTGTATCGTTGGTCGTGCAGTGAGTTGCATCGGTAGGCGAGAGATATATATGAAGCATTTTTTTCTGAGGAAAGGTTTGCTCTGAATTCAACAACTACTCTCATACATTCTCCTGTCTAATACGCCTACCCCTTCATTTGATATTTTTGTTTGGTCTCTGTGGAGCATTTTAACTTGAGTTCACGCACACTTTTGCACCGTTCGATATCTATTATTTCACTTTTTTGGGTTCATCTGGGCGTAATTGATAAATGTGTTGTTTTTGCGTTTCATCGGCTTGGTGATATTTTTCATTTTCGCATTTGCACGTCCCAACACCCCAACAGCATCCTTACTGATTTGTTCGAATCGGTTCTCAAAGTCGACATTTCAACGTTTTCTTGTATTCTACTGAAATAAACCACCCATACTTGTGAGTGACGCCAACAGCATCCATACTGTTGGTTTCAATCGGTCCTCAAAGTCGATATTTCAACGCGTTCTTGGATTGAAGATGATGATGATGATGATGATGATGATGATGATGATGATGATGATGATGATGGTGGTGATGATGATGATGGTGATGGTGATGATAATGATCCCGCCACTTACGCCTACAAAGGTTTGAGCTAGACGATTTATCCATTAGATAATTAATTCAAAAACAATTCAGCCAGTTATGCAAAAAAAAAAACGAACTGATTTCATCTACAGTTGTAAACTTCATCAGAAACAGTTCATTTGCTTTACAGCGATATAGTTGTGAAAAGCTATTCATGTCAACCACAAATGTTCGCAAGTATTTCCAGCGATGAGGAAATCCCGCTACAGAGCCAACGTAGTTCCAACATTAATGGAGCCGCCAGTTTAGTTTTGGCCTGACCAAGGATATCCCTAACCAGGGAAATCGAGAAAATTTCCAAACCGAAAAAATCCTGGACCGGCCCAAGTCAAACTTTTACTTTCAACCACAACAGAATTGACGAGAAATTCCTCGACAATCAGCCAGACAACACTCTACTATATCATGGTATCTTCTCATGCATTTAAAGCAATTCTTTTATAAATTCAAAAAGAAGTCCTTTATACTTGTATAGCGCGAGGCTCAAACTTTTGTAGACTACTTTCTTTATTTTTTTAAATTTCAACAACATGAAAAAAATTTCCCTCATCATCACCGTGACGAACAAAATAGTTGGTAGTGTTGATAAAAGTAAAAAAAGAGTATGAAAAAAGAGAATAGCCAACTCATTGTAATCCGTTTGTAAAGAAGTTCGTCAAAATACAAACTTCATTTTAAAATAACAAAAAATAGTAACATAACCGTATTACATTGAAATAAACCACCCAAACTTGTGAGTGGCTCTAACAGCATCCTTACTGTTGGTTTAAAATTTAAATGATGTTAGTGTGCATCTCTGAGCTAAGAATAACCCGGGAACATAGTAAAATATCTTATTTGCTGCCGACGTCAGCTGAATTCAGCACATCGTTTACCAAAATGGCTGCAAAGCCAACCATTTTATCCAACATCCCAGTGATATCTTGAGGAAGTGTCCACTCGGCGGCTTTTTTCAAAGCGAATTTCACGTCAACATGTTTCTAATCTTTCTTTATTTAACCTGCATTAGGGCGATGCCGCCGTCGGTGTCGGGATCACCAGTTTTACACATTGAGAATGAATGATAGTCCCAAGCATCGTCTGTTGGTTCTGTGTGTAATAATAGCTGATCTAGCAATAATTAAGTAGCAACCTCGGGCGATCCATCATGCTCATGCACAACACCAATCATGCTCCACTGCACTAACCTGATGTGCCTTACTACCTACATTACTGACAGTATAGCGAAACGTGCCCAAACGGATGTTATTCTTACCGACTGCAGCCTCCGATAAATTGAACCACCGTATAGCTATCCTGCATCCATAGGATGCCTGCTGAAATGGTTTCAAACGCACGTATAGTTGGCTTTTGTAGGACCACGACTATCTCAGTCATTTGTAAACCGATTTCAGTTTTCTTGACGCAAATGAAAGCTACAACATTCCCATAGAACGCTATTGATTTTTTTATCATTCGGACATTTCGTTACGAAGATATGAACGAAACAGTACTTGAAGGCCTATTATAATAGTAATCAAACAGTTTAGTCTCCAATTACACACTGAGCTATTTGTGTACCGATTTTAGCTTTGTTAGCGCCAAATTAAATTTATAAAATCTCCATATAACTGGTCAAAATTTCATTATGATTGGATAATCCATCATGGAGATATGATCAAAACAATACCTGAGAGCACATAATTGTGAGATGAAAATATACTCGTTGCAGTTCAAAACCGAACAAGACCAATCACACCGATCGATGCTATATGCATACTATTGTTCCGCATCTGGTGCGTTGTTTAGCACATACAGCAGACTAGCCACACTATGCGACCCTATAGAATTAGAGCAGGATCGATTGACTCGAGTGAAACGGTTTTGAACTGCAACGAATGGATTTGAAGATTACACAAAGTCTCCATTTACTATAACTACACAATTTTCAACGAACATGTACTTATTAAGCATCTTGAATCCATATTGATAATCAAAATTGACTCTTAGGATTGTCTAATAATTCATTCTTTGGGCTGAATATATGAAATTAAGATGAGAAACTATCTGCTTCTAACAAACTTCATATAGGTATGAAATTTCCAATATTTATGTAATTTCTTCTTTTATATAACTGACATAAATAGGTCGTTAAGCACTTCTAATGTCAATTTTAATCACTTCGATGAACAATAAATGCGTTCAGTATAGTTCATTTTGTAAACTGAATGTATGACACATCGAATATTCCGAGATCTTTCTGGAATATCTTATGAAAATATGTGTTTGAGTTCGTCATTCTGGTGAAGTGTAATAAGGGTTCAGTCTCACCATCGGTGGATTAATTCGGATTTTTTTTTATCCCATGGCCATTAATATACCTTTCTAGTTTAGCTTTAAGTTTCATCATTGAGGTTTATACATAACCTGTTGATGAATAGAAATAAATATTGAAGAATTTTAAAGAGCGCCACTCATAAACTTCTGCAGAATACCTTTTCCTACCATTTTTGCCATTTTTTAACACTATCCGCTGCATTGATGGCCTTCGTGAAAGCGAAACAAAATGTAGATTCTAGGCGTACATACTTAGAAATTAAGAATTTTACACGAAACGTAATTGATGTTCATGAAACTGACACCTACGCAATTCGATGAAAGATGTGTTAGAATTAATTTGTTTTCTCATCTCCTTCAACTTATTCTTATGTGCTAAAGGATGCTTGCATGTGTCGATTTCAGACTGCAGAAATTTACATGACATTTTAGTAGTGTGTAAGTATTGAAAACTCACCTGTACATCTAGGGATTTGTATTTTTTATCGTATATGCCAAAGAGCTGACAATTAATCAAAAATTCACGATGGATAAATACTTAGGTTTTTCAGTTGCTCACTTCAAATTATGATGTAGAAGGAGATGTTTGCTCATCACCATGAGGCACCAAGAGTGAACATTTATTTTTTGGCTAGAATTAAAGATATGAAGAGAAAGTTTTGATAGTTCCGTCAGTGTGCGGCAGGTTGGAAATAGAACAATTTCCTAAACAAAAACATCTGTTCTATTTCCAACCTGCCGCACACTGACGGAACTTTCAACACTGTTCACTCTTGGTGCCTCATGGTGATGAGCGAACATCTCCTTTTACATCATAATCGTTACTACACGCACGGAGAATACATAATACAACAATTAATGTATGTACTTCAAATTGTTTTTTTTTTGGTTCCTTGATTATCGAGAGATTTTCAGCCCTGGTCTGGTTCATCTCCCGTCGTAGTCACTCAAATACCTTTTGGGCATTTGCGTAACTTGACCGGGGTGAGATTCGAACTCGTGACATTGGCGTGAGAGGTATGGATCTTAACCTCTACGCCGGATTCGCCGGATTAGTTCAAATTGATGACATTTTCACGATAGTGTTTTATATTGTTTCCGAGTAGTGCTAAAAATATTCCTTAATCTTCTTCATGCAGAAGCGGTGACGGGAATTTTTTGGTTATTCATATTTATGAGAAATCATGAGAATTTGTTAATCCGCTCTCAGATTTAATCGTAACAGTCTGACGACCTTTCAATTTTACTTTTATAAATAGATCAGTAGATATATTTGGGACATGGTATGGCCATCAACCAACAAAAAAATTACTCATACTTCAAATTTCTATCAGAAGCTGGTAAGGACTGCATCATTACGCATTGAAAAAGGAAAATCTGTTCTATTTGCTTTTATATATTTTCCTGAGTTTAAATTACGATAGTTATGTTCGCTTGTTATAAAACGATCAACTAGTACTAAAGACTGTACTCGGAAAAAATGAGACACACAAAAATGATCACCAAAAATTCATTTTAAATCGGATACTTCTCAAATTTTCAGGTATTAAATAACTATATATTAGCTGTGTTTTGGCGTAATTTATTTATTGAATTTCCTTCCCCAAGCTGAATGCTCGTACATTTCTCTTAACACTGCTCATGAGATCTTGGGCGAGGCTTTGTCCATCTTCCTTACACAATTTTTACCAGTTTTTCTTCAAAATTTCTTCGGTTTTGAATGTTTTTCCGCTTTTCTTCAACTTCTTCTTCATTATCGCCTAAAACTTTTCGATCGGACGAAGTTCTGGTGTATTTGGCGGGTTTCATTGTTGGTTTGGATTCCAAGCCTTTTTCCGATCCATCTGTGCGACTGACCAGCATTATCGATCACCGCGCTAAATATTTGCTGTCGAAGCTCTTCTTGTTTCGAATGCATCTTGAAAACTACTTGACAGATCGCGATAAAATTTTGCACACATAAACATAACACTAGTATTAAGATAAAAAGTTACACCCAAAACAAAGTGTCGCATTTTTTCCGAGTCTAATTTTTAATATTTTTTCTCCAGGTCATACTCAATCTTCTTAATGTTCATTTTTCGTTGCTTCTGCTCTCATTTACTCATTCCTTTGTATATTTCTCGACGCCATTAGTTTTTGAGCTCATTTTCCGTCGTTTTGCTTTCTTAAAAGCTCAAAACTGGCCATTTGCAGGCAATTTAGAGGATTTACAATTTTCATTACAAATTAAACTCCTTTTTTTGCGATACCAGTCAATTATGGAACGCGTAAATAGGGTGTCCCAGAAAGTATAAGCCCGATTTCTACACGAGGCATTTTTCCTTAAAAGCTTAAACAGATTCTGCACAAATTTTGCTGTATTCCCAATGTTTCACTAACTCGACTGGCGAAACTGGCAAGTGTGAGTTTCGGAGCGGTTTAAAATTGTAGCTTTGTGGACACAACAAAATGTGTTCGAAAACCAGGACCAATGGGCCGAAAAATGGACTGGAAGATCATAATGGCTAGGGAAAATTAAAAGAACTTCTGCACTGAAAATTTATTTTCGTATTTTCACACGTTTCGTAAACATGGAATTTGTACATAACATAAATGTATGGTATATTGTATGAAACATTCATATTGCTTTTTATCTGGTAAAATGCTGTCATTACACCTTTTTGTAAAATGCACGAAATGAATTTCGTGAAGACCAGCCAATCGCTGCTTCTCTTTGATCCTATTCTTGCTAAAAAGTGTTGCTGTTGTGATGGGCAGGAATAATTTATCTATCCCAAAATAAAAATCAAACGGATGTCGAGAGCTATACTCCATGCTCATTAATCAAGCATCTTCTTACGAGTCACCATGGTCTAGTGAGATCACCCACGGTTTCAGTAAAACATCTTCCCAAAAATCAGGTTCGAATCCCATGTCAGAAACATTAAAAAATCACTGGCTCAACTCCACGTGGTTGCGCTTTTTTGTCAATTGTATTTCGAGTCGATAAAGTAGATCTGGCAGTCCTGCATGCAACCACTAGAGAGACATTTCTTTTTCATTTGTGGCAAAATATTTGTAGCTCTTTGTATTTTTTTCGTACAATGCATGAATGTTCTTTCTGTGCTAACAAAAGCTTCGTGCTGTTGACAGTTACGCGTGTGCCATTAATTACGAATGTATCCTCATAAAAAGTACAAATCAGTTTTGTGAGTATTATCTTCGATTTTGCAATATAAACTAAAATTAACTTTCACAGAGGTTGCCAAAAAGCAGGGTGCTTCTAAGAACAACGACCAAACAACGGCCAAATATGATTCCACCAAATGTTCCATAGTGTCAACCCATCGAGAGATACTGGGAAACTATTAAGGGGAATCTTTGGAGAATTAAGAACATCAGTGAAATTCGCAAGAAATGGATTCTGCCATGATGAAGCTATCGAATAGTATTGTCGTGAACCTCATGGCAGGCGTTCGAACAAAGTTACGCAAAAGCTGCAATATTCCTGAAGCAATGTTCCAAACTGTAGTGACTTTTAAATAATTAAAATAAACTTTTTGAAACGGTTACAGGTATTTCAATTTAACTGGTTTAGTTCGTCACAGTGCTTAGGATGCAAACAGGCATCATCATAACTTCACATTGCCTCCATGCACAGGAATCAGAACAGTTTGTGTTCTACTTTTACGCTCAATTTCCAGGCGCAGTCTACCCAATCGCAACCTCTAGCTATGAGTGATTGGCAATCCAATAAAGGTTCAACATCTTGATTGGCCAGCGAGACGTTATGAGTGGACGGTCAAAGTTTTTCGGTTCTTGGAAGCACTTTCCAGTCGAAGCCTGTGTGCAGGGTCGTCAGGATAATTTAGATTCAGTTAGTTTGACATGAATTTTGTTTTACTTATTCTTCAATGTCTCATGATGGGTAGAGGAAAAATTGAATGTTTCATTTCCAAGAAAATCCACAAAGTGGCAAAGTCAAAGAAAGAGAGAAATAGAGAGAGGGAGAGAAAAAAACTTGCACCTGAGTGGCATAATTTCATCCAAACGAAGAAAAACATTTAGTCCACGAAATGGCAGTAATTGTTTTCATTTCTTTTTATTTCCATTGTTCCCAAAGTGGAACTGTTGTCGCTGATGTTTAACTTTAATTGGATTCTCCATTCAATCATTCGACCTATCGTTTTTCATCAGAGTTAAGTTTGTTCAAATGAAATGGATGGCGGTTATTATTCAGAACTGGCTTCTGATCACATCTATTTCATTCATTATTTGGCCGAACAAAATGGGTGACTTTTCCGAGAGGAAATAACGTACCGAATAACTAAAGGCATTATTTTGTGGGTTGCTCCAATCAGGGTTGCGATTTCTCTGGGGAGAATCACCCGGGTGCACATTTCTAGCTCTCTTTGGTGAATCTCACTCAGTCTCTACGGAGATTTTTTCCTTACACCACAGTAGAGATTGTTCGATACAGCACGGGAGAGCGGGAGAGAATTGACAGTTTTCTACCTGAGCGTTCATACACTCACTGCAGTGTGTGCGACGAAGAGTGAAAGAGCGAAAAAGGACTACACCGCACTGACGTGAGTGAAACCTTGAATAAAACATTAAGAAAAATGGCTGGAAAACGGGAACTAGAAACCACAGTCCGAAGTTTTTTCGTGAAAAAAAAAGTTAGGTTTGACGATGGTACCGAGAAACTAGATCTCAATTGTGTGCTGTGTGGAGCAGATTCAAAATCCTTCAAAGTGGACACAATATTCAACTTGAAGCGGCATCTCACCAACAAGCATCCAGAAAAGGCAGTAGAATACGATTTGGTTCCGGAAAAAAATTCGACATCACAGTGCGCTACTACTGCTCGGAGAAACAAAGTGACAGTTAGTTACAGCCGGAATGAATACATAACTTCAATGGTCCAGTGGGTAACGCAATGTAATTTGCCACTAAACTTTTTTTCGAAAAAATGTGTACGGAAAATTCTTCACCCAATCGAACAAAGTCTCAATTTTCCTCATGTGAACCGTTCAAACATTCATAATTTTCTGGAGGAATCCGAGCAAAAAACAAAAAAATTCATTGTGGAGCTTATGCGTGGGAGAATTATTTGTCTTAAAGCAGATATTGCGTCAAGAAAAGGCAGAGTAATTCTCGGTATTACTGCCCAGTTCATTTTGAATGGAAAAATCAAAATCGTTACTCTAGCCATGATTGAACGATTTGAACGGAATACCGCAGAAAACATAGTAAACGAAGTATTGAATGTGTTGAAAAACTTTGAAGTCAACATTCGTCAAGTATATTCGATCACTACAGATAACGGCAGCAACTTTATCAAAGCTGCTAAAATTTTGCAGACGAAGGTTACAGAGTTGTGTGAGCCTGATGATGACGATGAAGATGAAGAAAACACTGATGACAATGTTGTACAGTTGGACCTAGATGAGTTTGAGAACAATGATATAAAATGGTGAGTTACAAAATCAGGAAATTAAAATAAATATTTAGAATTACTAACTCAGCTAGATTATCGATTATTCTAACTTTCTATGTGTTGTGTGTTTTCCTCCATATAGCGAGAACAATGACGACGCCATATCGTCATTCTCAGACGAATATGAAGAAAATTCCGTTGAAGACGATCTACCTTTGGTGAAACAACCACAGATAATCAGTGCCAGGTGTGCTGCTCATGATGTACAACTGTCAGTACACGACGTTCTGAAAAAGAAGTCTTTATCTTCGTTTCTGGCAAAAGTTCGCAAACTTGTTAAAACCCTCAAGGTGCAACCGTATGTAAACTCATTTCGTTTAGATAAGTCGAAGCCCCTGCCATTTCTGGATGGTGAAACAAGGTGGGGTTCAGCTCATCTTATGGTACAGCGAATTTTGGACCTCAAAGGTTTTATTCTTGCGATATTACCAGCGGATATAATGAAACCGTACAACGACTCTTTTTGGAAAGCTGTCGATAATTTCGTTACGTCAACCAAACCAGTATTTATTCTATCCAAACGAGTGCAGGAAGAATCACTTACATGTGGAAGCTTCTATTTGTACTGGCAGGAGTGTTGTCTAGAACTAAATGAAATTGGAACTACATTGGCAAAGCAGTTGGAAAGTTGTCTGCAGAAGCGTAATTACATGTGGTTCGATAACCCTGCCTTCATGGCTGCATTGTTGGTCGATCCACGACTAAGTGAATTCCATCCCTCAATCCTGAATCTAGAACAAAAGGAGCAGGCAATCGTAAGAAATTTAGTTATGTAACAGATACCTATCAAAGTTCTTTAATTTTTTTGTTACTTATTCCAGCGACACCTAATGAACACGTTCAAGACATTGAAGGACATGAATTTGATTACTTGTGGACCAATGCCCGTTGCTTCCACATCGGGGTGCTCCAACCTGACACGTGTCGGTGCATTATTGGCAACAAATCGTCAGAACCAAGCGTTTGATTTGAGCATCGAAAATCGTATAAGGAAGATACAGCTGGATTATTCTTTGCCGCTTGATATAGATGTTATTGATTGGTGGGACAAACAGAGAAAATTCGATAAGGAGCTTGCAGTACTTGCTCTTACAGTGTTACAAATGCCTTGTACACAAGTGTCCGTGGAGCGATGCTTCAATGGATTAGGGCAAATTCTCACAAAATTCCGCATGAAGCTTGGAGCATTTCCTTTGGAAAAGATCCTTTTCCTGAAAAGTAATAATGATATCCTTGAGAAAATTGATTTTCAAAGTGAACACAAAGTAGATACCTCAACTCATTGATGCAGGATCGTAGAACGTCCTTTTTTTTTTTTTTTTTTTAATATTATCACAATGAATTAAAACGATGTAACCAACCCATCATTTGTTTTGAAATACAAAGAAATAATGAGATATTTGTCGCTGTGTTTGTTATTTGTCCAGTGTTCTCGAACTTGTTTTTCAATATTGTCATTCACTCTCCGGAATTATGACATCTGCTTAAAAAAATATATATATTAAGAGGGGTAAAAAAAATTTGTTGGCGTTGGCAGTTTCGCTAGAGTTCGTACACAAATAATGAGCCCAATAATGTAAGTCGCGTCGAGAAAGACTTTTGAAGACGAAAAAACGAGTCGAGCATTACTCTGCTTGTCTCGACGCACATTATTGGGCCCTTTGTTAGAGCGGGAACCCGATTTTTTGATGAGCAATGCATTAAGTATAATAAAAGTTAGCGTAATGTAATTTTTGCTTGACACAAATTTTTGTACACGAAAAAAGTGGTGACCCCCTTGTTTCAATTGAATTTTTAAAGAACTAGACCAAATTTGTCAGCTAAAATAATAGTTATTTTTTGAGCTAACAAACTTGGTTAATTACTTCACGGTATCAAAATAAACAAGGGGATATACACATTTTTCGTGTACAAATATGTGTATTTGTGAAAAGCCTTGTCAGGTGGCAAATGAAGACGTTGAACCTTAAACTTGCCCTCGCCTTCGGTTGTTGTCTACACCGTACAAACGCTCGTACTATAAGAAGTGTGTGTTCGGATCCGAAGCCTATGTTCATGTTCTTATGGAGAAGTGTCGGAGCTAGATAAAAGGCTGGATAATCCTGGAAGAATTGGTGTTTGTTAGTTATTGATTCGTAAACTTAAACAGGAAAGGAATTATCATTAACCGAGACGTAATTTTTTTGGAACACTGTGATGTTGAGCTTGTCAAGCAAAAGCCTTGGACTTTAGGAGAAGTAGTGGTAGTGCCGTTTGAACCTGATACATCACTGGAGTAACCGAAAGTTTATACAGGCGACATCGTTAGAAATGATGCTGATCTTGACGCAGCACAGTACCACAGGTGAACCGATAACCATTCGTTTCGAGGAAGTCCTTTTGATGGGATCGCCGTAGGATTTACCCTAATTAACAAAGGAGTTCCGTCTATCTGGTTGATTAAGAAGGCCTATGCAACGGGTACTTTGGCATCTGTTGAGCACAGGCATCTGAAACAAGCATTAGCCAGTGGGGAAAAAGCTAGAGTATAGATCAGCAATGTCGAGCGAGTCGCCCGCAGAGAATGATGCTTGAGAGCTGGTTTAGTTACCTTCTGAATGGAATGCCGATGGGTTTTGGCTGGATCTTCCAATTAAAGCGGAACGCAGCTGATGAGGGGACCAACTATATGGGACATCTGGTGGTTTAGGGCTGTTCGCAATAGTTCGATGAAAATTAAGATGAAGCCGTCGCTTCCGTTACAAGCCATACGACTTTTCGCGTGCTGCTTACTCTGACTTCTAAGAAGAAAATGACACTCAACCACGTCGGCATCAAAACAGCCTACTTATACGGAAAGCTTGAAAAATATTTGTTTATACGGCAACCGCCTGGATACGAGGAAAAGGCAATGAGTACTTGGTTTATCGTTTAAAAAAAGCATACCCTATATTGGGTCAGCGGTTGACCTCTGTAAAATTAGTTGACCAAAAATATATTTTTCTCCTTATTAATATGTTATACTTAACGTCGGAGGGAGCGCGCAGTATTGTGCAGCCCTGTTGCCTTCCAACACACTACCTCTGGCCCACAATTGATACGTTGCGGATGCGTTTGCGTGAATTTGACATTTTTCCCATAGCTTTTCTGTTAAATGTACGTCAACGCATCCGCAACGTATCAATTGATGACAGCCATAATGATCCATAAGAAGAAAAATGGTTTTCGTTAAACTGATTTTCCAGTTTATATCTGCAACGAAAATGTATATGAATTTAAACAATCAGCACGAAATGAATCGAAAACTACACAGAATATTGTGAACGATTTTTTTTCGAAGAGACTATTGCTGATCAATGTATTTTATATCAATTCACTTTAAGAACATAAAAACAAGCTTCGTCATACAATGTTCGCTAGCTTTTTGGGTGAGTTTTTGATCTTCTCGCTGAGTTCCACGCATTATTTCTGGCACAGTATTATTGGCCACTTTATCTGCCATTTCCAAAATTGCCCTAAATTAGACGGTGTTTTGCCACATTAGTTCAATTTACGCTTCATAATTACTCAACATTTTTCGATAGAATGACAATCTTGAGAATTGGATGGACTGATATTTTTCATAATAAAATCGACATTAAAGGGCGATACGGTCAAAATTTGGTCAATATCAACTTGACGTATTTCTTTAAATTTTGCATTTAAAGAACCTGAACACCCCTCATTTTGAAGGTGTGTGTGTGTGTAGAATGTTGCTCCTATTTTGATTTTGGAATTCACTCTTCAGTTGTCAAAATGCCGTCCAAGCAAGAAGAGCAGCGTATCAAAATTTTGCTCGAGCATCGCGAAAATCCGAGCTACTCGCACGCAAAGTTGGCAAAATCGCTAAATGTTGCCAAATCAACCGTTACAAATGTAATTAAAGTGTTTGGGGAACGTTTGTCGACAGCCAGGAAGTCTGGATCGGGGGAAATCGAAAACCGGAAGCCGCTGAGACGACAAAGAGAGTTGCCGGTAGTTTCAAGCGAAACCCTAACCTATCTCTCCGAGATGCGCAAATAAGCTGGGTGTATCGTCTACAACCGTGCATCGAGCCAAAAAACGAGCCGGACTATCGACTTACAAAGGTAGTGACTCCAAATCGCGATGATAAACACAATACGACGGCCAAAGCGCGATCCCGGAGGCTGTACACGACGATGCTGACGAAGTTTGACTGCGTGGTAATGGACGACGAAACCTACGTCAAAGCCGACTACAAGCAGCTTCCGGGACAGGAGTTTTATACGGCAAAAGGAAGGGGAAAGGTAGCAGATATTTTCAAGCACACGAAACTGTCAAAGTTCGCAAAGAAATATCTGGTTTGGCAAGCCATCTGTACCTGTGGCTTGAAAAGCAGCATTTTCATAGCTTCCGGGACTGTCAACCAAGAAATTTACGTGAAAGAGTGTTTGAATAAACGTCTGCTGCCTTTCCTGAAGAAACACGGTTGTTCCGTACTGTTTTGGCCGGATTTGGCATCTTGCCATTACGGTAAAAAGGCCATGGAGTGGTACGCCGCCAACAACGTGCAGGTGGTTCCCAAGGACAAGAACCCTCCCAACACGCCAGAGCTCCGCCCAATTGAGAAATACTGGGCTATTGTCAAGCGGAACCTAAAGAAGACCAAAAAAACTGCTAAGGACGAGCAGCAGTTCAAGGCAAACTGGCTTTCTGCGGCGAAGAAGGTGGACAAGGTGGCTGTACAAAATCTGATGGCAGGGGTCAAGCGTAAGGCCCGGCAATTCGGATTTGGAAAAGCGGAAGCCTAACTGAATATTTTTCCTGAATTTTATACTAATTGAACTTGAAAAAGAAATTTAATTTGATATTTTAAATAAACAATTTCACCGATTTACACGCGTTTTCCCTTGACCAAATTTTGACCGTATCACCCTTTACTATGACTTCACGGACTGAAATGGCAGCTGGCTAAATCGGGTCAGAGTTTCATAAAAACTTTCGTTCAAATGAATAGCAAAATTCCGTTTTGAAGACACTCCTCTTTGAAAACTTGTCCATTTATAGTCGCTCCAGTGATGAAAACCTTTGTTTTTCTTCCACAGATACCCTGCCAAATCATCCACTTGCGAGTGAATTTATCTGCAAAGACATAGACGTAAGTTTCATCGTCCATAAAAATGCATCTGTTGTACATCGTACGTACTTGCTTCTACAACTTCCTTCAACGGCTTTTGACAAGCTGGTTCTGTTCCAGCGTCTTTTTGGGATGTTTCCTGCCATCATTCGATCGGGATCCTTGTCGCATACAGGTTCGTCGAACTGTAGTCTCCGATCGTATGTTCCACTTCTACGTTTGTTTGTGTTTGCTCGATGCAACGTTAGTGATTTCTTGTAAGCTTTAACTTCTGTACACAGAAGCTGTTTCCATTGTATTCGGTCCATGGCAGCCTTGGCAGCCTCGCTGTCAGTGGAGGATCGGCAGGTAAAGGGTGTCCACGATGAAATTGCCACACTATGAAATTGCTCTAACTTTTTAACCGTTGGGTAGAATTTAATGAAAATTTGGGTGGATTTAGTTCATAGTGCATTATTTACATCCTGCAAGTTTTAGTCCTGTGATCAAAACTCGCGGAAATGGAGTCGAAAGAACAGCTCGTGCGTGATAAAATCTTGCGCATTCATCACGAGAACAAGGATCTCTCGCATCGTTCCATCGCTAAAACGTTGGGAATCGCGAATTCCACGGTATCGCGAGTGATTAAGCGGTTCGAGGAACGGTTGACCACCGATCGGAAGCCCAGAAGTGAAGGAAAAAGTATTCCGTACAACACCAAAAATCACAACCGCGTAGTTGGGGCCTTCAACCGAAATCCGAACGCCTCCGCTCGGGATGTGGCTAAGAAGCTGCACCTAAGCCAAAGTTTTGTCCAGAAGGCCAAAACTAAGGCTGGGCTTCGAACGTTCAAGGTACAAAAGGCCCCTAATCGCGACGAGAAGCAGAACAAGTCCGCCAAAACCCGTGCCAGGAAGTTGTACCTCAACATGCTGACGAAAGTTGAATGCTGCATCATGGACGACGAAACATATGTGAAGGCCGACTTCAAACAGATCCCCGGCAACCTGTTTTTCACGGCCAAGGATAAGTTCAGCGTTCCGGAGCATGTCCGCACTCAGAAGATGTCCAAATTTGCGAAGAAATTCCTGGTTTGGCAAGCCATCTGCACGTGCGGGAAGCGGAGTGCACCTTTCGTGACCCTGGACACGATAAACGGACAGGTGTACATAAAAGAGTGCCTCCAGAAGCGACTGCTTCCTCTCCTGAAGGCCCACAACGTCCCAACAATCTTCTGGCCGGATTTGGCCTCATGCCACTACTCCAAGGACGTGCTGAAGTGGTATGCGGACAATAAGGTCAATTTCGTGCCGAAAATGTTCAACCCTCCCAACACTCCGGAGCTCCACCCCATCGAGAAGTACTGGGCGATTATGAAGCAGCACCTTCTTAAACGACCTAAGGTAGTGGAGACAGTCGAGGAACTGAAGAAAGTATGGGTTTACATGCAAAAAACGGTTGATTCACAGGTTGTGCAGAATCTTATCGCCGGGGTTAAGGCCAAGGTGCGGGCATTTGCGTATGGACTGTAAATAAAATACGAGTAAAATGGTAAAATGAAGTTTAATAGTTATTTCTCAATCCCTGAAAATTTGATGGCAATCGGATGAAAACTCGAATTTTGCGAATCAATTTTGTGTGTGGCAATTTTATCGTGGACACCCTTTATCGGTCTGATTATTGCCTTGTAGATGGGCAACTTTGTTCGGTCTTAGCGTCCTTTGGATTCCAAAGCAGGCACGATTGCCAACAATAAATTTGCATTTGTATTTCTCTGCTAGTGTCGTTATTGGCGGTCACCAATGAGCCAAGAAACACGAATTCGTCTACAACCTCGATTTCATCACCGTCGATCTGAACTCGTGGTAGGAGGCTAAAATTGTCTTTTCGTGAACCTCTCCCTTCATGTATTTTGTTTTCAATGCATTTATCACAAGCCCACAATCCTGCCAGCTTCAGCCTTAAGTCTGATATACGTTGCAGCCATCGTCTCAAAGTTACGTGCTACAATATCAACGTCGTCGGCGAAACCAAATAGTTGGACAGACTTCCTGAAGATCGTGCTACTCGTGTCTATCTCAGTTCTTCGAATCACACCCTCCAATGCAATGTTAAACAACAAACAAGACAATCCATCACCTTGCCGTAACCCTCTCCGAGATTTGAAAGGACTCGAGAGTGTCCCTGATACTCGGACGACACACATCACTCGATCCATCGTTGCTTTGACCAACCGCGTCAGTTTTTCCGGAAATCCATATTCGTGCATAATCTGTCATAGCTGCTCTGGATCGATTGTAGTATAAGCTAATTTGAAATCGATGAAAAGATGATTCGCAGCACTTGCCGAATCACGAAAATCTAGTCCTTAGTTGCGCGGGCACACATGAATCCCGCTTGGTATTGACCCACGAACTCCTTTGCAATTGGGGACAAGCGGCGGCATAAAATTTGGGAGAGCAACTTGTAGACGGCACTCAGTAATAGCAGTAATCCAGTTTTTCGCCCTTTTTATACATGGGACACACTTTTTCTTCCAACCAATCCTCAGGTAAACATTCCTCCTCCCAAATCTTGGTAATTACCCAGTGCAAAGCCCAGGCCAGTGCTTCACCACGTATTTTAATAGCTCGCTTGGAAGTTGGTCAACTCTAGCGGCTTTGTTGTTATTCAACCGACCAATTTCTTCCTCAACTTCCTGAAGGGTTAGGGTCGGAATTCTGTCATCTTCTGCGCGTGTTCCTGGATTTTTTTTCCTTTTGTTTGCTGAAACATTGACGTTCAGGTGCTCGTCGAAGTACGCTTCCACAGCCGACCTCAACGCAAAACACGAAGGCTGGATGAGCATTCGTCGAAACACCAATGCATATCCATCATTCAAATGACCTTACCTGGAGGGTCACTACACGAGGTTGAGTCCGGATTCTCAAACCGGGTTGAGTCAAGCTGGGGCGTTCTCAACCCTCGACATTTTCCTCACCAACATGGCTTGCAATATCGCTCAGTAGGGAGTATACCAGGACATCCGGTGGTGGCCAAAGTTGTCTCTTCGGTCAGCCGGCATCGGATCACCAGACACAACTATCACCGAGAGAACTGGGAACTGTTCCAGTGATGCTTTGACGTCTCTGTCGATTTCGATGCGTTCTTCGAGACGCCCGAAGACATCGACCGACAACTGCGTGCCAGTGACAAAGCAATCTCTCGGACCCGAGAGCAACATGTTTCTTCAGTAAACTAGGTGAGTGATTCTCTGAAACTCGACAGGACTACCAAGTACATAACTGGAATCCGTAATTCGATCGTAAGACAATTTCAAAGCACCGATCTACCTTACTTTAAGGCCAATTCAAACTGCCTTACTAAAATTATTCAAACCAGGATGATGAATCTCAGGAATAGGAATTTCGAAACAAAAATCCGCTCTCTCCCAGATTGTGCAAAACCCCTTTTGGAAGTTGATCAAAATACTGAAAAATAAACCAAGACCGATTCCGCCGCTTAGTCCGCTCGACCAGAATTAGCTTCCATCTCTACTTATCACCTCTGTTGAAAAGATCAACGCACTAGGTCAACATTTTGTAAATTCACACAACCTTGGCTAATCTATTCTGAGCTCACATTAGCCTACGGTTACAGAGGCAATGTCTAGAGTCACCAAAACACCCGTAGTTGTCCCTGATGATAGTATTATATCGGCTGATAAGGTGATAGCTGCCATCAAGCGAACCAAGAACATGAAAGTCACTGGTGTCGACAGAGTCGTCGACCTCGAGTTGGAAAACTTGAGTGTTGATTTCTTTCAACACCTTGCAGTGGTTTTTAACAAATGTTGGTTGCTTGGCTACTTTACACCTAGCTGGAAGTAATCCTTATTCACAAGCCTGCCAAAGATCCTACCAACGCTAAAAGCTATCACCCCATCAGCTTTTTGTACTGCATCTCGAAGCTGTTCGAAAAGCTTGTCCTCAGCCGTTTACTGGATTTTGCAAACCAGAATAACATCGTCTTCCAGGAACAGTTTTGGTTCAGAAAAGGTCACTCTACCATTTCAGGTCTTCCTGAACCATTTCCATTCTGATACGTTTAACGTTGATGCTGGTGTTATCTAGGGTAGCATCTTACACACTTAGATTTTTTTTACAGAAATCTGTAAAGTTTTACCGAATTCTCAACAGCTGAACGTTCGGTAATCCGATTTTACGGATTGCGGTAAAATTCTACCGAAATCCGGTAAATTTTTTACAGATATCTGTAAAATTTCACCGAAACCCGTAAAATTGTATTACCGAACGTTCAGCTGTGGAGAATTCGGTAAAACATTACAGATTTATGTGAAAAAATCTAAGTGTATAGGCCCTATCCGAATCAACATCTTCACGTCAGATGTTCCTTCCCTTCCGGGTGATTGTATTTAGTCGATGTTTGCGGACGACACTTCCATCATCTACAAGGGGCGAGTGATTCGCCTGAAAAACTTCAGAAGAGTCTCAATGTTCTGTCCGAATATTTCAATCACTGGAAGATCTGTATCAATGCAACTAAACCGCAGACGATTCTGTTTCCGCACTCTAAGTCCCTCGACTCATTTGACTTTGTAACACATAGTAGTCTTCCTTGGTCTCACCCTTGATAGTAGGTTGTTGTTCCGATCGCATGTACTCACAACATTAAATAAATGTAGTAGTTTGTTAAGATCTCTGTATCCACTGATCAACAGAAAATCCACTCTAATTTTTTTGAGGTAGTCCACGAAGAGTATGCCATGACAATCACAGAAACCGACGCCAAAATTTTTCCGACCTATGGAGCCTCCTTAGGCTGCTTTGGAGCACTCATGCAGGCTTCAGTCCATTGCCGGGCACTGATTCGGTTTACTGGTTTACGGTTAACGTCAAAAAGTCCTTCCGATTCCGCATCAGCAAGTCTAAACACTGCTTCAAAGTGCTCTCGCGTTCGTGTTTTTGTGTGGTACCCAGCAGCAGGATAACTTTTTCATACGCAGAATCTCACCCAAAATATGGCGTGTACGGTCAGTACTAATCTTTGTGGCATCAGCTAGCTCAGGAACCTTAACTTTTGGCAAATTGGCGTGTATGCCTAAATATGAACGAACTTCAAGGTACTTCAGCCTTTTTGGCAGTAGCATCGCATTTTGGCGATCAAGGAGGGAGTTTTCACCCCACCTTGTATGGTAACGTTACATTTAAGTTGTACAATAACCTGTTTCTCAATTAGTAAATGTTACTTATCGATTATTGAGTAACTTGTTATGTAAAAATTAATAGGAACACGTTTTGCGCTCTTTTGGTTCCACAGCTGTTATATAGAGAGTTACAGTAATTTTGATTTCACTTACAAATTTGTAAAATATCAATCGCTGCGACTGTATTGTAACAACATGTGCTACTTGAGGCAATAGATTGAATTAGGAACCTCTCGCAACGGTGGAAGAGCAAAACGCTGGACCTCGGTAGTGAAACAGTTAGACTGCGGTAGTAAAGAAGTGCGTGAATGACCTCCGAGAGGAGTTTGTAGGATAAGGTGACGAGTTCAAATTGTTCATAAAGAAATTGTTTGAAAAGTAAGCCAACATCTAATTATTGGTGGTGCCTTTTTCTTGAAACAGTGCAGTATGAAGATGCGGATTTACGATGCGTTTTCATGGTGCCATTTGCCATTTGGTATTATGATCAGAAAAATGGTTGAGGAAGAAGGTGTGAGTGTTGGAGCAGTTTAAACTGCATACGGAAATATCAACATTCTTATGTTATTAGCCAGACCGCGGAACCAATTTCGTTGGCGCCAGCCGAGAGCTCAAGAGACTGCAAGAAACAATTAACTTCGAGCAAGTTTTGAGAAAATTTGTAACCGCGGAGACGAGCTGGAACTTCACCCCACCTCTGGCCCCCCATATGGGTGGAAGTTGGGAGCGATTGATCCGTAGTCTGAAGAAGAATTTGATGGCTATTTGCCTTTCAAGGAAACCATCAGAGGAGGTGCTAAGGAGTCTTCTCACAGAAGTTGAAAGCACGCTTAATTCCCGACCGCTCACGCACGTGTCCATCGATAACGAGTCGTCACCTGCACTCACACCTGGTTATCTGACTATCTTCCCAAAATCACAAGACGAACGAAATGGTTCGTCGATTCGAAACCGATTGCCCTGAACGACGTGGTGGTCAACGTAGATCCTAACTTGCCTCGAAACTGTTGGCCGAAAGGCAGGGTCATCGCAACTCACCCAGGCAGAGATGGTCGGATCCGTTCAGCTACGGTAAGAACAGCAGGTGGTGTCTACGATCGTCCGGTGACTAAATTGGCGATCCTGGACGTTCGATGCGGAGAGGAGCAAGCCGACCAGACTTCCGGCTTACCGGTGGGGGAATGTTGGCCATCCCTAGTTGGCTGCGCATCTCCACTATCCAGAAGGCCCCTCGGTTGATCGAGCAAGAAGAGCGCGAACAGCTCTAATGCGATTGTTTGTGACGTTTCCCTGACAATGAAAATTTGGTAGCAGTATGTCTGTCATCGGCCGAAAGAAGAACAAAGGTGATTGAAAGTGTATAGGATTAGTGGCGATCAGTAGTGGCAAACTAACTAATATATGAACATAATGCTAACTATTATTTACGCTAAGCCTTACTTCTCTAGAGGGGTTTAAGTTCTACATGAAGTCTAACCTAAATCTTAGCCTAGAGAATCCAGAATCGTGCTAATAAACAACCTGTTCTTAAAACTACTTATATTAAAAAACCTACAGTAAGGGGACTAAACGAAAATTATAAATTGTTACGAATGGCAACAAACGGACAGGGGGTTTCTTCCGTAATAATAATATCTCTATGAAACCCTCAAGACCGGGTTTGGATATTATTATTACGGAAGAAACCCCCTGTCCGTTTGTTGCCATTCGTAACCACTGTGCTCTTTCGCAGATTTTCCGAAACGGCGTAGAAATGCCGATCCCGCTGACCGTACACCGAGAGAAAGGTACGGGACTATTTTAAGCGTCATCCTTCAACAACACTCTAAAATATGGCGAAAGAGCTAAGTACTATGGCGACTAATGTTATGCGTTCCAAGGAGAGAATGGCCCTGCAGACTCGCCGAAAGCAGAAGCAGGCTAAACGAAACACCAAACAGGTTGAATCTGTGAAACCGAGGGCTCGGAAGCTGTACGACAAACTGCTGACCAAAGAATCGGGCTGCGTTATCATGGACGATAAAATCTACATAAAACTCGATTATAAGACTCTGCCATTACTCTAAATATGCACTAGAGTAGTACAACTAGAGTAGGAACAATGTCGTATTTGTACTAAAGGCGATAAATCCACCAAACTGGCCTGCGATTCGCCCTATCGCAACTTTCTGGGCTTTCACGATGGCGAAGCTTAGGAAACCCATGAAACCAGCGGATAGTGTTGAACATTTTTAGAAAGATTGGCCAAAAGTGGTAAAAATGGTAGGAGAAAGCACTGTGCAGAAACTTACGAGTTGTGTTAAGGGAAAAGTTAGAGAACTCACCTATCCCACGAAAAATCAAGCAAATTTAGATGAAGATGGATAGAAAACATTGTTATTATCTATGTTTGAGGATTAAATAATCAAAAATCACAGTATGGTATTTTTTATTTGAGAATGAAAGTGTATTTATATTTTTCGGAACAGTCCATAACTTAACTCATTAGGGTGTTTGACGTTTATTCCTTTCTGGCACATGCATAGGAATGATGGTTTGTTTTTCTCCAAATAATTTTCCTTCTTACTTGCTCTCCTTTGGTGTAAATGGTGCTGTACACACTTTACAATTATTCACGGGCTCGGTTAAACATTTAGCTGAATTCACTCGGCATTTTTTTATTTAACTGATAACTCGGCAAAAAATTGAACGATGCCTAGTCTCAGCATCACTTGAAACTGAAATATCGGGTAACATCCTTATTAAACCGATTCTTGGCATCACTAGAAGCCGAGCACAAACGTAAACCAAAATTCAACCGACCTCAGCTGCTTATCATGCCGAAACATCGGTTTACCAGTGGTGTAAGCCGAGGTTCGACTTTTTATCTGTCAATCGCCATGTGCCATATTGTTTTCATTCGCAAGTGGAGTAATTCGTATATTGTTTTTGAAAAACAAAGTAGCTTGGTAAAGACCGATAGCACAATCGACGTCGTCCGTGATACCATGGCAACAAGTAAATAACAAACTCGTTGCTAGGTTCTTAGTATATAAGCATGGGTGCCGTGGTAACGGATAAACAACCTGGGAGGGTATAAATATGATTTTGTCACCCAGCGCTGTTAGTCTGAATTCTACCATCAAGATCGTTATAATAAATTAGTAATACCGTTTCTGTAACCCGACTTTTCCTGCTCTGCAAGTATTACCTACAAGAGGTTATGGGCACCCCGAAGGAAACTGCGCACGGAATTCTCCAGTATTCCGGCGGACTGGGTTTCGAGAACTGGAGTTTTCGCGTCAAGATGTTCCCTGGATGCGGCGGCCGTATTGCAGGTGTTGACGAACGACGTTCCGGAAGCGGAAGCGGCGAAGAAGCTGTTTCTAGAAGCAGACCGGAAGGCGAAGCGTCTCATCGTTGGTTTTCTGGCTGATGAAGTTCTGGAAGTTGTCCGGGACAAACGCAGCGCGAAGGAAATGTGGACCAGCCTCTGTGAAGTATTTGCGAAGAAGTCGGTGGTCAGTCAAACGCTCCTAAGGAAGCAATTAGGACGTCTGCGAATGAAGGATGGAGCTTCGATGCGGTCTCATCTACTGGCATTCGATGATTTGGTGAGGCAACTAAAAACGGCGGGCGCAGAGCTGGCTAATGGTGATCTCGTGTCCCAGCTTTTCCTGAGCTTGCCCGACTCGTACGATCCGTTGGTTACGGCACTCGAGAACATCAAGGAGGAGGATCTCACCTTGGATGTCGTCAAGCAAAGGCTCCTGGCGGAAGAGCAGAAACGTGCTGATAGAACGGGTGAATCAACGGAGGAAAAACCAGCGGCGTTTGCAGGCAACCAACAGAACAAGCCTGGCGACAAATTCAAAGGCAAATGCCACAAATGCGGCAAAATGGGCCACATGAAGAAGGACTGCAAGCAGAAAGAAGTCCATGCTGCTGCAGGACGAAATGCGTTCAGTTTCATGGTGAGTCATGATGGTGTGACGAAGTCAGCCGGCGATACTATCCAGTTCAAACTGGATTCCGGAGCGACCGACCATTTGGTGAATGTCAGGACGTTTTTCGACTCGGTCGAATACTTGAAGACGCCGGTGGTGATCAACGTTGCTAAGGATGGGCAAAAGAAGAAGGCGTGATTAATGGATACAGTAACCATGGCGTGCTTCTGAAGGTGCGGAAAGTGTTGTACGTGCCCGATCTCCGTGACAATCTTCTGTCGGTAAAGAAATTAGTGGCTACCGGTGTGGAGGTGCTTTTTCTGCAAAACAAGGCAGTTCTTAAGAAAGACGGTGTTGTTATTGCGACGGCATCGATAAAGGGCAATCTCTACGAGCTTAGCATCAAGGTGAATGAATCGATTGCAAACGCTTGCCAGGTAGATCAAAATGAGCTTTGGCATCGTCGCCTGGGGCATCTCGGCCAAGGTGGCATGGCCAAAATCGTGCAAAGGATATGGCAACCGGTGTGGATTTCAAGCCTGGACCGATTCGATTCTGCGACGCATGTGCCAAGGGCAAACACTGTCGGGATCCTTTCGACGGAACACGTGAAAGAGCGAAGCGACCCCTCGAGCGGGTGCATTCCGATGTATGCGGCCCAATCGATCCACCGGCCTGGGAAGGATCCAGGTATTTCGTGTCGTTCATCGACGATAACACTCATTTCGCCATGATTTACCTCATGAAGCGGAAGTCGGAGGTCTTCGAGAAGTTTAAGGAATACGAAGCGGTGGTGACTGCTCAGTTCGGTATGCGGATCTCGAAGCTGACTGTGGACCAGGGATTGTCGAGAAACACAGAGTAGTGCAAAATAGGCAAGTGCTTCACCCAATTTCAAGTGTGCGTCTCCTGTTTCAGAAGAGCGCACAAAACGAAAGTGTGAGAGATTTCGTAGCAGCACGAGAGACAGATAGCCGCACATGCACTACTTCTTTCAGAGACAAAGAGTAATGCACATTGCCTCTACCAGAGCTCTACTCAGTGCTTTACTCTGTGCTTTGGCTCATGCTTTGGTAAATGGTAGCAAAATTAAAAGTGTTGATGCTAGTAACAAAAGGCATTGTATGGGTTCATAGAGGGAAAGTTTTATTAAAATCCTTATTCATATTCACAGTCCGGCCCATGCCGCCGTGTCTGATTTTTGCACTTGTGTGCACAGAGACGACAAGGGAGAGTGCAATCGTTAGCACCCAAAGAGACGAGAGATAATTCAAAATGAGATGTGCGGCTTTGAGCGCACGGCAAAACAAGGGTGCACGAGAGTACAGACTGCACTTTCATGTCTCTTTGAAATTTAATGTGCTGTCTCGTAGCAGCGCGTGCTGCACTCAAAGAGATTTGAGTCGCACCTTATCCCTGCTGTGGACCAAGGCAGGGAATATTGGTCGACAATGCAGAAGAACTTTTACAGGACAAAGGGTATCCAGGTTGAAGCCACCGTCGCCTACACGCCTCAGCAGAACGGCGTGGCTGAGCGATTCAACAGGACGCTCATAGAAAAAGTGAGGACCATGCTAATTGATTCATCAATGCCGAAGTCAATGTGGAACGAAGCAGCTCTTACAGCAGTGTACATAATAAATCGCAGTCCGTCAGCAGCTGTGTTGAAAGGTAGTACACCGGCCGAATGTTGGATAGGATCCAAGCCGGATCTAGCAAAGCTACGGGTTTTTGGCTGCAAGGCATATGCGTGGATTCCTGCGCAACTCCGGAAGAAATTGGACAACAAAAGCCAGAAACTCATCATGATTGGCTATGCCCCCAAAGGGTACCGACTCTGGAATAAGAAAAGCAGGAATGTGGTTATTGCTCGTGACGTCCGTTTCGATGAGATGTGTTTTCCGTACGCATCTGTGCCTAGAAAAGAGGAGAAACAGTTATTGGTGTTACCGTCGTACGAGCAAGAGGGGGAAGCTGAACCACATGTGCCTGAAGCGGAGAAGCATACCTACGAAGAAGAAGATTCAGACTTAAGTGAAGACATCTTCGAGGATCCAGAACAGGACGAGCCAACTGGATCTACATCGGTTGCGCTCCCTTCACAAATAGAAAGACGCGAAGCGCATGGCGAGTCGTCGAGGCGTAGTGAACGGGAGCGCAGGACTCCAGGTAAATTTCTGGATTATATTACTGGTTACCGAGCAACCTCTGCCGCATTTTCCTCCTCCCTAGAAGTTCCTCAAACCTACCAAGATGTGCTGACTCGGGACGATCGAGATGAATGGCTGAAAGCCATTCAGGACAAACTGAAAGCAATGGAAAGTAACAAGGTATGGAAGCTGGTATCATGCCCCACCAACATAAAGCCGTTGAAAACGAAATGAGTTTTTCGTATCAAGGAGGACGAACAAGGACGAACAGTTCGGTACAAGGCCCGACTCGTCGCGAAAGGTTTCCTCCAGAAACCGGGACTGGACTACGAAGAAACGTACGCTCCAGTGGCCAAGCTTGCGACAATTAGGATCATCCTTGCGGTCGGCGTCCACGAAGGTTTCTTCTTTCACCAGATGGATGTGAAGACAGCATTCCTGCACGGTGAACTAAAGGAAACTATTTACATCTGTGCTCCAGACGGTGTGAAATCAGCGCCGGGGATGGCGTGCATGCTGCGAAAGTCGCTTTACGGACTAAAGCAATCGCCACGGTGTTGGAACCAGAAGTTTACTAGTGAGATCGAGAAGATGGGATTTGTTCGGTCAAAGCGAGACTACTGCCTGTACATCAGGTACCGCGATGGTGACGAGCTGTATATCATCTTATACGTCGATGATCTTCTGATTGCGGGAAGAAACTTGGACACCATCAACCAGCTGAAGAAGTAATTGTCCACCGTGTTCGCAATGGCCGATTGTGGCGAACTGCGATATTTTCTAGGAATGCGGATCGACTACAACCGTAGTGGAGGATCCATGAGGCTATCGCAGGAGACCAGCATCGTAAAGGTGCTGAACTGTTTCGGCATGAGCGAGTGCAATCCGATAAGGACTCCAATGGAAAAAGGCCTACAACTTCCACGAGATGGGCCTACCGCTGAAGAACCATATCGGGAATTGCTCGGAAGCCTGATGTACATCATGCTCTGTGTCAGGCCAGACATATGTTATCCTGTCGGTTATCTCGGCAGGTTCCAGCAGAGCTCTTCAACCGTGCACTGGACTGCACTAAAGCGAGTGGTGCGATACCTGAGCGGGACAAAAACAATGAGTCTCGAATACCGGAGCAACAACGAAGCAAACGTGCTCGTCGGTTACGCTGATGCCGATTGGGCGGCCGACCTTCTGGACCGAAAATCCGTGAGCGGCTTCATTTTCAAAGTCTATGGATGTACCGTATCCTGGAGCAGCAAGAAGCAATCGACGGTTTCGTTGTCGTCAAGCGAAGCTGAGTACGTTGCTCTCAGCGCAGCAACAGCAGAGGCCGTGTGGATCAGCGGGATTCTGGAAGACCTCCATATAGCTGCCAACCCTGTGACAATTTACGAGGACAACCGAGGATGCGTTGGTATGGCGAAGAACCTGGAAAGTAAGAGGACCAAACATATTGACGTAAAGCATCACTTCATCCGAGATCTGGTTGAGAGCGGGACGGTGCACATCGAGCCGATTGGTACCCGTGATCAACTGGCCGACTTGTTTACAAAACCCCTGGAAGCCATTCGGTTCAAACTGCTTACATCAAATTTAGGAATGTCGGATTGAGAGGGGGTGAAAAACAAAGTAGCTCGGTAAAGACCGATAGCACAATCGACGTCGTCCGTGATACCATGGCAACAAGTAAATAACAAACTCGTTGCTAGGTTCTTAGTATATAAGCATGGGTGCCATGGTAACGAATAAACAACCTGGGAGGGTATAAATATGATTTTGTCACCCAGCGCTGTTAGTCTGAATTCTACCATCAAGATCGTTATAATAAATTAGTAATACCGTTTCTGTAACCCGACTTTTCCTGCTCTGCAAGTATTACCTACAAGAGTTTTGAATTTTAACCGGTACATCAGTTTGCTCATACCGAGATTTCCAGCTAACTAAATGAGTTTTTAGTTTTACCCACACCGAGATTATCGGTTTACATGATAAAGCCGAGATCGAAACCGAGAGATCGATTGTGCAGATCTCGGTTTCAGAAAACCGAAACTCGGCATAAAATTCTAAGCGTGCGCTAAACGTCACTAACCCTAATTATGTCTAAAGGGTTTCAAACAGTACAGTTCTCATTTCTTTGTTGGTATTGGTAGTTTTTCTCGTTTCCGTTCATTCTACCCACCCTCCGTTACCCATAACGACTTATTCATATTCATTCATATATAATTATGCTTTCTCGCCAATCGAATTTCCAACTCCAGATGTCTATGAAGGTAGCAGGAGTTCTCGGCATCTTCTTAAATAGACAGCTAATCAACACTTCCCTAGCAAAGAAAAATAACAAGCTGATATAAAATAAGTAACAAGTTCTGTTATCCCAGTTATCGTTTTGATTTCCGCTGTTATCGCATAACAAATTTAGTTATCACCATTGGCAAATTTTGTTATCATATGTTATCATTTTGAACACATGAATTTTTTATGAACGTTATAAGTTAAATTGTAAAGCTATAAATATTTCCAGCATATTTGAACAAGAAATTTTGTTTTTAATCAAAACATTTTTTTCAGTTATTAGCATAAGAATTTGATTTCAAATTGATAACATAATTTGATACTATTTCATCAAATTCACTTACATTACAGGATTTGTTATCAAGTTGTTCGCAGTGATAACAAAATTAGTTATGATATTCAAGGAGTATTTTTTTGTTATTCATTCTGTTATTTTGGCTGTTTATTCAGCCTGAATGATAACATATCCAGTGATCAAAAAAATGATAACCTGGTATTAGAACTTGTTATCAATTTGGTATAATCCTTTGCTCGATAATTCCCTCTCATACTTGCTGATCTTTAGGTTCTGGTCAGTTGTTGTGCACAGAGAACGATGGATGAAGAGCCTGTCACACCCAAGACAGCTTTTCTGGCGCTTTCATCGGTTCTACGGCAGCCAATCCAGGAGAGTGTATGGTCGGAAGATTCAGGGCCAATATATGCAAAAGTAACTGTTCGTATTCATTTTAAGGTCTGTTATAAAAAATCTTTGCTGAGTTTTCTCATGTAGGGTAAGCGCTTCGATAGTTTTGTTGTTTTTAGCAGGCTTAGTGTATCAATAATTATGTTTGGAGGCTCCATACACACCTATAGGTTCTTTCAATGCTAACGTACCGCAACTTTTCAGTCGTATACCCTATTATGAAAATTTGATTCCGAGATCTGTTTGCACATTCCTTGGTACGAGAAATTCCATCTATTTAAAAATTGTTTCTAGAGGAAATTCAATCAGGAAATGGAGTCGGCATTCCTGCTCTTGTCTCAATAAAGCAAGAATCTTTATTTTTGTCAGGTTTGCAATTTCCTTCAAAGGGATTGACCGAGGGTAATTCGCATCCTGCTGCAAATTTCGTGCTGTTTTTTTATCACTCCCACATCACAGCAATAGCACTGCGGTCCCATATAGAGTACCTATATGTTTTGTTTACAAAACCGTTTCCTTACCGTCGGCCGTTTCGATCAAGAACCTTGGGACCAATAGAATTTGATTACGACTTCGAATTTGTCGTACAGTGGTGTGTTTGCTTGTTTTTGAGGAAAAAAATAAATAAACACTAGTTAGGTACACGTTTCCGGTGGTTGAAAGGGAGAAAATGTTTTCTTTTCGTTCAATCGATTGGAATCCGAAATCTGGCACGTGGAAAACAACCGATGGCCGATTGCGTGCCGGCTGTTTTCTTTTTTATTGACTCTTAATGATAATGTTTGGGTAATACAGCAAATATTTGTCTGCTTTCTGCAAACTGGGCCGGTGAGTCAACGTCTACTTTTTCTTCACCATGTAGGATTTTAGCACCTTGGTAGCGAGTTCTGTGCAGGCTCTCGACTAAATATTGGGATGGTCATGCACAATCATTTATTAAGGTCAATATTAATCAAAACAAATAAAATGCAAATCCTATGTAGCAAGAATAGAAATACTCTTTGACCAGTGGAGCATAGAAAAGTTCCAACTTGGAAGATGTTTTCAACCGGATTGGGGATCGAACCCGTCGCTATCGGCTTGATAATACTGTGCCTTACATACTAGGCAATCCGCGGTTAGCAAACGATCGTTAAATCCTCTGCCTGGGGTTGCGTGACTGGTTGAAGTAATGGCAAGTATCTTTTTGATATATTGTATAAATTGGAATCTAATTGAATTGAGAATGCCGTGTTCCAGGTAGCGATGTGCCTGGACAATTTAGTTGGATATATATGCTATCTCATCAAGCAATGTAAAGGCTCCTGGTGGTTATATATTAAAGTCTCTATAAAGTGGTCAGCTTCTACATTTAATATTTTCTTCGAGACGGTCGAGGGCTTGTAGCAAATCGGAAGATATTCTGTTATTTGCCATTGGCTTTAGAGAACAACCTGACAATAAATAAATAGAATAAACAGAAGGGAATTAACATATCGGGTTTTGAGTTAGGCGTTATAAAATAGGTTTAATTCTACGAAACAGTGTTTAATTGCTTTTAATCACTTAAAATGCCAACCCGATTCAATACGAATGGATCATATATGATCCAAGATTAAAATTTTCTTGTCAAAATTTGACTTTCATAGTGACAGAGGAACTTTGTTGTGCAAACTTGTTCATAAATAACTCTTTTAACTGGAAAAAATATTGAACAGGTATGGTTAGGGACACAATGATGATCTATATCATCCAAACTGTCCTTGAATACAGATCTTGATGTTGCACATGATCGACAATGAGGTTTAGAGTGTTTTGACCGAACAGCTTGGCTGTGAAAGCTACAAGGAATATCACCTTTGCTGACTTATTACAGTATTCTCAGAATATCTACGGCACTCCAAACTATTCTTGAGTTCAGGTCTTGATGTTTTGCTTGATCAACAACACGATTTACGAGGACTTCAACGTACTTATAAGTTGATATAGCTCCGTGGGGCATCATTGGAACATATAGTCATTTTACAGTACTCTCATAATATTGTCGGTACTCCAAACTATTTTTGAGTTCAGGTCTTGATGTTTTGTATGATCAACAAGGTGATTTATGAGGTCTCTATCGTACTTGTGAGTTGCAAAAGCTTCATGTCCCATGGTGTTTTGCATGATCAACAAGGTAATTTTAACTATTATATCATGGGTACTCCTTATCATCATGGAGTTCGTAGCTTAACAGTACAGATGAAAGACGGAACGTGGAGGAGGCGAATGAACCACGACTTGCATCAGTTGCTGGGAGAACTTCTTATCGTACACATCGCTAAAATCGGTCGACTAAGATGGGCTGGGCATGTTATGACATGCCGGACGTCGGACGATAGCCCAGTTTAAATAATTCTCGCAAACGAACCGACGGGTACAAGAAGAAGAGGCGCGCAAGTAGAAGGCCGAAAAAGGTGTGATGATATCCGTAAACCCCCTTTTCGATAATGTGGAACATCAAGATTTGTAACTGAAGGAAAGTTTGGAGTACCTTAGGTATTATGTCTAGACATACTGTAAAATGTCTTCTACAGTGTTATGATGTTTCGTGGGGCTGTTTCAATTAATTAATATGATGGAGACATCGCAAGTCGCCTAGTTGATCAGGTAGAACATCCAGATCTGTATTGGAGAATAGTTTGGAAAATCGTAGGTACACTCTGGTACAAAATTGATCGGACAAGAATATCTTTTTGGTAAAGTGGGTGATAAAATTCAGAAATAAAATATGTTCAATAGTTTTTTAATTTTTTTTACCTTTTTTGAGATTAGATTTTTGGCATTTTGATTTTCAAAACATTATAATATTTCATAAACAAAATTATATAAATAAAAAAGATTCATTTGTTAAAATTTAAGATGCGAAAATGATCGGACAAGATGTAGAAATTTCATTTTTCGATTTAATAATTAAATAATTTGAATGTTTAAATAATGTGTATGTCCTCCTTTGTACTCGATCACTTCTGCCAAGCGTCTTGGCATAGATTGTACCAAGTTTTGCGTTGCTTCTGGACGAAAAGTGTTCCATGCAGCTTCAAGCTCCCGTTTAATTGCTTTCTGTTGGAAATATGTTTCTTTTGCAGTTCTCGTCCAATTTCATCCCATTGATGCTCGATTGGGTTTAAATCTGGGCTTTGGGGAGGGTGATCCAGAACGGTTATGTTTTTCCCGGCCAAATACTCTGTCACAAGTTTCGACTTGTGCTTGGGGTCATTGTCGTGCAAAAATACAAAGTTGCTGCCCAGTCGATATTTCCTGGTAGATTGTGAGATGATACGTTCCAGGATATCCCTGTAGCCTTCCTTGAACATTATCCCTTCGATGAATTCCATGGTGGCCACTCCAGCATAGAACATACCACCCCATACCATAACTGATCCACCGCCATGTTTCACAGTTCCACGCATATTTTTTTCTTTCTAGAGCGGTCCCATCAGTTCTCCAAACTCTAACACGGTCATTTGAAGCTCTGACGTTGAACTTACTTTCATCTGTCCATAATACTTTTTTCCAGAACGACATCGGCTTGCTAACATGCTTCTTGGTGTAGACCAAACGCTTCACACTGTTCTGCTCACTGATGAATGGCTTTTCCCTAGGCGTGCGACTCTTGATTCCTATTTCGTTAAAGGCTCTACTGATGGTGAACCGACTTACAGTTTTGCCGACGATGGGTTCCAGATCGGCTACCAACTTACCGCCACTAATGAACGGATCTTTTTTGACAGCTTGTGCCGATACCGATAGACTTGATGCCGTAGACTTAGGAATATCAAGGGATTCAGCAATTTTCCGAACCGTTTAGCCGCGTTTATGAAGTAAAATAACATTACTTCGTTGAGCTACCGATGTTTCCTTCCTGCAGGCCATTGTGAACTTTCAACTTCTGGTAATTTTGCTAATAAGCGTTTTGCAGTAGTATTAGCGAAGTCAACCATCGTCTCTGCATTAAATCATACACTCAAACTAGTTTGATAATTATTATCGTTTGATTTTGTTACAATTTCTATGGTTGTCCGGTGACTTATGCACACTGTTTTTCAAGATATTGTTCAAAAAAATGTACACAAAAAAACAAAACATTGCAGATAATTTTTAATAGTGAAAATGAATGTAGCAAAGGAATACGAATATTGAAAAGCAATAAAATGGAAGGTAAAAAATAATAATTTAAGTTTTACGAGCGAATTCACGAAGCTATCATATGTGTCCGATCAATTTTGCACCATAGTGTATTCTAGAAACACTTAAACATGTCTATTACAGTGTTGTGATGTCCCGTGAGGCTATTTCAACTCATTAGTACGGTGGAGACATCGTAAATAGCCTTGTTGATTATGTGGTACATCTAGATCTGTATTTGAAAATAGTTTGGAGAAACGTAGGTATTCTAGAAATAGTGTAATATGACTATTACAGTGTAATGATGTTCCGTGGAGCTTTTTCAAATAACAAGTACGGTCGAGACATCACCTTATTGGTCATGTAGAACATCAAAGTCTTAACTCAAGGATTGTTCTAAAGGTCTAGAACAACTTAGAAATAATATTTGTTCGCGAGTTTTATCCTTTTAATGGTTTTTATGACTTTTTCAAGCATGCAAGCCGTACAATATGTTTAAATGTACCCTGCGTTTCTTGTTCGGCTTGTATCCCAGGTCCTTCCGTCATGATGGTGTGGGCAGTTCCGGTCGACACATCCAGGTCAACAGTGGGCTTCCGGATCGAGCGGTTCATTTTTCGACGAACCCGATCCCTCACCACCTGGGGTCCTCGCCGAACACGGCCACCCGGATCCCGCACGGTCTTTAGCCGAGCCCGTCTTCCGGTACCGACGGATGGTGGTACAGATAAAATTACGATTTTTTCGACTATTTAGTGCACTTCGGTCGCACCGAAATACCTTGTAAGCAAAAGCAACTATGGAGTGTGTTCATTGAGCCATGTCAGTGAGAACGATTATGTCGTACGAATAGTCCGAGCTAGTCAGAAAGTATTGGACTAGACTAGAGTTCATACCGCCGACATTCTGGTAGTAAACTTACAGTTCCGAAGAAGTTGGCGGTATTGGACGAGGTTCGTAAGCAGATTCGCGTCACCAATTAACAGAGATAATGCGACTTTGAGTCGATGAAGGTTGACTACAAATGGTAAATTGATCAGTGCACGAAATATTAGAAACAGCAGCGTACTGCCCTGGAATCGTAGTTTGGAAGACCCCGTCTTCCAACCCAAACGCAGGACCGGGAGGACTGCTGATCGCTGGCAGCAGCAGTTCGCAGCGAAGGAGAAGAGGGGCTCCCTTGAAGCTTATGGCAAGTGTGCGTGCCGGTTTTCAGAAGATAACTGACAAGGTTAAACGAAACTTGACTGAAATCAGTAACTTGATCAACGCACGATATGTTCGAATTTACAGCATACTTGCCTGGAATCAGTGTTTGGAATACCCTATCTTCCAACTAAAACGCAAGACCGGGATGGCTGCTAATCGATGACAGAGGAGGCTCGACTGCGATGAGAGGAATAGGGGCTTTCTTAGCGCTGTGTTCGTCCCGGAGTCCAAATTGTAGAAGTTGAGCGTACAAACTTCAACGAATGTAGAGGAAGGTCAAACAGAGGATTACGAGCTCCGTTGTGGCTTGTGTCAGGTGTGCGTTTCGGCCTAAACCAAAGACAAGGTTTATGGTCGTCTACTCCATTGATACAATCTCTTCCACTGAGAGGCTCAGTGGATCTTCGGACGTGGCAGCATGTAAAGGTTGCCCAAAATTTTCACTCGTTCTGTTATCGGAGAACTTCCGGTAAATAATATCTTTCGGCCATGTTGAGGTAGCCAGCGCTTTGGATTTCAAGTCTATGCTTATTCCAGTTTTGAAAGAGACGAAAGATAATGTATTATGCAAGCATTTTGATGATGACAAACAGTACAAATGTTGTAGAAGGAGATGTTCGCTCATCACCATGAGGGCACCAAGAGTGAACAACAATGTTTTGGCTAGAATGAAAGATATGAAGAGAAAGTTTTGATAGTTCCGCTAGTGTGCGACAGGCTTGGAAACATAGCAGATGTTTTTAGGAAAATTGAGCGAAAAGGGCATGTGTACAGTGGTACTCGATCCAACGACATTTTTGCCTAACATCCCACTGCGGGGTAGGTTGAAGCACGGACTAAGTCCGCCACTCCAACAGGCAAAAATGTCCGGTTGGAAGACGCTCATGTACCACTGTGGATTGTATAGTTATTCTAGCGATCTATTGTGTGCACTCTGTTTACTGATGCGCACATGGGAGAGGAACTCTCTCCTTTTTTTGGGTTTGTTTTGATTCGCACCGACTGACGATCACTAAAGTTTTTCTCGTCGTCTCTAACTCAATTTGGTTTTGAGAGGTGACAATAGGTTTTATATTTTAGTCAGGTTTATGAGAACTTATACAGCTTCTTTGGAACAATCTTGAAACCTTGTCTTCTAAAATTCCAATTACTTCTATCAAAGGTTATATTTTGACTTAATGAACTCAAAAATGCTGTTTTGAAATGCCGTTTAGGACTTATTCAAATTATCTAATTATGGTCAGTTGAAAAAGCCTTTGAAACCACTTTGCCTCCAGTAAACGTAGTAAACGGCAAATGACATTAATGAAGTCACCAAATGACGAAATGATTTAATAAGGAGGGTATCGAAAATAAGCTATCCACAAACTTTCTTTCAAATTATGTTGAAAACCGATATTTTATTCATACAAAAAATTGATCCTTTATGGTACGAGGTTAAACTTGAACATAATGAAGACCGGATGAAAATTAAGTTATTTCTTTGCGAATTTTCGAAATTTGGATCGAATGCTCTTCATCAAGTTCCGGACAAGTGTTGCATCGCATTTTTTGGACGCTTGAGCCCAATTTTTTGAACTCCTGCATGTTCCCAGCTGCCTTACCAGTCTTCTTGAAGACCCTCTTCACGATTGCGCAGTAACGTTCGTTGGGTCGAAGCTGAGGGCAATTTGGTGGATTGATATTTTTCTCAACGAAATCTATACCCTTTTCCGCAAGCCAATTGAGAGTGGTTTTGGCATAGTGAGCCGACGCTTAATCCGGCCAAAACAGTGGAGGTGTACTATGCTTCTTATATAAAGGTAACAATCTCTTCTGGAGACACTCAGATCGATAGATTTCCGCATTTATAGTTCCGGTAGTGTAAAAAATGGTTGACTTCAAACCACAGGAACATATTGCTTGCCATACCAGTACCTTTCGACCGAATTTCTCCACTTGAATCGACCTGTCCGCATCGCTCACATCCTCCTCAACGACGGCAGTAAAGTATTGTGGACCTGAAGGGTTTTGAGTCCTCCTTTACATAGGTCTCATCGTCCATCAAAACGCATGCATCCGGACGCTGCAAAAGACGCGAATACAATTTCCGGGCCCTTGTTGCTGCTCGCTTCTTCTGTTCTGCACTTTGTTTCGAGATTTTCTGCTTCTTGTAGGTCTTCAGGTGGTTTCTGCCTCTTGATACGCTTGGATCATTCCGACACTCGTTCCTGCTTTTTTGGCCAAATCACGTATTGACATTGATTTGTTCTTCATGATTAGAGATACCACTTTCTGTTCCAGTTTCGGGTTGGAAGAACCGGGTTTTCTGCCTCTTCCTGGTAGCTCATCCAAAGAATAGTGTTCCCCAAACTTATTAATGATGGTTTAACACTCGCATGATGAATTCCAAACCGCTTCGCCAATTTTCGCATAGTAATACCCTTCTCACTTAGCCATGTGTCCAGAACCTTAATTTTCACTTCCTTTTCAATACGCGACATTTTGAAAACGCAGAATTTGAACCGCACAAACAAGTAAACAAGAGAAAGCTGACAGTCAAACGCACAGCATGCAGTATTCAGAGCATAAAAAACCATCTCAAATACATGCGTACAACGCAAATGTATGTGGATAGCTTATATTCGATACACTCCTTAGTAGCCATTGCGAAGATAAATTGTTTTTTTAGAAAAACTGTGATTTCTTTCGATCACCATATTGAAATATAAGAAATCATTAAAATGTGGAAAAATAAATACGTCAGATATAAAACGTAATGTAAATGAACTGTAGATCGGAGACCAATTTTGGCATTCTTTTAGATAACCTGATTGAAATCCATAAATTTTCAGGAAATTCATGATTAATTTAACGAATATATTTGTTCACGATGCGTTTTTAATTTTCAGTTCTGGATCGTGCCACTTCTCACCATAAAATTAAGTTGCGCATGTGATTTGGAGTAAAGGAAATGTACTCGATTCAGTAACCGGGATTCAAATAGTAATGTGTGTGAATCGATCAAAGTTTTATTAATCAAACCAAACTTTTTTTCTTTTTCAAATTCACAGTTTATACAAAATACAGGGAGAAATATTCAGCTTGAGCTTTCCTTTTTGCCGAATGCGAGGTTGCTTTGCAGACTGTATCTCCTGCCCGCATCAGCTTTTTGAGTGTTCTTAAGAGTTCCGCGCTGGACGATGGCCCAATATTGTTCGATTGGGTGGAGCTCTGTGTGGCGTGTTGGGAGGTTCTTGTCCTTGGGCACCACTTGAACGTTGTTGGCAGCATACCACTCCATGGCATTTTTCCGTAATGGCAAGATGCAAATCCGGCCAAAATAGAACGGAACAATTGTGTCGCTTCAGGAAAGGCAGTAGCAGCGTTTTTGTGAGGCACTCGCTCAGATAAATTTCCTGGTTGACGGTTCCGGTCGCAATGTAAACGTTGCTCTTCAAGCCACAGGTACAGATGGCCTGCCACACCAGATATTTCTTCGCGAACTTTGACAGTTTAATGTGCTTGAAAATATCTGCCACCTTTTCCCGTCCGGTTGCCGTATAAAATTCCTGTCCAGGAAGCTGTTTAAAGTCTGCCTTGACGTAAGTTTCATCGTCCTGTACCACGCAATCAAACTTCGTCAGCATCGTCGTGTACAACTTTCGCGATCGTGCTTTGGCCGACGTGTTTTGTTTATCGTCGTGATTTGGAGTCATCACTTTCTTGTAAGTCGACAGTCCAGCTCGTTTTTTAGCTCTATCCACGGTTGAAGGCGCCACTCCCAGCTTCTTTGCGACATCTCGGACGGAGAGGTTGGGGTTCCGCTCGAAACAGCGGGCAACTCTTTTTGTCGTCGCTGTGGCCTCCGGCTTTCGATTTCCCCCCGATCCAGCTTTCCTGGCTGTCGACAAACGTTCACCGAACACTTTTAATACGTTGGTAACAGTTGATTTAGCCACATTCAACAATTTCGCCAACTTGGCGTGAGAGTAGTTTGGATTTTCGCCATGCACGTGCAAAATTTTGATGCGTTGCTTCTCTTCCTTCGACGACATTTTGATAACTGAAGTGCTAATCTCAAAATCAAAATAGAGGCATGATGCTACACGCACACATCTTCAAAATGAGGGGTGTGCAAATTTTTTAATGCACGATGAAAGGAAATGCGTCAAGTTTAAGTCGACCAAACAAGCGACCCAACAGGACGCTACGATCGAGCAAAGTTTCGCCGAATCGCAAAGCTGACCAGACTACAAGACATTTGTTAGCACCGATGGCTCTCGATACAGCGCACAAAACATGGACATTGCTAGTAGAGGACCAACGCGCCTTGGAGTATTTGAACGGCAGGTGCTGGTACTATCTGTACGGTGGAGTGCAGATGGGGTGATGGAACGTGGAAGAGGCGAATGAACCACGAATTGCACCAGTTGCTGGGAGAACCTCCCATCGTGCCGCATCACGCAAAATTCGGTCGATCTAGATGTGCCGGGAATGTCGCAAGAATGTTGGACGGACAGCTCCCGTGAAGCTGGTTCTCGAAAACGAAACCGACGGGTACAAAAAGAAGAGGCGCGCAGCAGCAAGGAGGATCGATCAAGTAGAAGGCGACCCGGTGGACCCTCCGCAGACATTCGAGGCTGGAGAGGTACGGCATGGACCAAATAGAAGATGGAGACAACTTCTCTGTGCAGCAGAGGCCACGCCGTCCTTAGTCTGATTGGTAAGGTAAGCTATAGAGTTGGCCACTTTGTACACATGTCGGCTTTAAAGATGCATAGAGGAGGTGTTGCTGGATAAAACCGTTTTGAATGTAGTTATATCAACATAGCCGGGAGGAGTGCTATACGGCTGGAATAAAACTGAAATTGTTACTCTGGGCTTCATGCTTTTTCCTGATCCAAATAATGTCCTAAATCATGTGAAAAACCAGTACCATGGTCGTCTCATAAAGTGATCAGGATCACTATATAGACACATCAAACATTACAGGCTTCACTATCCGGTGGCAAACATGGAATTATCCTTGTTTCTCCACTTAAAACTTTTAATAATAACGTATTCAACCCTATACTTTCTTCTCCGTTCAAGAGGATCCTAACAAACCACAAATCATCAATAGTGAAAATAATTTGCATCATTACACTTTTCCCACACCTCTAGCCTCCTTCTCCGATTTCTCCAATATATATTGTTTACCACACTACAATCGAACATATGATTTTCCCCTCATTGTTGTACAGTTTCGTTCCACGCATGCCCGTCCGAAGTGTTGATTCTCTTATCTGTCCTGCGAATGGAAAGTCTTTCTCTCACAGCCCGCTTCTCAACTCATTCATAACAAACCGGCTCCGCTCTTTGCTGACATTCAAAAACAGACCGCGTATTTGTTGTTGTTTTCCCAATGCATCCTCTCTCATCTTTCATTCTCTGCCTCCACCCGGATAACCTTCTGGTACACGCGTGAGGAAAAGGAAAACTTGTCATTCTAGAAAACGTCATCACCATCATCATCATCATCATCATCATCATCGGTGATCGAACGGAAAACTCGCAGACGGGGACTAAAACGCATTCAACCTATCCTTTCGAGCGGCAGTCGTCGAGCGCGTTTCAAGTCGGCTGCACGTAACCACGTGAATCTCCGAACGGATAGATCTTCTTGGCTACGAGGATATTCGTGTAAACATGACGATAATCTTGTTGTGAGTTTAATGCAGCAACGCATCATTCAATGACCGCAGCGGGATACAAACAGTTGCAAGTGCAAGCGAGTGCATCTGAACGGAAGCAAGCGTGTAACTCCAAACGGCAATCGGCGTGGGTGTGCGTGTGTGTGCTTGTTGCTGCTGCCGATGATGATCTACTTACTACGTGCAACGCTTAAGAATGGGTAAAATTCAGTTAACACTGATATAAGTGTTTTGATGGCACGACGAGTACTCGAGTAAGCCGGACGTCTGGGAAAACGAGTGGCAGTGGAAAAAGCACTGCCCGCATTTGCTTCTAGTAGTGGGAGGGAATACTTGTCGGAAAAAGCGAATGTACATACCATAGAACGTGTGGATAATGATTTAAGTGCTTGTGGCAAGGGCTCATTACGTGGCACTTGAGAGGATCCAGAAATGGTAATAATGTGTGCAAAGTGATGTGAAGTGAGAAGAGAAAAAGTCAAACAGAGGCAATCATTTTTCCGTGACAAATGTGGTGAAGTGTAACTGAGTGATACCGGTACAAATTAGTCATCGGGGGATTTGCTTTATTTTGGATATGGAACTACCTACTCCACATGACAGTCGTGAAGTAGCTACTAGACTGATAGACTGGTGATTACGTTTGATGGGGATTTATTCCAGTAGCAAGGTAATAATAGATACGGATCTAGATTCGCTATGTTTAGCTTTTTTTTCAACCGAAACGTATTGGGTAGATTTGCGTGATTTGTGGATGTTTCAATTTAAATCACTTGTGCCGTGGTTTGTTTGTTTCGGGCTTTCCACACGCAGCAGTGAATTATGGTGTTTAAAAATGATTATTAATTTATGTAAATCACTGAGTAAGCACCTTCAATTTGAATGACAAATAGGTCTACAGAGTGCCGGTGCCACTAGATAGCACAGATTTCAAACGAATGTATAGTCTATTCGTTACTCAGGTAACTCATATTTGATAAAACCGTCATCATTTGTTACTTCCAAACGGGGGGCCATAGTGTACAAAAAAAAAACTATTTTTGACACATACCTTAAGGCAGCCCTATAAATGCATCATAAGATTGGATAAATTTTCAATAATAAATTGAAAAACGCTCCCTAAAATGAAATGTATTGGTCGTTAAATTCAACAAAATATAACCATAAAATATATGAAATGTTCCATAGACATATGACAACAGCTCCATAGAATAATTAAAATTGAGCATTGAAAACCCGGATATGTTTATTAATGCTAGATACAATGCTAAATATATTATGTACAATCTGACAATGGTTTACTAGAAAAGTAACCTTTTAATTTTTCAATTTGTTAATGAAAATTTGTCCAATCTTATGACGCATATACCCTTTTGCCCATACCTTAATTGTTATGTTTTGTATTCTCCTTGCGTGGAGTAACGATTATGATGTAGAAGGAGATGTTCGCTCATCACCATGAGGCAACAAGAGTGGATATTAATATTTTTTACTAGAATGAAAGATATGAAGAGAAATTGATGAAAGTTCCGGCAGGTTGGAAATAGAACAGATGTTATTGAAAATTGAGCGAAAGGTCATGTGTTTAGTGGTACTCGAACCAAAGACGTCATCTATTGCCTAACATCCCACTGCGGGGTAAGTTGATGCACGGAAAAGTCCACCACCTCAACAGGCAAAAGAAGACGTTTGGAAGGCGCTCATGTACCACGTCTTTGGTGCAAAGGACTACTGAGACTTCCCTAGCAGCACACTTGTTGTAAATCGGTTGAAATAACTTCAATGGGACTCAATTAAGTCAATATCAAGTTGCTAAAACCAATTTTGCTTGCTTTGTGCTGCTTGGGTTGTAACATCAGACGTCACTTAAACTGGTAAAATTCAAATAACACGACGAAATAATGACAACTTATTTTTGATTCGAGAAAACTGATTAAAAGGACTTTTGTAGCACATAAATGATGAACTCAACTACAACAGAATACAGAGAACATACTGACAAACTAAATAACAAACAGACGAAACGACACCATACAAAACAGTGGACATGAAAATGACTAAGAGAGAGAGAGAGAGAGAAAGCCAACTTGAAAATATAGCACTTTTGAGGCAATGTCAACAGCGTCTCTATGGACGACATGATCCTTGCACGGCTGGTGAAATGCTTCAAAATGAGTTAAGTTATATCATCCTATCGCAAAAGAAACAATACAATAGCTTCTTATTTTGGTTCGAGAAAACTACTTTGAAAGACTCTCATGGCACATAAACGACATACTTCACAGACTAAACATCATAAGACTAAAAAAAAAACGAAACGAAGTATTAAGCTTGTAAACGCAACACTGACTAACAAAATAACAAGAAAAAACAATTGAAGAAACAGACGAAAGCACACAAAAACTCAAACGTGGTTCCTTCCGAATCATTTGCAACAGCGTCTTCTTGGACAACATGTTCCGTGTACGGCTGGCAAAATGATTCGAAAAGATTTTCGCATCGATATCATCAAAGTGAGGTTTCTACTCTCCCGCTAGTAAACCTGCAAAAAAAAGTAGCAGTTTGAAATCTTGAAATCGGCTTTTACAGAAGTTTCATCATCCATGAGGTGACACCCATTGAATTTTGTCAATACCTGATCATACAGTTTTCTGGCACGGATTCTGGCCACATTGTTCTGTTTTTGATTCCTATTTGGTTGTTTACAGGCACGGTATAACTTGCAGCGTGCGTCGCGAAACTTTTGGGCCAAGTCGGGGTCTGAGATGTTGGGGTTTGCCTTAATGTTCTTGATGACTTTGTTCCGCAGTTGATGGTTGACAGTATCCGCCCGACGCTTACTTTGAGGCTTGCGATCCGTCGACAAAGTTTCTCTGTACTTTTTCAAAACACACCACACGGTATTTATTCGATGAGCATCTGAATGGCGTGGAGAATGTAGGCATGGGAGACCAAGGCAACGGAAGAAACGACTACGTCAGTGCAGCAGAGGAAGGAAATGATCCAACTCCCACTCTGAGGGAAGTTCAGGATGCCATCGACCAGCTCAAAACCAACAAAGCAGCTGGTTAAGATGGTATCGCAGCTGAACTCATCAAGGTGGGCCTAGAAAAGTTGGCCACCTGCTTGCAACGGATGATAGCCAGGATCTTGGAATCGGAACAGCTGCTGGAGAAGTGGAAGGAAGGGGTTATCTGCCTCATACATAAAAAAGGCGATCATTTGAAATGTGAGAACTTCAGAGCAATCACAGTTCTGAATGTCGCCTATAAAGTGCTATCCCATATCATATTCCGTCGTCTGTCACCTAAAACGAATGAGTTCGTGGGAAGTT
Source organism: Aedes japonicus (assembly GCA_034211315.2). Classification (NCBI taxonomy): domain Eukaryota; kingdom Metazoa; phylum Arthropoda; class Insecta; order Diptera; family Culicidae; genus Aedes; species Aedes japonicus. Next base: position 173,086 of record JASCZW010000409.1, on the reverse strand, counting down.
ATCAAGCCGGCTTCATTGACGGCCGATCGAAAATGGACCAGATCTTCACCGTAAGGCAAATCCTCCAGAAATGCCGTGAATACCTGGTCCCAACGCATCACCTGTTCATCGGCTTCAATGCGGCATACGACAGTATCGACCGCAATAGAGCTATGGAAAATTATGGACAAAAACGGATTTCCTGGGAAGCTGATCAGACTCATCAAAGCAACAATGGACGGTGTGCAAAACTGCGTAAACTGGTTTCGGGTGAACTATCCAGTTCATTCGAATATCGTCGGGGACTGTGACAAGGTGACGGACTCTCATGCCTACTATTCAACATCGCTCTGAAAGGTGTAATGCGACGAGCCGGGTTCAACAGCCGGGGTACGATTTTCACGAAACCTGGTCAATTTTTGTGCTTTGCGGACGACATGGACATTATTGCAAGAACATTTGGAACGGTGGGAGAGCTGTACATCCACCTGAAACGTGAAGCAGTAAAGGTCGGACTGGTGGTGAATGCTTTGAAAACAAAGTACATGGTTGTAGGCGGAACCAAACACGACCGGATCCGCCAAGGAATTAATGCCACGATAGACGGGGATACCTTCGAGATGGTGGAGGAATTTGTCTATCTCGGATCCTTACTGACGGCTGACAACAATACGAGTCGTGAAATTCGGAGGCGCATCATCACTGGAAGTCGTGCCTACTACGGGCTTCAGAAGAAACTGCGGTCTAAAAAGATTCACCCTCGAACCAAATGCACCATGTACAAAACGGTAATAAAACCGGTGGTCCTCTACGGACACGAGACATGGACCATGCTCGAGGAGGACCTGCAAGCACTCGGAGTTTTAGAGCGACGCGTGCTAAGGACGATCTTCGGCGGTGTGCAGGAGAACGGTGTGTGGCGGCGAAAGATAAACCACGAGCTCGCTGCACTTTACGGTGACCCCGCATCCAGAAGGTGGCCAAAGCCGAAAGGATATGGTGGGCAGGGCATGTTGCAAGAATGCCGGACAACAACCCTGCAAAATTGGTGTTCGCTACTGATCCGGTGAGCACGAGAAGGCGTGGAGCGCAGAGAGCACGATGAGCGGACCAGGTGGAGCGTGATCTGGCAAGCATTGGGCGTGACCGAGGTTGGAAAGCGGCAGCCGAAAACCGAGTATTGTGGCGTACTATTGTTGATTATGTCTTATCCTAAATGTTATGTTGAACACATAAATATATGTAAGTTGTCATAGTTTACAAATCCGACTACTAGGGTTTGTTGTTCCAATACTAAATGGACCACACCTTAATAGTTAGTTTAATAATTCCTGCGCCATCTTCCAAGCGGGCCATGCACATTGGCCCTTTTTATGTTATTGTGTGTTATTCATTTCCCTACATATTGTTATAAAGTTCTCTGTACTGTTCACAGTGCGATCGTTTCGCTGTTGCATGTATGTTTTTGTCAAGAAGACTGATTGTTTTTGACAAGGGCCACAAATGGTGAGTTGACAACTTCGACCAACCTCTGGTTCTCACAAGTTCCTACCTCACTTCTCCACGAGTCATATGATCACAAAGACTGCCAGCCAAAAGACAAAGACTGCTAGCCAAAAAAACATGGAGACGCTGGTTGGCGTAGCAATGTTGTCAATTTGACAATAGCGAAGTGAAGGGGTGCAACTGAAGATCAATAAATCCATTTGTATACCCATACCTGTTAATTATATCATATTATTTTCTATTCTTATTTAATTAATAATTTCAGCACACTTTGGAATCATCTTTGCATTGCAAAACCATTTAAGAGCCTGGAGCAACATGACAAGCATGAAAGCCTCAATTTATCTTTCATTTAATTTAATTCAAAACATTTTATTTAAAATTGCACTTCTGAACTTCAGCTACAAGATTCATAACAGACTGGCATGTGTTAAGCAGCATCGGAGTATATATTATCAGAAAAGCCATTTATTTCAAAAATCATGAAACCGGCTCTTCGATCACTCTAATTGCTATCTATGAAATGTAACTAAAACAGTTATAAAGAAAATTTTAGGCACATGTCTTACAAAATAATATCAATTATTGAAATTTTATCTACGATATTTTGTATGATCTATTCTGTTTGCAGGTTTTCCAGGACTAGAAGGATTTCAACATATATCTAATATGTATTTTTGTTACTGTAACAAACCAGTGGATGTCAGATGTATTTTGTACATACGCATATTATGTTCTCGTATTGGCGTACTCTAGCCGCTTTTTTACATGGTCAAGTAAGGAGTGTATCGAATATAAGCTATCCACATACATTTGCGTTGTACGCATGTATTTGTGATGGTTTTTTATGCTCTGAACACTGCATGCTGTGTTTTTGACTGTCAGCTTTCTTTTGTTTACTTGTTTGTGCGGTTCAAATTCTGCGTTTTCAAAATGTCGCGTATTGAAAAGGAAGTGAAAATTAAAGTTCTGGACACATGGCTAAGTGAGAAGGGTATTACTATGCGAAAATTGGCGAAGCGGTTTGGAATTCATCATGCGAGTGTTAAAACCATCATTAATAAGTTTGGGGAACATTATTCTTTGGATGAGCTACCAGGAAGAGGCAGAAAACCCGGTTCTTCCAACCCGAAACTGTAGCAGAAAGTGGTATCTCTAAGCATGAAGAACAAATCAATGTCAATACGTGATTTGGCCAAAAAAGCAGGAACGAGTGTCGGAATGATCCAGCGTATCAAGAGGCGAAACCACCTGAAGACCTACAAGAAGCAGAAAATCTCGAAACAAAGTGCAGAACAGAAGAAGCGAGCAGCAACAAGGGCCCGGAAATTGTATTCGCGTCTTTTGCAGCGTCCGGATGCATGCGTTTTGATGGACGATGAGACCTAAGTAAAGGAGGACTCAAAAACCCTTCCAGGTCCACAATACTTTACTGCCGTCGTTGGGGAAGATGTGAGCGATGCGGACAGGTCGATTCAAGTGGAGAAATTCGGTCGAAAAGTACTGATATGGCAAGCAATATGTTCCTGTGGTTTGAAGTCAACCATTTTTTACACTACTGGAACTATAAATGCGGAAATCTATCGATTTGAGTGTCTCCAGAAGAGATTGTTGCCTTTATATAAGAAGCATAGTACACCTCCACTGTTTTGGCCGGATTTAGCGTCGGCTCACTATGCCAAAACCACTCTCAATTGGCTTGCGGGAAAGGGTATAGATTTCGCTGAGAAAAATATCAATCCACCAAATTGCCCTCAGCTTCGACCCATCGAACGTTACTGGGCAATCGTGAAGAGGGTCTTCAAGAAGACTGGTAAGGCAGCTGGGAACATGCAGGAGTTCAAAAAAAATGGGGCTCAAGCGTCCAAAAAATGCGATGCAACACTTGTCCGGAACTTGATGAAGAGTATTCGATCCAAAGTTCGAAAATTCGTGAAGGAATAACTTAAATTTCATCCGGTCTTCATTATGTTCAAGTTTATCCTCGTACAATAAAGGATCAATTTTTTGTATGAATAAAATATCGGTTTTCAACATAATTTGAAAGAAAGTTTGTGGATAGCTTATTTTCGATACACTCCTTTATTTAATTTTTGTTATTTGTAAATTGTTATTCCATGAACATCATTCAAATTTAAAATTTGAATAGATGGCATTTTTGGCTATTATGATATCTCTATTTTTGAGTACACAATAAACTAAATATTAATAACGAGGAAAGGGAGGCACCATCAGGGCACCCTAATTGAAGCGATTTGGATAAGGAGCACGGGACTGCCTCTTACCCTATTTTTAGCATTTAGCGGAATGAAATCAGACTCTGTTTTTGGCCCTTCATATATGAGCTTGATGATCACAAACAAAATAGAATACTGATCAAATCGTTTTTCAGATTATTCCACTGCTATGGACAGATATGGTAACGGGATGTAATGTTAGCCTAGCTCCTTGATTCGGCTTATGTACCAAATATGTCATTATTTCGGTGATAATCAACAAAATCATGTTGCTTTCAGGATGACCGATTTATATCAAAGCAATTGAGACATTATTAATCAATTTATAGTCGTTTACTTCCGCGTAAATTTAGATTTCCTACATGATCTTCAAATGATCTGAATTTGCCAAAATTTAACCTATAAACAGAAAAATGAAGCCAAGATGTACAGAAACGTTAAAATCTAACAGGTTACATAGGCAAAATAACAATGATTTAACATGAAAACCATAGACCCAATGTTTGGAACATATTTTTGTCTAGGTTCCTAATTATAGCCTGTTGTATGGAAAGTGTAGTAAGAATGTTGTATTGGTAACATTTACAATATGAATGTCTGAGTTTCGGTTCTGTTTTTCAAAGGTCTCATCTTAACACAAACTACAGGAACTAAATCTGTGTAGAGTGAATTATAATGTTTTGATTTGTAAAAATCACTTAAGTATTTCTTAGCAGTTTCAGTATAGATTGATTTGTGAAATTATTTGTTGGGTAGAGTGAATACAGCTGAGAAGGCCTTGAATCAGAAAATCAGAAAAAAAACGTACATGGATAACATTTAATAACAAATCTATCGAATGGAACGAACTTGCATCCATGATTAGACCCTATTTGATACCCAAAGACTGACATTACATCCATATCCCTCGAAAGTTTCTGACTTATTAAATGAGTTGTGTAACTTTTCATGATACATACTACCAGATGACTTATTAATCATATCTTACCAAGTGTATAGCTAGTTGAATTTTGCTTCCAGCTCAAATACCGTATGAGTTCTAACCCTTCAGGTAGTTGAGGAGGAAATTGATCGGTTGAAAAACAACAAAGCTGTTGGTGTTGGTCGAATCCCAAGCGAGCTATTAAAATACGGTGGTGAACCACTGGCAAAGGCACTGCACTGGGTAACTAAAAGGTTTTGCGGAAGAGCATTTACCGGAGGATTGAATGTAAGGTATCGTGTTTCCCGTCAATAAAATGGGTGACAAGCTGGATTGCTGCAAGTTGCTCTCCCTAATGCTCCCACCTTGAGTTCAGAAAGGTGGTGATTCAATCGAGATGGTAGAAGAATTCGTGTATCCGTGCTCATTGGTGACTGCCGATAACGACAACAGCAGACAGATACAAATTATTGCGTCTTATTGTGCTGGCAATCGTGCCCAATTTGAACTCCGAAAGACGGTCAGATTGAACAAAGTTCGCCGAACTACTAAGTTGACCATCTACAAGACACTAATAATACTAGTAGTCTTCTACGGCCACGAAACATGGACATTGCTCGTGAAGGACCAACGCGCTCTTGATGTTTTTGAACAGAAGATGTTGTGTACGATCTGCGGTGGAGTGCAACTGGAAAAGGTAATGTGGAGGAGGCGAGTGATCCACAAATTGCAGCACCATCCATCGTACACAGTTGTATGATTCTAGAAAACAAGCCGACGGGCATAAGAAGAAGAGGACCCATCGCTGACTGCGAGGCTGGCGAAGTGCAGCTACGTTGACCAAAGTCTACGATCCATACAAGATTTCAAAAAAATGTATGGAGAAAAGTCTACGAGGGGGGATGGGGGGTCTGAGATCAATCTACGTGGTTTATGAACCGGTCCAAAGGCACTACACTGCTCTTTGGTCCGTCAAAATGCAGTTCAGAGAACCGAAGCCGTTCAGCGAAGGTTTATACGCTTTGCTTTGCGACATCTTCGTTGGCATGATTGCCAAATTATGAAAGTCATTGTCAGCTCGTCAACCTGGAATTGTTGGCAGCGAGGCTGTAACGGTGTTACAAAAATAATATACGTTCAATCAATAAGGAGTAGCTCAAAAATTGAATTCAAATGAGCTGAAGCAAAATGGGACAAGTCCTCTTGAGCACTTTGGTAGCGACTAGCGCAAGAGCTAAACAAATCATGACTGTTCATAGGAAACGAACACGTCCTCGCGGTTAAAATTAAAAGAGAAGTCATAAGTGACTGAAAAAGAAAATTGCTAGCCTCGGTCTCAGTCCGGTGCAGTCATTTCATGCAAAAGGGTCAAGACAAGTTAAAACGTGGTCCAGATATGAAGTTTTGAGTGCCATGGTGTGAGGAAGTCAGTTATTAAAAGTGAGTTAAAATTCTGGTAAATAAAAAAACGCCTGTTTAATTGATTAAGGAGTGTATCGAAAATAAGCTATCCACAAACTTTCTTTCATATTATGTTGAAAACCGATATTTTATTCATACAAAAAATTTATCCTTTATTGTACGAGGTTAAACTTGAACATAATGAAGACCGGATGAAATTTAAGTTATTCCTTCACGAATTTTCGAACTTTGGATCGAATGCTCTTCATCAAGTTCCGGACAAGTGTTGCATCGCATTTTTTGGACGCTTGAGCCCAAATTTTTTTGAACTCCTGCATGTTCCTAACTGCCTTACCAGTCTTCTTGAAGACCCTTTTCACGATAGCCCAGTAACGTTCGATGGGTCGAAGCTGAGGGCAATTTGGTGGATTGATATTTTTATCAACGAAATCTATACCCTTTTCCGCAAGCCAATTGAGAGTGGTTTTGGCATAGTGAGCCGACGCTAAATCCGGCCAAAACAGTGGAGGTGTACTATGCTTCTTATATAAAGGCAGCAATCTCTTCTGGAGACACTCAAATCGATATCTCGTGTCCATCAAAAGACGCCAATACAATTTCCGGGCCCTTGTTGCTGTTCGCTGTAGGTCTTCAGGTGGTTTCGCCTCTTGATACGCTGGATCATTCCGACACTCGTTCCTGCTTTTTTGGCCAAATCACGTATTGACATTGATTTGTTCTTCATGATTAGAGATACCACTTTCTGCTCCAGTTTCGGGTTGGAAGAACCGGGTTTTCTGCCTCTTCCTGGTAGCTCATCCAAAGAATAGTGTTCCCCAAACTTATTAATGAAGGGTTTAATACTCGCATGATGAATCCAAACCGCTTCGCCAATTTTCGCATAGTAATACCCTTCTCACTTAGCCATGTGTCCAGAACCTTAATTTTCACTTCCTTTTCAACACGCGACATTTTGAAAACGCAGAATTTGAACCGCACAAACAAGTAAACAAAAGAAAGCTGACAGTCAAACGCACAGCATGCAGTGTTCAGAGCATAAAAACCATCACAAATACATGCGTACAACGCAAATGTATGTGGATAGCTTATATTCGATACACTGCTTAGATGTATTTTGAAAAAAATAATTCAATTTCCAGCGAGTTAGGTCACACTCGCGATATATTGTAGCATTAAAACAGGTAAATTATAAATTGTGTATGGTAATGATGTGAGTTAATAAACTACGTTCATCGTTTGAAGGTCGCGGGCTAGGGCATATCCTCGCTTTGCCCACCGGAAGCTCGCCACGTGAAACTCCAAATCGTCATACGCCCACAGGTCATACGCCGGCTATTCTCGGTCATACGACCATCGGACAACCGTTATTATGTCCTTGAAAACACACCGCCTGGGTTGATGCCAAAATGAAGAAGAAATCCAGTCTCCATAGGGTTGGCGGACCCGACGATTCTGTGGGAGGCCACGGGGCAGAATTACTCCGCAGTGATAATTTTTCCTGTGACAGCAACATTCTCCGTCTCAGCAGCGAATATTTCTATTACCAGCCGGGAATTAGCCGACAACAAAACGGACATGTACTGTACTTTGTCCGTCGTCGACCACCTTCTGCCAGCATTACGTTCGGGTGGCAAAGTAGTTCATCATCGGAACTTTCACCACGGGGTTCATCGAAAGCATAGGTTACCAGTACGCTACGTCACACCTGCAGCATCAACGAAAGTATTCACCTCACCGTCCATTCGTCCGCCGCAACAGTCGTCTCTTCCACCGCACACTAATCATCAGGTGACGTAAAGGATTAGGCAATAATAGATAAGAGAGTAGAACCAACATAAAACAACGGGAACTAGCTGGATATGGAGGAAAGAATAAATGTAGGCGAACATGAACAGCGAGTCTTGGCTAAACTGACCAAACCGTAGCTCTTAATTTATTTTGAATTTTTATCGGATAAAGGCCGTTCACACCAAAATCCGGACAAAGTATTTATCCTCTTTCTTAGTCAAATCACTAAGATATGGAATGAAACTTGTTGTGTACATAACCAATCCATAGACAATCGTGAATCACACACATTGTTTAGAAAAGCGCATTCTGCATTCAAGATGGCGCCATCTGAACTAGCACGCAGGAAATCAATCAAGATCAAATATTTCGAAAATCCCAATTGTACTGTTCGATTCATCGCTTAATCGTTAAAAAGGCCAAAACTCTTGCAGATGTGGTTAAACGTTATCAAAAGAATCTTACTGTCGAAAGGAAAGCTGGAAGTGGGGGTGGACATGGAAAAAGCAACACAAGGAAAGAGAAAAGAGTCCCTGCTGCTTTTCAGGCCAACCCGAAGGTCTCAACACGGACAGTTGTGAAAAAAGTGCAAATGTCAACCGGTTTTGTGCAAAAAGTTAAGACTAAGGCTGGATTTAGATCATTCCAAGCTCAAACATACCCAGACCGTAAAGCAAAGCAGCAAAATTGGATGGCAAACATACTCCTCCAAGAAATTCAAATATCTCTCGGGAACGGAATTTAACGCTGCAACAAGCCGGAAAAATGCCCATGAATATCTGAAACGGAAGTATAAAACCAAATTCCCTGAAAAATATCTGGTCTTGCAGACATATTGCTTGTTCCTGCTAAAATCTCAGATTTTCGTAATCACAGGTACCGTAAACGCTGAGATTTACCGGCAAGAATGTCTCAAAAAGCGACTCTTACCTTTCCTGAGAAAACTCGTGACTCAATCCTTGAGTCCAGATTTGGCCTGCTGTCATTACGCTAAAGAATCAATCACTTGGTATGAGCAAAATAATGTTATTTACGTTCCCAACGATTTTAATCCACCAAATAGTCCGCAGCTCCACCCGAATGAAACATGCTCGACAATGGTCAAGGGAAACCTCAGAAAACTTGGTGGTGAGTTATCAACGATCCAAGAATTTCGTTTTAAGTGGCTTACTGCTTCGAAGAAAATGTACAAGGACGCCTTGTAAAGATTGATGAAAGGAGGGAATGCGCAACAGCTTATGGAAATAAATCCATATAAATCTTTATGCAGTTGTGTTGAGTATCACATTAATCTATAAAATGAAATAAATAATATGAATCAAAAACATGCTGTAGTTTGTCCAGATTTTGGTGTGAACAGTCTTTAAGCGAACGAAGTTTGATCTGTTATTCTGGACGTTTTTGTGGGTTGTTTGGTTACACGTGTTTTGATACACTCAGATTATTTTACAGAAATCTGTAAAATTTTACCGAATTCTCAACAGCTGAATGTTTGGTAATCCGATTTTACGGATTTCGGTATAATTTTACCGAAATCCGGAATTTTTTACAGATATCTGTAAAATTTCACCGAAATCCGTTTAATCGGATTACCGAACATTCAACTGTTGAGAATTCGGTAAACATTTACAGATATCTGTAAAAAAATCTAAGTGTGTAGGTGTTCGGCAGTGAACCTATCAGAGTCTCATCCGTCATTTGTAATATGGTAACTTTGCGACAGCTTTGCTGTCTGGCTTGGAAGCAAAGATCGTTTAGGTTGTGCTTCCACGCTTGTTGCAAGGTGTATGATTGCCAAAGTGTGTTTCGTTGGTGACCACCTTCAAGGAAACATCGACTGTTCCACTTTATCACAGAGAACAGACATCCAGCCTCGAACATTTTTTCCTCAATTTATTGTGTAAACTTTTAATAGCAAACCGTAGGAAAAACAACGCCGCCTAGTCTAGGTTTCACCTAACTAAAATTGACAGGCTATCAAATATCAAGGTGGGCAAGTGGCGCCATCTACATACGATTCACCAAAACTAACGGAAACAAGCTGTTATTTTAAAATGGCAGTTACAGAAATTTACGCACAATGGCCACTCCAGCTTGGATGTCTCTTATCTGTGACTTTACTTGGTCTCTTGAACATCAACGCTCGGTAACGAAATCTACACACTTAGATTTTTAAAAGAAATCTGGAAAATTTAAAAAAATTCTTTACAGCTTAACGATTCCGGTGAAATTTTACAATTATCTGCAATTTTTTTTACCGGATTTTGGTAAAATTTTACCAAAATTCATTAGATTGGATTACTGAACGTTCAGCTGTTGAGAATTCGGTAAAATTTTACAGATTTCTGAAAAAAAAAATTGAGAGTGTACGTTTACAATCTTTCTTCATAAACCGGCACTCAAGGACCAACTATGGCAAACACGAACCTGTACTAAGCATTTGTCGCGTTCTCAACAGCTAAAGGCCTGTTCATAAACCACGTAGACTCATTTTTGAAAATCTCAGAACCACCCCCCACCCCTTCCCCCTCGTAGACTTTTCTCCATACCATTTTTTTAGTTTTTGTATGGAGCGTAGACTTTGGCCAAACCCCCCCTCCCCCCAGAAAAGTCTACGTGGTTTATGAATAGCCCCTAATATAGCATATTTAATTTTAATGTATCTCGTGAGGTTATTAAGCGTTGTTTCCGAAAATGTATGTATTGTATGTAATTTAGTTTTATCTTATTGTCATCAGGATACACATTTTTATCTGTTGACGAATCAATAAAAAAATAAATAAATAAATATAAAAAAATAGTAGCAGTTATATCAGGGATTTTTCAGGGATTTTAAGCAGTCTATTCAGCACCTGGAACATTTGATGAAGCTGTATGTAATCTTCAATTTGAACTGCCAATATTTAGACGTTAATCCCTCTGCTTACTTCTGATTTATCGGAACAAACCTTCAGAAACGAGCATTAAACTCAGAACACTACCTAGCCACGGAATGAAGTTCCCAATTGCAGGGCCTTATAAAAAGCATGCGGATTGCTTTCCGATGAAGAAAATGTTTTCTTCAGCTCCGCAACCTGTACATAAACTAACAATATTGTATGAGTGCGATTTCGTGCATGTGTGCGTAGGCGAAATAAAGTAGGCCAGTTCACGATTTGCTGCAAACGTCAATTTCCTCAACCCACTCCTTCGTTTTATCCATCCACTCACGAAAACAATTAACCAAAACATGACGATTACTACGATCACAAACTTTTCTACTAGCAGGTTATGAGACAGATCACAGGATCAAACTTTTAGTTTGTTATTGATCCGTTTATGAATTAAACGGAATTTTTTTGTTATCCGTTTATGAGGACCCGGATAGGGAAAAACGAATTTTCACGAATTTTATATTTTTTTCTGATCAAATGGTGTAGAAATGAAATTATTTAGTTGGTGAGAGTTATTAGCGTTCAAAAATCTTTCACTTTAGCGTAACGCTGTAATTTTTTAAAATTTTGAAATGACACCCGGTATGGAAAAAAGAAACGTAGTCCTACGTTAAAAATAATATATAAATACACAATTTGATAAATAAATAAAGTAATTTCAAGTTAAAATGTTCTTTATTATTATTCTTCATTAATTTTCAAACGAATACTTTAAACTAAAATATGGAGTCACTGAAACCTCTACAATCAGAATGGTAGTGCATCCTACCCGATCCAACTTACTTTAATTGCGCTCATTCTTAATTTTTGTATGCCTAGACTAAAATGCTAAACTGAATACTGCCAGAGCATTCGGTGGAGACCAGATCATTAATGTTTATTCGCTTTCTATGCGTTCTATATTTCAAATGAAGGAAAACATAATTCAAAACTCATTTACATGGATTATTCTGACGAAACTTCTTTCGACAGTAAATGCTGCCGTATTAAAATGTCATGTTCCCTCACAGCTGCTGCATTAATTTCTCTTTCAACTTCTATTTTTAGATCAATTTCCTGCAGAAGCGAAAAAAACAACTGACACATTCGCATCTGTACCCTCAATCAAGTGCAACATCAAACCATTGCTGGCGAAGAAGTCGGAACATCGGGAATGACAATACAATAATCATAATCATCAACCGAAGACTTGGATGAAGCGCCCGACGAAGGAATGGAAAATCTGTTCCTCAGATCTTCTGCATTAATCTTACTTGAGATCAAATGCACTTTTTAGATCAAAGCGCCCATTTCTCTCAGTTCCATTAGAAGGCGGAAAGCTATTGCTAACGTGAAATATTGCGGCGTTTCGTGTCGCTCAGTGGTGCTATCGTTCTAAGACGGAAATTGCGTAATTTTGTCTCTTCATAATTCAGTGCAAAATTGTATAAGCCACAGTCGGTGTGCGTGTGTATCGACTTGACTAGGCTTTCGATCGCAAATAATAAATATTTACATGGTATATCATAATTCCGACCATAATCTGACCTACACACTCCGTCAGGTCGGTAAACAGCACATGGACGGATTTACTTGATTCCCATCGTGTCGTGGTGAACAGTCAACAACCGAGACTGCTCCATCCGGTTTCTATCGTCGTGTGATGGTAGTTATTCATCAACCCTAAATATGTGTTGAGTGTCTGCGACGACGGTGCTTGTTTCGAGGAGGACTATATAGCGTTTTTCTTCTCGACGCCATTAACGAGGACGCCAGGTAAGCATGATGACTGTGCAATTATTAAAACACATTGAGCTATTTAAATGAATAATGACGACGAGCAACCGAGACAGATAGTCCCAGTAGGCAGTGTGTCCTTCCGCGTGTCAAGTCTCTCGATTATTCACATTGTTAGTACACTTACGTTGCACTTTCATTAATCTGACAGCTAAGAGCAATAGAAAGCCTAATTGAGAAAAGATGTTTGCCATTCTTGTAACAAGATGTGCCTTGTTACCGAGCAAAGCGGGGTGTTGACTTGGAATTTGCGTAACTACAGGTGGCATACATTGCACGTTTGAGTGACACGTAGAAGCTAATTTCATTCGCTTGACAACAAGTTCAGAGCTCGTTATCTACAGGCATTGTAAATTTGTATATTTGTTACTATACAATGCGAACCTATCTCGGTCTTTCATCACTTTTCCTCAGCTGTATTCAAACTAAATAACTTGAATCGTTGAGCATGATTGCTACTATATATGAATCGATTTAGCATCACCCCAAGGAATCGATTTCTTATCCAGTCATGACTATTCTTCCAAAAATTGTTCTCGATTGATCATACTGTGAAATCATACTGTTCTAATTCTTTGAAAAATATTTAGGAATAACTGTGTGCTCCATCCAAAAGTAAAAAAGAGATTGGCTTGCCAAACAACAATGAGTACGTGAGGAAGTTCGTTGAAGTTTTTGAGTACTTATTAGTTTTTTTAAACAAGTTCATTAATTAGTACAGGCTCAATCGAATCGACTTTACAGAGCCTAGTTTTTATTTCTATATACATCAGTTATCTTAAAAATAATTTTAGTGGGGTAGAAGCGGTTACACGCGGTCTTCTAGAGATTAATAGGAAAACAATTTACCGGATGGGAAAATGGGCGGGAATTTGTAGTATGGTTTACATAACACACATATCTTCAATTCTAACACTGAAAAAAAAATTAAACTAAACAACAATAATAACTACTAAAAACATTGGTTAATCAAACAACAATCTTATAGTAATTTTTTTTTTTTCTTTATTATAGAGATTTTCAGCCTTAGGCTGGTTCGTCTCTTTATTAATATGAAGAGGCGTCATATGGAGGCCCCCTTGGCTCGTTACATAGATAGTGTCAATAACAAAATAACAAATCATACAAAGTTCATCAAGTAGTAGTTAATTTCAAAACCGTTATCACCATCCTGTTGTGGTGCGTTTTCCTATTTGGTTCTAATTAGCTAAATTTGACCATAAAGTTTAGTGTCTTTTAAAAACTCAATCAAAGCTGCTTCTGTTGAAGGATCGTTGGTCAGCATATTTCGTATTCCGGTATCTAGTCCGTGCGTTGTTCTTGAATGTTGGTACTGTGGGCAAACAGCAAGAATATGTTCGACGGACTGGCGAATTCCGCATGAATCGCATAAGGTTTGATGGTATTGCCCCGAAATCATGTGACTAATTCGTGTGTGGCCGGTTCGCAACCTTGACAGAATCCGTTGATCATTTCTACTTCTTTGTTCATTCCATTTGTTGGTTTCACCTTTAATCTTACGAAGAAAAAGTTCTCGCTCTTGATGCCATTCCGCTGCCCATGCATCCGAGATTATATTTTTGACCCAGGTTTTGGCATCCTGGAAGGGTATCCGCGTTGTCGGTAGCTGTGAGTCACGACCTAACTCGGCAAGCCGGTCTGCCTTTTCATTGCCGTGGATACCGCAGTGACTAGGAATCCAAACGAAAAGAGTGTTAGGCTTCAAGGTCGTACGAATCATTTGTACCCATGGGTGACGTGTTCGATCCGATTCAAGAGCTTTAAGTACACTGGCTGAGTCTGATAGTATGGCGGTGTAAGTTTCCCTTGAGTTAATCGTTGCCAGATGGATGGCGAAGGCCTCAGCTGAAAAGACTGAGCACATGTCTGGCAGTCGCTGATGCAGAGCAATATCTCTCCCTGACACACCAACACCCACTTTGGCATTGGCCTTGGAGCCGTCGGTGAATACTAAGTCGTACCCAGCTAACGTCGTTCTTTTCATATAGTTGAAGGTGTTTATAACTCCAACTTTACTTCCACCAACTTTGTAATATTTTTTAAATGACCAGTCGACCTTCGGTTTAGGAGAATCCCACCCGTGGCCTCCGACCCGGTTTAACTCCGCTACCGGTGGGAGTTCTTGGTGGGCACGTTTTCGAAGGAGTTTATTAGCCTCCTCGAGGAGGAATACTCCCTCCACATCTCCGTATGTCTTTTCCAGGAAGCTCAAAGCTCTCGAGCAGGTGGTAATAGCTATGTTGTAATGGAAAGGTAATACTCCAGCTTCGACGGATGCTGATGATGCTGGGGTGGACGGTAGCAGGCCAGAGACAATTCTGATGCAGCGATTGTACGTTGGTCCGAGTTTATGCGTCATCTCGTCTGAAGATCGGCAGGTGAGTTCTATACCGTATAAAAGTTTGCTGGCTACGATCGCGTTGGTAACTCGAAGCACTGTATCCCGGTTATTGTGGTTATGGCAGCCCGTAATCCAGCGTAATAAATTTAATCTTGATTTACAATCTTCCTTCACCATGTCGAAGTGTTTTTGGAAATTTAAGTGACGATCCAGGTAAACACCAAGAACACGACAATGAGTCTTATAGGGCACTGCGTTACCTTCGATTTTGACAGGGTTGAACTCCGGCCGATGCCTGCTTTTGCATATGTGAGTAAAATTACTCTTGCATGCTGATAGTTCGAATCCAACTGATTTGGCCCATTTGTTTACGGCATTGACAGCTGCTTGAAGCTTTCTCCTCAGTGAAACTGGTCTATGCCCGACGACAACGAGGACTATGTCGTCCGCATAAACAAAAATGTATATAATTTTGGGAAGGACTCCGAAAACTCCGTTCATAGCAACGAGAAACAGTGTTACTGCAAGAACTGAGCCTTGGGGGACCCCAGTTTCTTCCCTGACTATATTTGATTTATGATTTCCGATGCAGACTTGAAAGGTTCTGTTCTTGAGGAAATTTTGGACAAAATGGAGTATGTGGCCAGTTAGGCCCCATTCGGACAACTGTTTCAAGACAAAGGGTGACAAGACAACTCGCCCAAGGGAGGCAAAGTAGGTCCCCGTTCCGAATCCTTTGCGGAAGGCGTGTTGTCGGTGATCCAACAGATTATTATCTTGAAGAAAGTCAGTGAGCCTGCGGTTGACCATGCGCTCCAAGACTTTACAAACGCAGTTTGTCAATGAAATTGGTCGGTAGTCCTTTGGTTCAGTTGACGTTGTTCCATTTTTTGGGATGGGAATCACTAAACTATGTCTCCATTGATTTGGGAATTTATCTAGAGTCCAGGTATGATTTAGGAGTGCAAGAAGAAGCTGCTTGGCCCTTGGTGGTAGGTGTTTCAGCAATGGGTAGCCGATTTCATCAGGCCCGGCCGATTTACCTTTGCTGTATGCAAGAGCAAACGTTAACTCCAACATGGTGAAAGGCTGATTTATCGGTAGAGATAAGACATCTTGTGGTACAGATACTGTATCTAACGACGTTGAAGAGGCATTGTTACGCCTTATGAGAAGTTGATTATAACTATCGATGGCAGAAAGACTGGCAAAATACTTAGCAAGCTTGTCGGCTACAACAACAGGGTCTCTGGATAATCCGTTCGCGTGTTTAATGGCAATTCCTTTTATTTTTCTCTTTCCGCTGAGTGAATTTACTCTGCCCCACAGTTCAGTGGTAGATTGGTTGCTATTGATCCCGTCGATAAAATCTTCCCATTGCCTGCGTTTGGCGTCTCTGATGATCTGTCTGCATTCATTTCTTTTTAAGCGATATTCTAGTAACATGGTTTCCTTATCTGTGTGATCGACCGGAAGCCTCTTCACTGCTCTCAGTGCTTTCCTTTTAGCTTTGATAGCCGCACGGGTTTCTGGAGACCACCAGTGTAGGGCTTTGCGGCCGGTGGTGGCACTAGTCCTAGGCATGGCAGCTTTAGCCGCGTCGAAGATTGCGGTGGTAAATGTATCAATTGTAGAGGGGAAATTAGTGTCTAGATTTGAATCTATCGCCATTTCAAAAACGGTCCAATCTGCTTGGTCGTAGCACCAACGAGGGCGCCGTGATGTCTCGGGGGGTGTACTGTTGATACCAATAATTATGGGGCGATGATCGCTTCCCAAAGGCAGGACCAGAGTAGACGCATGGAAATTTCTCTACTGGCCAATGATACGTCAATCACGGTGTCTGTTTGCCCCCGAGTAAAAGTGGGAGTTCCATCGTTTAGTACAACTAAGCCGTAGTCTTCAGCAATCCTCGCGCAGATATTTCCTCTGGAGTCTGGAATTGAGCAGCCCCAAAGAGGATGATGGCTATTGAGGTCACCTAGAACCATTCGGGGTTCGTCAATTTGTTCTAAAAGATGTCGCAGTTTTGCATCCAGATTAGGTAGATCGCGGGACTGCAGGTAGATACTAACTACTGATAGTGGAAATGGTGTCTCGATGCGTGCGGCTACAGCTAATAGGCTTGAATCCAGACTAATGGGTGTGCATGGTACCTCTGTGTGTATACCAAGCGCTACAGATTGGTATACATTATTTCCAGACTTCAGATGCCATGTATATTGTCCTCGAAGGCACCGATTCATGTCATCAACATTGGCTCTGTGTGTTTCCTGGATAGCTAGTATGAGAGGTGAATTCTCGCTGATGAGCAGTTCGAGGTCTGTCAGGTTATTATAGAAACCGTTCATATTCCACTGGATAGCAATTGTTGTTCGGGTAACCGGTTGGAATGCTCTTTCGGTGGAAGTTGATGTTAGAGTTTTCGGTGCTGCCGAGGGTAAATCTGTGGTACCTTTCATTGAGTACCTTGGTTTGTTGCACCAATCGGACCCGACAGTAACGTGTTGTAGTCGGTCATATTCGTCAGCGTTTGTTAGGGCTCGGAGTGGTTATGCCGAGGGGAAGGTAGTTGATTCCAGTTGCGCCTCATCAGAGTAAAGTGATACCGGTATGTCTGCTAGGTGGGGATCTTGTTCCTCGGTGCTATTGTTCTTATTTACGCCATAATCCTTTCCTTGTCTTTAAATTCCTTTCCATCCAGGGGAATGGGTGTAAAAGCCCTTGTCCGTTCCTCTTCTGCCATCCTCGGGGTGACGGGGGTTTTCCGTCAGTTCCGGTAAAAAGGTGACGTCCGCACTGACGGGGCCTCGACTGCCCTGAGGAGAGGGCAGGGAAACAACCGGGGAACGAGGAATGAACCTCTTGTGCGTCCCGGAGGCAAGAGAGGCCGTCGAATGCCGGGGGTTATCCGTTAGTTTCGGTGGTGGTATAGCTTCCGCCCCAACGGTGCCCCGACTATTCAGGGCCTCCATCGTCCGTTTCATCCAGTTTTTATTTTTGTTCCATGTTGGTGATTGAGTTTCGTTCAAGTAGTGTTGTGTAAATTGGTTGCTAATGTCCTCGGTGTCAATATCGTTTATTTCATTTTGTTGTTCCATGTTGGTGATCGAGTTTCGTTCGGATAGTGTTGGGTATCAATTGCTTATCTCCTCGGTGTCAAAATCGTTTGTTTCCGTATTTAATACAAAATTAGCCATTAGGATGTGTTAGGTTTAAGTCTGCATCTCAAAGTCATCGTCCGACGGGATATGAAGAATGTCCGGTGGAAGGTGATGGTTGTCGGTGACATTTGTGGTCCTTATTTTCACGCGTTGGATGGTTTTAGGATCGACCGGCGAGTGCAATCTTTTGGACGATCGGCTTCTCGCTTTCTCAGCTTTCTTACGGTCACTGTTGCGACTACGGCTACGGCTGCGGCTCTTGCGTGTCTTGCTTTGTTTTTGGTCCTGTTGTTTCTGTTGTTTTTGGAAGTCTTCGTTGTTCTTTTTGTCGTGGTGAGTTCCAGCCTGAGCGACAGAGGGTCCGATTGATTTTAAATCTCTTCCGGTTTCCTTTAGTAAACTCGTGTATTGCTGAGTAACTTCCTTGAGCTGATTTTTTGTCGTTCTGTAAAGATTTCTATACAACTCGACGTCGTGCTGGAGTCGATCCGTGATCACTTGTTGGTCTTGTAGTTTCCTGTTCCACTCGTTTTTTTGTTGCTCGATTTCTTTATCATTGTTGTTTAAACGTTCGTCCATTTCGGCCAACCTCCTCAGGATTTCTTGATTTTCATGGCCGTTGCTTACAGTACCTGCTTGTTCGAATTGCGGAGTGTTGTTTGTTTGTTGGTAATGCTTTTTTGCCGAATCATAAGTCAATCCTAAGTCCACCCGTATTTTGGCGATGGCATTTTCGGTCACGTAAACAGGACATTTCTTACTCGATGCAGGGTGTTCAGAAGACTTGCATTTGGGGCAATGTGGTGTAAGTTGGCATGTGGCCCCACGAACCAGTTCGTGGTCACCAGCACACGTACCACAAATTTCTATTTTTGCACAGCGCAGTTTGGTATGTCCAAACTCCCAGCATTTGTAACACTGCATGGGTGCAGGATAATACGGCCTGGTTTCTACACGGATATAGCCGAGGTAAACGTGTTTTGGAATCGCCGTTCCGGATACGGTTAGGATCAACATTGGTGTGTTGATCCTGTTATCCCCATCGCCTTTTCGAGTGATTCTCTTAACGGATGAGATGCCTTGGCATGCTAGGATGTCTTTTACTTCTGCCTCAGAGATATCCACCACTTCGTGGTTGTGTATTACGCACTTCACAAAGTTGTGAATTGGATGCTCTTCAATGCTGATCGGGGTGTGATCGTACAGTTCTTTTAAAAGTTTTAATTTCTGTACCTGTTCTGGTCTTCGGACCTTCAAAGCGTAGCGGGTTCCTCGGCTTTCGGGGAAGGCGCCCTCAATCAGTCCGCAACATTGAGTCACAGATAGACTAACCACGGTCGGATTTTTTGGTAACACGGCGGGATCAACTGGTTGCAATCTTAGGATTGTCAATGGACCATGAACATTTTGCGGGTCCATCCATTCGGGAAGAGTACGTCCCCTGTATGAGCCGTCAATTACGTTACTGCCTGAAGTTCCGCCGCCAGGATCTCCATCAGGAGGAACATCCCATCCCGACTTCATAGTCGAGATGGTGAAGGTTAACGGCGTTCACTAGAATAGTTCAGTATGTCTCTCGCGATCGGAATGTTCTTACATACAGCAGTAGCAAACACAGAAACAGATGTTTACGAACAGCAGTATGTTTGTCTATTCACTGACACACCCTACAAACTGTTTGCAGGCGAAACAGGCTATACCAGCGGAGGAAAATGATTGCCTTTTGTTTCACTATCGAATACTTTCGAGATGAGATATCTTTGTTCGGTCCAATGACAATAGATTTTGTTTGACTTATCTATCGGAGCGCACAAAGTAGAAACCGAAAAACATGCGACTGTACGTAGCAAAAGCTTTCGATCAACGATTATAGTAATATTAATCAAAAACACATAAATGAGTTTCATAAAATCCAGATCACGTACAGCCAAATTATCTCAAACCGCTACATTGGGTTGTCTACCTCTAGCCCGAAGGGAATCATAAAGCTCAGATCTGACTCCACGATGCTCAACACATGACCAAATTACGTGATCTGCGTCCTGGTGACCTTGCCCACATTCACAGATATTGCAGTGGTTCAGCCAAACCCGGTATAAATGAGCGTTCAAAAGAATAATGATTGGACATGAGGCGAGACATTACACGATTGAAGTCTCGACCCTCATCCCCCTAAACCAAGTTTTCTTCGACACCTTTGAGATGATGGAATATTTCCAGAAATTGCCCCAAATCTCCTTCACTCCATTTATACTGCCAGCTGACGAGTGACTGTGGACGAAAAATGAGAAAAATAATCATTGAAGGCGATTTTTCGATCATAAATATCGCCTTCTATAGCGCCCTCCTTTGCAAGCGAGTCCGCTTTCTCATTGCCCAGAATTGAACAATGTGATGGGGCCCATACAAAGGTGATGATAAAATAACGCGAAGATAAAGCACTTAGAAGCTCCTGTATTTTCATGAGAAAATACGAGGATTGCTTTAGCGGCCTCAAGGACCGAATAGCCTTTATTGAACTGAGACTATCCGTGAAAATGAAGTACTTCCTGTGACAGTGAGTCAAGCATTTCTAGCGTAAAATGTATTGCCGCTAATTCAGCGACATATACGGAACAAGGAGCATGAAGTTTACGATTGGCGCTATAAATTTCATTGAATATATCAAAGCCTGCTGGCTCCTCTATCAAATATCCGTCAGTAAAGAACGATTTTTTGGAATCAACTTGGCCAAACTTTGCAGCAAATACAACAGGATCAATCATAGGATGACAATGCTCTGGAATTCCATTAAGCTCCTACTTCATGGATAAATCAAAATGAACTGAATTGTTGAAGTCGGAGAAGCAAACATGATTGGAAATATTCGGCGAAAGGCTGACAATCTGTGTTATGTACAAATGACACAAAGTCATGAAGCGAGTTTGAGGATTTAACTCGAGAAGCTTTTAAAAGTTTTCGATTACCTGGGTGTTCATGACTTCGCACCTGGTGAGGAGCCGAAGAGACAATTCCAAAAACCGATCCTAGAGTGGCAACATGCCAGCCAGCACTTCAAGACTCATGGTTTGAGTCGAGTGCATGCAACCTATCGTGATACGAAGACACCGATACTGAATACGTTCCAGTTTAATGAAGTGCGACCGAGCCGCTGACTGAAAACAAAAACTACCGTATTCGATTACCGACAAAATCGTTGTCCGGTACAACGTTAGAATATCTTGTGGATGCGCTCCCCACCAGGTCCCGGTAATTGTTCGAAGAAATATGATCCTTTGCTGACATTGTCGCTTCAGATACTCAATGTGAACCACACCCCAAGATGTTTAAGTGCCATAGAATGAGTTATCGGCTTACCCCAAATATGAAGCTTCGGTTGTGTAGGGTTATGCTTCTTAGAAAAAACAACCAACTCTGTTTTCTCCGTAGAGAATTCGATACCTACCTTGAGAGCCCAAGTAGACAAATTGTGTGACTGTCATCTGCAAGTTGTCTCAACGTACAGTTGTCACTTAGACAACCGGTAATGTTTTGACATAAACATTATAAAGAGGGCTTAAACATGATCCCTGGGGGAGACCCATGTAGCTAAATTAGAAAGCTGTGGAGGTTGCACGAGAGAAGCTCATATGTTTCTCTGACAGCAAATTGTACAAAAAGTTATTCATTAATGGTGAAAAGTCACAAGCGTGGAGTTTATCTGAAAGAACTTCAACAGATACTAAATCCCCCTTGATATTCAAGAATACAGAAGCCATTTGCTGTTTTTTAGCAAAAGCTAACTGAATATCCGTGGAAAGCAACGCGAGAAAATCGTTCGTTAACTTACCCCTACGGAAACCATATTGAGTATTTGAAAGCAGGTTGTTCGTCTCAACCCACTTGTCCAGACGGAAGAGGATCATTTTCTCCAACAACTTTCGAATACAGGATAACATCACGATGGGTCGATAGGAGTTGTGGTCGGACGCGGGCTTACCAGGTTTTTGAATGGCAATAACTCTCACTATTCTCCAATCATCCGGTACAGTGTTGAGTTCCAGAAACTGATTGAACAAGTTCAACATGCTTTACTTTGCGATCTCTGGGAGGTTCTTAAGCAAGTTGAACTTAATTCTGTCACTGGTCACATGTCACTGACGTACTATAGGCGTAATTTTCACTGCGTTTACATTCCGTTTACATTCTGAAAAACGAGTTTGTGCGTCTGAATTTTTTTGCAATGTAATCATCAAAATGTGAGGCGTTTCTCTCGAAAACCGTGAACCAGATGGTGCACAAATAGTGCTTTTTTCCCAATATTTCACTAAGTCAGCTGGCGAAACTGGAAAATATGAGTATCGGAGTGGTTTGAAAAGCCTTTCGTGAGTTTGGTGAGGATTGTTGCTTTCTGAACGCACCAAAATATGGTCGAAAACCAAGACAAATGAACCGAGAAATAGACCGGAAGATCATAATGGCTTTTTTTGATAAAAAAAAACTACAAGGTACAGCCTCATTGGGTTTTTCGAAATGATGACGTAGGACTACGCAACTACAAGTAATCAATATTCTTTGCAATAACCCTTTCAGGTCTAAAATGCTCTTACCGTTATGATACAAGCAATTTGGTGTATTTTTTTTTTTTGAGCTGTGTAGGTCGTCCAAACTGTCCTGCAGTTATGAACTTAAGATCTACAGTTGTAATAGTAGCTTTATCCACTTTATGATATATTATCAAAACTATTCTATGGATACCCTGGAAGACCAACAGACTTTATGAGATAATCTTGGGATATTTATGCCAAACAAACTAACTTAACTTTGTATAACCCATAGAGCTACTGTTACAATTGTGGACCTTAAGTTTTGAATAACCTAAAACTAACGTGATTATCCTATGATGTCAGTGGACGTTTCAAAATATTCATTGAATATGTTTGAATAGTTATCGTAGTTTTATATAGCCAAAGAGGCCACGGCTGAATATCTTAAGTTCTGAACTCAAGCCAGTTTTTGTAAACTTGAACATCCCAAGATAATCCGACCAAGACTGGTGACCTTGCAGAAGATTTACTAAATGTGTTTGAATGTATATCGTCATCTTTCATAGGTTATAAAGCTTATGTTACGACTGTAGACCCTAACTTCTGAACTCGAGGGCAGTTTTGTGACCTAGAACATCCCAAGATATCTAATTTTATCTGTTATCATTTGAATATAACAGTGAATATAACTCCCACCAGTAAGGGCAATGCACTGTTAGACAAAGTTGTAGAATTTCAAGAACTATAATTTTATCATACACCACATCCATAAATTTAGCTGGTGTCCAAGTTATAGGTAAATTTATAAAATTGAACGAAATGACTTTTCACAGCACTGTTAGGGACAGTTTGGATGACTTAAAATATCCCAAGATTGTCGCATTATCTCATAAAACCTACTGTTACAAGTGTAGGTGTTCTGAACTCAAGGACAGTTTGGATGACCTCGATCATCCCAGTTTTTCTCGTAATGTTTGTTTACGTTCAAAAATATTCACTGAATATGGTTGAATACGTATAGCCTAGAACTATAGTTACTACTGTAGTTCTAAAGTTTTGAACTCAACGGCAGTTTAGATGACATAGAACATCACAAAATTTTCAAATAATGACTGTTGACCTTTCAAAAGGTTCATTCAATATGTTTGAATACATATCATAATCTAAAATAGTAATAAAAGCTACTTTTACAACTGTTGATCTGAATTTCTGAACTCAAGTGTATTTTGGTCAAACTAGAACACATCAGAAAGATAAAAAAATATTTAACGTTTATCGCCAAACATTTAATAATACGTATGCATATGTACCGTTTTCTAAACAACGCGTAATACTATTGAAAAGGATTTTTTTTCTTTTTGAACTATATTATATTCCGGATGTTCTAGGTCGTCAATTAGGCCTTAAACTCAAATGTTTTATATATATATATATATATTTCCTAGATAGAAGAATTGTTGTTGAATAAATTTGCCGAAGACAGTGTACACTTATATTCACTCAGAGATTTCATACAACCATTTTCCATTTGGGGTTATATATAATCACTTAGGCCTGAAGGGGTTTTTAACTTTTTAAAACAAGGCGTAAAATTTATGAATGTTTCAATAGTATGTGGCTTGAAATCAATATTGTTCTTATTTGAGGTTGATGCGTACCTTTGTTTTCGATCGATTGGTGCAAAAGTTTTGAAAATCTTTTGAGGAACTACTGAGATATTAACGCTCAAAACGTGACCACTTTTTGTAAAGGTCGGCAAAGTGGTTTTTTTTAATTGTACCCCAGTATAGAAAAAAAACGCGAAGTCTTACGTCAAAAGGCTGTCCAGTTCGAGATGTTGCCAAAAAGCAGAGTACTTCTAAGAGTAACGTCGAATGTGTCATGACAAGAATCCATCTAAAAACTTTCAAGAAGCAGGAGATACCAAAACGGAGTGAACAGCAGGCTGCAGTCGTTAAACCGCGGGCTCGGAAGCTATATGACGGCCTACTGCGTAGAAAATCGGCGAGTACTGCCATGGACTATGAAACATATGTAAATTTTGACTCCAGGAGATCAATATTACACCAGGCCGTCCCCAGGACATCGATAAGTCAATTTTACCGAGAAAAAGGCAATGGTTTGGCAAGCTTTTCGGGATAGCAGAATATGGTCAAAGCCGTTTGTGACATCAGAGACAAAAAAGACTGATGCATCCGGGAATACTTGAAACGGCGTTTGCTACCAATGATCAGGAAACATGATGGTCCAGTATTGTTTTGGCCGGATTTGGAATCTGTGCATTATGGCAAAGACGACGAGGTTCAATATGTGCTGAAACCTATGAATTCTCCAAATTGTCCTTAAGCCCGACCTACGAAACATTTTGGGTTCTGAATAAGGCATACCTAAGGAAACAAGTTCGAGCAGCCCGAGCAGGAGACAACAACATATGAATACCTAATTTTGATCTTGATAACTGGCCTTGGTATTAAAGAGCTCAGATTAAGAGGTAAAATATCTAAACAAAATACCTGAGAATTGCAAGCAAATTATCTCTCGAATACCAAAACTGGTTATTCTGGATACCTGAGAATACCTGAGAGGTACTATTTTGGTATTGTCTTATCTGAATTTGGTATTCAGATAACTTTGTGGGAACAATTTTATGGTATTATCCTCAGGTATTTGACCTCTTAATCTGAGCTCATAAATACCAAGACCAGTTATCGAGTTGTTCGATCCTACTCGGGAGCAGATGCCATCAAAAAATTTGCGAAGGACTAGAAAGAGGTGTCCAAAACAATTGCGAACGTGTTTGTGCTAATACTGATGAGCAGCGTTAGGATAAAAATGCGTTTCTTGGCCTATGATTAGCAATAATAAACTCTTTTATGCCACTGAGAGAGAACATTATAGATGCATTATAGATTCATGACTCCAAAATGATTTTTTTCTTCTAGAAAATTGTTTTTATCTTAATTTTTAATCGTGCTTATATTCTACGGGACACCCTATCTAAACGGTGGAGCGAAAATTTCATACCATATTGCCCTACCCATAATTGGATGTTTCCCAAACACACACACATTTCTATGATACGACATTGAATACATTGGAATAATCCTATCGCATTTTAGTTTTTCATAGTGATCATTGTAGGCGCCTCACAAGTAAAAATTTCGTCGTTCATATTAGACTTCACTACCAGAAACGCTCAGAGGCGACAATCAGCCAAACTCGATTCAATCGTGACTGTTGCTACTGGCTTCGGAATAATGGAAATTGGTGATATTGTCAGAATAGAAGGCACTCATTGTATTTGAGGAAACATTTCCAACGCCCGACCTGCTAGCTTTCAACTATCGACCTTAATCCTACCAGCCAAGCCAGTATTGTTTCTTTCCGATCCATAAATTCCACCGTTCGATGATAATAGGAAATGTATACTCTTGAAGCTGGGGAAAATGGGGCGAAGAACTCACAAACAGCGGTACCGCACTTCTGCCGCCGGTCCCATCGGTTATGGTGAATCAATTCTGTCGACCGTCGTCTTTTTCCGCTGTCGGAAGTTAACTGCGACGATGACCTTGCCTGCGTGCTGTGTCCGAAGGTACGAAAGAGCGGCGCGAAAGGGCGGTAGACATAAAGAGCAGTATGTATTTGCTGGACACAAGTCGACGGTGAAACCTGAATCGATGAAATATGGTGACATGTAGGAAGCCACCACCGAGCGCAATAATACCAATAGTATACGAACGTATGTGTACTCTGCTCGGTATTTTCAATCGGTTGAATTTATGAGACATGTTAGATTAAAGTACACCGCAACAAAAAACGAAAACAGCAACAAATCAAACAGAAGTATCTCGAACATGTTGGGGAAATTCACATCGATGAGCTCGTTTTGCCTTATCTTCATTGATTTATTGACTTTATTTTCTATACTTGAGATTGAAAAATCATATTTATTACGTATCATCCGATATCGTGCGCATCCACTTTGGTGTGATATAATTTCTTTGTTTGTCACTGTATTTATAGCATTGAACATAATGTTTAATGTTTTGTTCACGCTAAAGTCCGGTTTAGACCACTACTGTGCACTACAAAGCTCGAAAAAGTATTGTGAATTTTGTGGAATATAAATTAAGCTTTATAAAACACATTATTATCGTGTAAAACTTTGAGAAATTCCATACATTGTCGATAATATTGCATACAAACGCTCATCTTTGTTAAAACTATTTCATGCAAGGTACAGCTTTGTGTGGAATGAAAAACAATTTTACATGCTTTTTAAATCTGAAATTTCTGATTTTTTTTGCAATTGTCTAACTGGAAATTTGAGAACATTTTTGTTGTTTACAATATTATATAATCTTGTTTGAAAGGCAATTAACAATAGCGGATTTTTGCAATCTTAATTAATCTTGGATGTTAGTTAAATTGATCGAAAATAAAATGCGCATTACGAAAATGTTGATTTAAACAGCAAAGTAACTCCATGGAATACATGACAATTTTATTTTGGTCCAGAATACGATTTTTTCCGGCAAATATATGCATACATTTATACAGAATCCATAAACTTGTTTCTTTTAATTAGGCCATTTGTTCTGGTATAAATGAAAACAAAGGTGGTTTTTCATAAAGACCAAAGAACATAATAATTTTAATTGCAGAAATGAAGGTAAAAATTCCTTGAAAAATTGTAGATTCTTAAATTTTATGCAACTTTGAATTCCAACCTGTTGCTGCTGCTTCTAAAATGATTGAGTTAGAGCCATTTTTAGAAGTTGAATTTCGGACACTAAGATAATGCCAGCAAAATATAGTCTAGACATTTCAACATAACCGATTGTTTCAGTATAATAGAGTTATATGCACAGTAAAAATAGTTGATTGACTTGTTACTACTTTTTTTTTTGTAAAATTGCCGAACTTTCTGTGGTACACCCGCTATCAGATTTCGTCCAGTATCCTCAAATACGCCAGTGGTGACGGTTCACCATTTTCTCTTTAAATAATCGCTACCATTTGCTTTCTTTTTAATGTCAAAGAGTTCCCGCTTAACCAGAGCCTTATATTTTACTATCGGGTAGAGTACTGGACAGTTAGGTGGATTGGCTATTTTTGGCACGTGTTTGACCGTAGAACTACACATGGTCTGTCAAACCAAATACCTCTTGGGGAATTTAGACACCTTCTTTGTCCGGAAATAATCTGCAGCGGAGTTTGTTTGCATTGCGGTATAAATAGCCAGACCCGGAACTTACTTATTGTCCATTTGGCGGGAGCATACTTTTCGGTTTGTTCCATTTCAGACCTTCTGTTCCATATTCAAGCGTTGGTAAAAAAATTGCAAACACTAAACATGGAATTTTTAGGCAGTTTTAGTTTCTTGGCAACATTTACGAATAGATTTTTCTGCCGTTTGTACAAAATACATTTGCGCACTTCCACATGATTCGACGCTATTTTTCCAAAAACAACAAGACTGTTACCACATTTTACCACGATTGAGTGGTGAGTGGTGAGTGCAGCTGCCATATGAATGAAACGTTTAAGCGATCCGTGAAATAATTCAATAACTACACTGAAAGAAAAGTGTTCGAAATTTAACGCGGACAGGCTTTAATCAAAAATGGAATTGGTTCTGTGGCTTATTATAATGTCGATTTTTCAGAGTAAATTTAACAAATGCATAGTATAGTCCTAGCACAGACTTCATATTCATGTTTCGAACGTCTCCTAGGCAGCCACGAATGATATATAACGGGTACACCTTCGCATTTTGATTTAGTCATTCCAGTTTGAACAAGCGACACGTTCGGTCGTGTTTTTCGCTCTCTCGCAGTAAAAGTTTTTTCCTCCGTTTTTCCCCTCGCTCGCTTTCTCGCGATTGCGTGTTCGGTTCGCGATCTATCGCCTGCGCTTGCTCATCTTCTGGTGGTGGCAAAGCAGAAAAAAGTGTTGCAAAGTTCGGAAACATTTCCCGCTCGACCTATTGCCGTGGCAATGGGTCGAAAAAATCGACCAACGGCGACATCCGCTCCCGAAACATTACCACAACCGGGCAGCTCCAAGCGGCTGCGCCACGATGACGCCGATCCAGTGGATCGCAACGCTCGTCTACTAGCGAGCAATCAATTCGCCGTGCTTCCGATCCAGGAGGTGCCGAAGAAGGTGAAGGTTCCCCCGCTCTTCACGACGTCAAAGGACATTGCTGCACTCAGGACCGAGCTTGCAGCTATCAAAATCCATCCGCTGTACAAGCTGTGCAGCAATGGAACCAAAATAATGTGCTCAACGGAGGCTGACTACCGTGCTGTCGGCGCTCACCTAGTCGCAAAGAAACATGAGTTCTACACTCACGATGCGCCCGGAAGCAAGCCATTGAAGGTGATTCTGCGTGGCCTTCCGGAACTCACACCGGAGTCAATTTTTGCAGAGCTACAAGCGGCGGCACTAAAGCCTCAGAAGGTGTTCCCCATCAGGCGCCAGCAACACGGTAACTACCGGGACCAACTCTATCTGGTGCACCTTGTGAAGGGATCCGTCACGATGGCGGAACTGATAAAAACACGGGCCCTTTTCGACGTCATCGTCGAGTGGGACCGGTATCGTCCGAGACAGCACGACGTGACGCAGTGTGGCAACTGCCTTGCGTTCGGCCATGGAACTCGTAACTGCCACATGAAACCGCGATGTGGCAAATGTGCTGGAGCCCACAGCACCAACGATTGTGCCCCGATGGAAGAAGGTGCACTACTGAAGTGCGCAAATTGTGGCGCAAACCATGAGAGCAGCAACCGAACCTGCCCAAAACGTGCTGAATTCTTGGCGATCCGCAAGAAGTCATCCACCAAATCCCGGCCTGCTCAACGCCGTCCGCCACCTCCGATGAACGAGGAGAACTTCCCGTCACTTCGGTATCAGGTGCCTAACCTACCGCCGATTCCATTAAATCAGCGCCAAGCAAACCGCCCGTCAGCTTCCGTGCATCATCGTTTCGCAGCAGCTGCCGCCGCCCCCAACCCGACTCCTCCTCCAGGCTGGGGCAATCCAAGTTGCAGTACTTCAACGCAACCACCCGTCGATGGACAGCTCTACGACTCGGAGCAAATGATGGAGTTCGTGCAAGAGCTCTATCGCCAACTACGTTCCTGCCGCTCCAAGGAGGAACAGCTCAAAGCCGCCACGTCCGTGACGATGAAATTTATTTTCAAACATGGACCGTAAGCGCACCATCAGCATCCTCAACTGGAATGCTTGTTCCATCCGGAACAAAACCTTAGAGCTCGGTGACTTCCTTAACAGGAAGGCCATCGACATCGCCATCGTCACCGAGACACATCTCAAACCGGAACTCACCGTTTTCATCCCAGGATACCGGATTGTGCGACTTGATCGTAGCGGCTCTAGTGGAGGAGGAGTTGCGATCGCCCTGCGCTACGACATCAACTGCCATCTGCTTCCGAGCTTCCAGCTGCAGTCTATCGAAGCCATCGGAGTCGAGGTCGAAACTGCTGTCGGCCCAATCACCATCATCGCGGCCTATTGTCCCAAGCAAGCCAGTACCAACAACGGAACAACAACGGCCCTGCGAAACGACATCCGTAAGCTAACTCGGAGGCAGGGGCAGTTCATCATCGCCGGCGACCTAAACGCGAAACACGAAACCTGGGGAACACCCGGCGAAACCGGAACGGAATAATTCTGCAGGAAGACCTGGAAGAGGGACATTACACCGTCCTGGGCCCGGATACTCCCACCCGGTTGAGCAGATCCGGGGTCCATTCAACAATCGACATCTTCCTCACCAACATGGGAAACAACATCGCCCAGCCGATCGCACACCAGGAGCTCAGCTCGGACCACTATCCGGTGGTGGCCGAAGTTGGCTCCTCGGTCAACCGGCATCGTATTACCAGACGGAACTACCATCGCGCCAGTTGGGTAAGGTTCCGACAACACGTGGACGACAATATCGATTTCGACATGCACCTTGATTCGGTTGATGACATCGAACGGCAGCTGCAGAGGCATCGAGCAAGCGATCTCCCAGGCCCGGGAGCAACATGTACCGGTGATTGATCAGGTGAGTGACTCTGTAGCCATTGATAGACCTACTAAAGAACTTATTCAATTGCGCAACGCTATTCGAAGGCAATACCAGCGCACTGGTTTGCCAACGCTCAAACGTCACTGTAATCGAGTGACAAAAATTATTAAGGCCAGAATGGTGGACCTTAAGAATAACAATTTTGCCGACAAGATCCGCTCCCTCCCAGATTGTGCAAAGCCGTTCTGGAAGTTGACGAAAATTTTAAAAACTAAGCCAAGGCCCATTCCACCGTTGATCTCATTAGACAGCAATGGCTCTAAGGATCGATTGATAACTCCTGCAGAGAAGGCTGCTGAGATAAGTCAACATTTCGTCAGCTCCCATAATCTCGGACAAAACATCGTCAGTCCACATGAAGCTGCCGTTAGCACGCTTATTACTAACATCCATCTAAGCCCCAACGACTTCTCGGAAGAGTTGGAAATCTCAGCTGACGAATTGTTGACCTATATCAAAGCGTCTAAGAACATGAAGGCCCCAGGTTTCGATAACATCTTGAACTTGGAGCTCAAGCAATTGAGCCCCCAGTTCTACAACCATCTGGCGATGGTTTTCAACCAATGCCTACGACTTAGCTACTTCCCCTCGTGCTGGAAGTCAGCTAAAGTCATACCCATCCGGAAACCTGGGAAAGATCCTTCGTGTCCCAAAAGCTATAGACCAATCAGCCTTCTCTCAGGAGTATCCAAGCTGTTTGAGAAAGCAATCCACCGTCGGCTTCTTTCATCTGCCGACGAGCTTAACATCTTGCTCGACGAACAATTTGGCTTCCGACGTGGTCGGTCGACAATTCACCAACTTAATCGAGTCAGTAACATCCTCAGACGGAACAAGTCTGTTTCGAAATCATCTGCCATGGCACTTCTCGACATCGAGAAGGCCTTTGATAACGTGTGGCACGATGGCTTGGTGTACAAGCTAAAACGCTACAATCTTCCTATCTTCCTGGTGAAGATAATTAAAAATTATTTATCGGACAGAACATTCCGTGTTTCGCTGCAAGGTGCAGTTTCTGATGCACAGGAGATTTCCGCCGGTGTTCCGCAGGGAAGTATACTAGGTCCACTTCTGTTCAACCTATTCACCTCGGACATATCCCGCTCCCTGAAAATGGATCTCTGTCGTTGTTCGCCGATGATACCGCAGTCGTCCACAATGGTAGGGTAATAAGAGCGCTTACAGCGAAACTGCAGCGAAGCCTGAATGTTCTGTCTGAATACTTCACCGAATGGAAGATCTGTATCAATGCGGCGAAGACCCAGGTCATCCTATTTCCACACTCCAACTCTCCCAGACTTGTTCCGCCTGAGGATTGTAAAATAAGCCTAAACAGCACAACGGTGGAATGGGCCAAATCAGCTGTCTATCTTGGCGTTACCATAGACAGCAAGCTTATTTTCAGGGAGCAGGTTGACAAAACGGTCACAAAGTGTAACGTTCTGTTGAAGCTACTGTACCCATTGATCAACAGAAGGTCTACATTATCTCTAAAAAACAAGCTTGCTGTCTACAAGCAAATCATACTTCCAGTCATCGAGTACGGCATGCCAATCTGGGAGAGCTGCGCAAAAACACATCACCTGAAACTTCAGCGTGTCCAAAATAAGTTCCTCAGGATGATCCTGAACACCCCTCCGAGGACAAGAACATCTGAGGTCCACCGTCTGGCCGAGATAAAAATGCTCGATGATCGCTTTAGTGAGTCTATCAATCGGTACAGGGCACGCTGCCTAACATCGGATCACCAGATCATTCGGAATCTGGTTCCCCACCCCTAGGATTTTCAAATTGTAGTTTTAGTTGTAGATTAGGTAGGTTATCAAATTTTAACAAACAATGCCCCAAGGGCTGAACAAAAAATTTCATGTAAAACACATAACACTTTAAACACACCAAACACATAAAATTAAACAAAGCTGAAGAGCCCTATGGGCTAAACACTTAAAATGTAAAAATGAGTATGTAAGACAAACAAATGGAAATATAAAACATGTTAAGTAAGTAAGTAGCGCATTTTGATTTAGTTTTTCGGTAGTCCTGGAGCTGTATAGAGTGAAATCTGCTGTAGGAATGCATTTGGCGGTAGCAAGCAAACTGGAGGGTACACTAGCGAGCAGTCGTTGTCTAGAGAGGCGTTGGTGCAGTTGGCTGATGCTCCCGTCAAAGTTTGTTTAGTTGAATTTTTTTCTCGTGAAATTTCCATTACCGCGCATTCTTCATATTGTAGACGAAATATGCGTATCTATCAAGATATGCAATAAAGTTAGTTGGAATCAAATGGAAATTACTAATCTTTCTTCTCATTTTATTGAGAGGGAATCGTTTACGTGTGAAAACAAAGCATATAATGAGCCTTATGTATTTGATAGAGAGAGGTAATTACTCTTAATTCTGTTTTTGCGTGTTTTTTGATCGTGTGATCTTAATTTGCAATCAAATTTAGTGCAACATGTTTGAAAAAAAATTCCAACAAAATCAAAAAAGAATCAGCTGGTACTAAAAATGTTGTATCTATCCTATCTGAATACCTAAATCAAAATCGTGTTAAAACAGAATTTAGTGCTTATTTCAAAAGCCGTTAGGTAGAGCCACAATTGTGGGTCACCTTCAGTTCCAACAAAACTGGTTTGGCTTGTTTCAAGTTCCTTTTCCACCGAAACCTCTATTTGGTGACCCATTTGCACACCAGCGCCTTGTAGCGGACATATTGTGAACTACTGATTATCAATGAAAAGGTCTTGTTCAACTTCACGAAATTCAGCACTTTCAGGAAATATATTGACACGTTAGCGCCACGTAGCAAGACAATTTCAAACTGCTCGTCACCATTCAAATGGACTTGACCCATTGAGCAACATTGTTGAAGACAGATATATAGTATATTGCTGATACTGATATATAGCATATTGCTGAAAATAATTAGCACACAAGCGCCGCGTAGTGAGAGAATCCTAAACTGTTTGCGAATTAAAAGGTTTGGACCTACTGAACAACTTTGCTGAAGATTGTAACATTCTATGCTATCAGTAGCTGACCTGAGCTATCAAGTGGAAGGAAACTTTCCCATGACGCCGTTCGACCCATCTAGATATTTCTGAAATTAGTCGGTTAATCCACCGACTTTTGGTGATGTTATTCCACTCCGTCTGAGCTATTCGACATCATGCAGGATAATGCCGATATAGCCATTGAGGTTTTCTTGCAGGCGTAGTCGACGTGAATGGTAAATGACAACGTATCGTCGATCATGACCCCCAGGTACTTCAGAGCCCTCTTCGATTCGATTGTGCATTTACCTGCACTGATCGTTGCATGTTGCTCCGGTTTTCAGTTGTTAACAACCGCGACCTCGGTCTTGTGATGGGCTAGCTCCAGTTTACTGGAGCTCATCCATCTCTCCACAATGCCAATGAAGTGCGAGGCCGTTAGCTCCACCTCTTCGATGGATTCGCCATATATCTCAAGGTTGATGTCGTCTGCGGTGATCTGAACACGTTTCTGGCCTACCTCTGTGTTGTACACCAGCACTCAATTCTGGAAACAATTTCCTAGAATCTTTTACAGGTATCCCGGAACGCGAAGAAGTTGAAGCGAGTCAGCGATAGCTACCCAACTGGCGCTATTGAACGCATTTCGCATGTCAAGGGTGACCAAATCACAATACTGGACACCTCGCATCTTGCGCTGTATTGCCACTTCGGTCGTCTTGATGACGGACAGAATTGAATCCACGTTGACTTCCATTTACGGAAGCCAGACAGATAGACCGCCTATATCCTCCGTGAATTTGGCTAGTCTGTTAAGAATAACCCTCTCGAGCACTTTACCTGATGTATTGAACAGGTATATAGGTCTATATGCCGGTGGATCCTCTGGTGGCTTCCTTGTCTTCGGTAGCAATACTAGGGTTTGGATTTTCCAGGTGTCCAGGAAGACGCCCTCGTCCAGACATCTTTGCATCGCCGCCTTGAACATTCTGGGCGCTAGTGAGATAGTCGTCTTGCTGGCCAGGTTCGGTATACCGTCAGATCTTGGCGCATTGTTTATCTTCAGCGAATTGCCTATCGCAATGATTTCCTCGTTTGTAACGGTTGCTTCGTCCCAACCGTCCGCGGTGTCATTATCATTGGGCAATTCAGCCATCATAGGAAGCAGGGGTCTCTGGTTGTGGCTCGGAAAGTGTCCCCCAATGATGACCTGTACTAGCTCTGGTGATTGCTCGGTTGGAATCGCGTTGGCTTTAGAACACAGACTCTCAAGCAGGCTCGTCTGCTGGCCTTTATTTCTTTCTTGAAGGCAGCCTTAGCGGTGGCTAGCACCACGCGGCGTTCCGTTATTTCAAAGTCCGCTCGCGCTCGTTGCATCCTCTTTCTAGATCGGTGGCAGGTTCTCCGGAGGTCGGCGATCATCTCTGTCCACCAGTAAACCGGTAACCTTCCATCCATTGGTTTGACCTTTCTGGGCATGGTACCGTCGCACACTCATGCAAAGAAGTGCTGACGAGTTGATTATCGCGGAGGATCCCGGGCATCGCTCAACCTCTGTCCCTGCTCTAACGCCTCTTTAAATACTTTCTTTATCAAAGTACGACGTGTCCTGCCAGTTGCTCCACAGCCTGGGCTGCAGAACGGCACGTCGACTGCCAGTGCCTACGTTGGCCAGGGTCTAGCGCCGGAGCTCAACAGGCCTCTTAGCAGAATCTGGCCCCTTGGGCTGGTATGGCGACTGCCCGACAAAGTCGCCCGCTACTACCAGCGGACTACGGCCAGTCAGCTCCGTTGCAATCCGATCTACCATTTGTGCAAGCTGGTCAAACGACCACCGGCGGCGCAAAGCAGTTGCAAATGAACCATCCGTTCACTTTTGCGACCGCTAAGCCCCCGTTGGAGGTGGACACATCCTCCTGGACTGGCCCTTCATCCATAAAGCCGGCTTCTTAGACCTATCCGCAACCTAGTTTCCATTACCGGCAGGGATACGGTATGGGTCGGATATTATTACGATATCACTCGAGTTATGCGTGATCTTATGTATATAGAAGTATTCAGTATTTGGGTTTGAAAATTGTTCGACATTGCCAGGTATAGAGGCTGTATCATTTTGCCTCACTATTACACTAAAACCAAAGCGTTACAGGCGCCGAAAACTCAATTAATAACCGTGAAAGCTAATCAAGATTATTCGAGTCAGCGATAAGCATTAAGTTCTAAATGTATGTATGTATGTATGGTAGCCACTATCCCCTCTAGCCCTTGGCTTGGATGCAGCTCCACTTAACAGCAAGATCAAATTGGGCCACTGATCTGAATTCGCACTATCGCTGTATGAAGGGCCAAACGGAGGGGTGGACCCGTAAGCAGAGACACTTACACGAAATCCACGGGAAATTAAGAATCTCCTTCCAACGATATGATCCAACAAATCGAATAACACAATTCGCAATACTCATTAAGCTTTCTACAGGATGGTCTTGTTAAGAAGGGCGCGTCACTCTCCTGAAACTGTTGGAGTAGAACTCGCAGCACCACACTCGAATCGGTAGGATAAGAAATGATACTGTTTGTTCCTCCTAGACTCAGGCAGTCAATCAAACCATCGTCCAGTTTCAGCTTGAATGATACCCTGGTGCTCCTCCCAACCCAGTATTTATTATATTATATAAATATAGATGTAATGTAATAATAATATGTTATATATGATTATATAGTAGAGCAAAAATTATATAAGGATATTTAGTTAAATTATGTAATAGTTGGAGTTCACGAGCCTATGATAACCATGTTAAACTAAATTAATTAACCTGCTGAAATAATAATATTAAGGCAGTAATAATAATATGCAGCTTCGTACCACTTTGTATCACTGATGGGTGACTGTATCTCTGGAATGTGAAGGTCATCTTGTTATTCATTGAGGTATAAATATCAATAAAGCATTCAATTGTATATAAAACCATAATATTATATTATTACGTATTTAATCATGACATATAGATATATAACCTTCTGAATGAAGAGCATTTATTAATTTTGATTATTATTTGATATAATTTAATAAAATAATTATACCGGCCGGATCACCAAACTGAAGCAATTAAAATTTTATTAATTATTTTATTACTTCTTCCATAATATTATATTTATGATATGCAATTAATAATGATGAACAGCTGTGTTCCTCTGAACCGCTCAAATAGTAGTTGATGATCGTGTACTGAAATGTTAAGGTCATATTACGCCATTTAATGGAAAATATAATGAAGGAATTAAAGGTTGAGTGGTCGAGAGAGTCGTCAACATTTCTATTAATGAAAATATGCTAGAGCTTGTAAAAACATGCATCATATAATAACACATACTAGTATCTCACACATCTATATATACATCCATTGCTACTTTCGAGAAGGCCACTCCTGACGGTGCTAGATACAGCTGAAAATTGATCCCCATTCTTACTGATGCTTCTACCAGAAGATGATCATCCTATAACCGCAAGACCTCCTCTCTAAACTGTATGGTACCTGAGAGAAATTTACCTTTCATGGCGTAATACATGTAATGAAATATACAGAATTAGGCTATGAATAAACAATGTCCTATAAGATAAAATATATAGTGAGGGTATATTGTAATATGAATTGAAAATTACATGTGTGCCGACTGCTGTTTTGTTGCAATTGTAGACAAACTTGCGCATCCATTATGAACCAGAAAATTTAGGCAATGTATGACCGCCATGAAAAAAAGAATTTTAAATTTTAAATTATGTTGTAATACCTGACGACCTGGAAGACCTGAAAGATATGAGAATGGAAAATTATGATATGATGTACCGGTCGCACCCCTCACTTCGCTATTGTCGGATTGACAACATTGCCCAGGTTACGCCAACCAGCGTCTCCATGTTTCAGCTGGCAGTCTTTTGTGATCATATGACCTCGTGGAGGCGTGAGGTAGGAACTTGTGAGGACCAGAGGTCGGTCGCACCCTCCTGCCAAGTTGTCAACTCACCATTTGAAGCCCCGATAAGCATTAAGTTCTAAATGCTAAGAAAATAAGACGAATATGCTTTTCAGATACAAACAGCATGTCAATCAACGTCCAACTTAGAAAATGTAGACATTTATTTCGTGACCGTTTGCCACACGCTCTATTTCGTATTTTCCTCCTAAACATAACTGTCGGTATACCCAGAACCAGCTATAGGATTCGTTATTAGCAAAACATGTGTTTTGGCACTTTGGACATTCATTGGTTCGTTCTCGTGCGTAGGCCGGTCTTATGCCGTACCACCTCATCCAATACGTTGGCTGCATGTATGCTGGTTTCTCCTTTATATTCTCGCTTGGCTTGTTGGGAGAACCATTAGTTCGTGTGCCGGGCATAAATGACTTAATTCCGTGATAATGAAATATCGCCTGAGATAATCAATTCGTTGGTACTTTGTTCCTAATGTCCGTAAAGAGATTTGTTACTCGTAATTGCAGGTGGACGAATTTGAACCGGAATGTTTCCCGATATACTGTAATTTCTGGAATAATTCAAATATTAGTTTATTCAATTATATATTTATTTATTTATTGTACAACCCTTCGAATGAGAACTGATTATCTGGGTATGGAAAAATCAAGTATGCAATTGGAATAAACTACCAGATCCAACGATATTATTACCCAGAATAAAATCTGGCATATCAAAACCACCGCCATGAAAAGTTCTGCAGTTCTAACAACGCAGCCGGAGCATATCCGGTAACGGAACTAAGTCGTTGCGGTCGGTCCGCTGGTTTATCGTTTAATTAATTCTGTTAATCATTTTCCTCTGAAATATCTCACGCACCATTACGTAACTAGGTGCTACCGGCTCGCTGGTTCGTAAAACAGGACGACGAATGGGGAGGGTTCCGGGTGGGACTGTAGCTAGAAAATAATCTGCTTTGCTCGAAGGCACTTTACTGGCAAAGCGTTGGCCGAAAAAAGACCTTTGCAAACACTTTCCTTGGTTCGGTTGGTCAGTTGCGTGGTTAAGGCTGCCGCTTATTTCTATTTCGTATTCAGTGCTATTGCTTGCTATTGAAACGAATCTTACCTGCCTGCAAAAGGAATAAGTTCTGGGTGAATTATTTTCTGACAGAATTATTTAGTTTATGCATTGTTAATTATTCTTTGGTTCGAGATTTATGACTTCGGAATGCTATCTCGGCTGGTTTGAATAGGAAATACTAGGTTTGAAGCTATTTAATAATGGATAAACATTGGTGGTAGGTCATTTGTAAATCAAAACATTGAGTATACAAGAGAGAACTGGTTGGACTTCTGGAGAATTGTAAATTAAAGAATTCACCATCGAAGCAGATTAAAATGAATCATTCATGTTTTGGGTGGAATGTTTTCCATATTCACAATTTCTGCTTCGATCCTTGAGAGAGTGCTACAAATAATGAACATTATTATCAGTTTTTCTGGAACTGTGCGGATTTTCTGTCTTATGTTTTCGTTTCTTGAATTTAGGCCATTTATTACCACAACATGCCTACCATATTCTTTCGTGGCTTTAGGAACACTTTGTGGTGTCATATTGATAAATTAAATTGCAGAAGGGAACAGGTTTCGAGCTGTAAAAGTTTTGATCCGATTAATTATTAAACTTTTTACCCATATTCGAGTTTGATGGTTTTTTGACGTAGACTCGTCTTACGGCAAGGCTAGGGTGTCGAATATGAAGGTAGCGACCGTTTAAACAAATTGAACCCCATTAATTCAATTATTCCTCGATATATTTTTAAGAAAAATGCATCGATCGGTTGAAAATTTCCCGTGTATCAATTTAATTATCAAAAAACAAAACGAAAGGATGACTTATATCTGTGACACAACTGCAATGTTAACGTTGGACTCCTTGGAGGAATATTTTATTCAGTATAAAGAACCAAAAAACCCTATGCTTTTAGTGTTGAGATATGGACACATTTACTTCTGCACGATGCATCTCACATGTGAAAAGGAACAAAAATCATCATTATTTACGCAATATGTAGACCAAGCAAAAGTCGATAGAAAAATCTCAAAGATGAAACAAAACTGGCTGACTAAGCAGTCTTCACTGGCTAAGTTAACCGACAGCATAACCAATGGCTGTAACTTTCTTGCCACTGCCAGCAACTAACCTAATCTTTTATCTACAACTAATCTGCTATACACAACTTGGAACTACAGCGAACCTAACTTACCCCTTCTACTAAAGGGTGTTCCGATCAAAATTTGGTCAAAAAGTAATGTGTGTGAGTCGATCAAAGTTTCTATTAATAAGTCAAATTCGTTTTTTTTTTCAAGTTCAGTTAATATAGAATACAGGAAAAATATTCAGCTAAGCTTCTTTTTTATCGAATGTGAATTGCCGGGTCTTCCCGAGAAGAGTTTGAGATGAAATCGAAAACTCAACATGATGTTCTGAAATTGCCGATTATGATTACTCAGGTTGCTATCGTTTTGGTCGTTTTAACGGTTAAAAGATCAAAATTGATAGCAAAAATTTATTTCTGTGACATCAAATTTATAACTGATCCTGCTATAGCTGAGAGCAAATTGAAAACTCTAGTGAGTATTCTAGTTGATAATCTGTCAAGATAATGAAAACAAAGTGACCTTTCTCAAAGAAAAGTGAACGCAAAATTACAGCAAGATGAAAACTAAATGTGATATCGAATTTGACAGTTGTGAAGTGAAACCAAACTTTGATATTAATTTGATGTTGAAATCAAAATAAGGATTCGAATTGCTATCATTATGATGTAAGACTTTACTCGGGTTTCGTTGAACATCTGCTATATGATTTTGAACAGTCTCCTTGTCCACTTTATTCGCCGCAAAACGCCAGTTTGCCTTGAACTGTTCCTCGCTCACCACAGTTTTTTGAGTCTTTTTATGGTTTCGCTTGACGATGGCCCAATATTGTTCGATTGCGCGGAGCTTTGGCGTGTTGGAAGGGTTCTTGTCCTGCAGCATTTGATAGTTGTTGGTAGCATACCACTCCATGGCCTTTTTCCCGTAATGGCAATATGCCAAATTCGATCAAAATAGAACGGCATAATTGTGCTTCAAGAAAGGCAGTAGACGTTTTTGTAGGCACTCGCTCAGATAAATTTCCTGGTTGACGGTTCCGGTCGCAATGTAAACGTTCACACTTAGAAAAAATCATGTAAATTTAGGTCTACTTCGATGCATATAAAAGGAGCGGCCCGTTAGACACATGTTAATGTCCGTTATTAAAATTACAGGATGATAAAATCTCAAAAACAGACGTAAAATTAAGGTTATGAAACCTTAAATTCATTTTTTCGATGCCTCTATAAATGACGTAATTTTACATATCTATTGTTGTTAGTAGTGTGTCTCTAGTACTCTACGGTTAGGCCTATTATTAACAGTATTCATAAACTATCCCTCGAAATTCTTCTCAGCGCTAAATATTGTGTATGATTATTATGATTATTATGAATTTCAGCATAAATTCATTTTTCTAAACAATTCTTATAAAGCAATTAGTACATCAAATGATTTGGCACTTTGTTTCATTTAATTAGAAATACTCAAAATACCTAGTGATAACACCAGAAAAATGTTCCCACAATATCATGCCAATTCTACATTTAGGTAAAACAATACCAAACAAGTACCTCTAGGATATTTTGAAGTCCCAAATAACAAAGACATTTTGCTTACGATTATTTGGGATTTTTCTCAGGAATTTTACTTCTAATGCAGCGCTCATTTATATTATTATCAGTTGTCCAGATCAACAGAGGCTATCCATGACTAATTTTCTCCTGCTGGGGTTTTATTTGTACGCATTTTTGTCTGCCAATTAACATTTGGCTCGATATCTTTGTGGGTATTCTTTACGTGTGAACCCTACAATATTAAAAATCAGACTAAATGCTTTTTATGACGTTGAAACAGAAGCAAACGATAATGAAATTTTACTGCTTTTGAAACACAAAATTCAGTCGTTTGCCTTTTTTTCACCACCTGTTTATCTTAAGTTTAGAACTATAACGCATATTCAAGAGTTGTTTTAAAAGTAGGTTATGAAATGTGATTTTTAGTGTAGTATTATGCATAATTGAATGTTGCAAATTAATCGTACCTCGCAATCAAACTTCGTCAGCATCGTCGTGTACAACTTTTGCGATCGTGCTTTGGCGAAGTGTTTTGTTTATCGTCGCGATTTGGAGTCGCCACTTTCTTGTAAGTCGACAGCTCAGTTCGTTTTTTAGCTCTATCCACGGTTGAAGGCGCTACTCCCAGCTTCTTTACGACATCTCGGACGGAGAGGTTGGGGTTCCGCTCACAAAAGCGGGCAGCGCTTTTTGTCGTCGCTGTGACCTCCGGCATTCGATTTCCCCCCGATCCAGCATTCCTGGCGGTCGACAAACTTTCACCGAACACTTTTAATATGTTGGTAACAGTTGATTAAGCCACATTCAACAATTTCAACATATTAAAGACATGATGCTACACGAACAGGGGTGTGCAAAATTGTTTAATACACAATGAAAATAATTGCGTCAAGTTATCAAGAATTGCGTTAAGTCGACCAAATTTTGATCGAAACACCCTTTAGACATGTGAACACATGTGCAGTCAACCTAGTTGCAGTTCCGCTAAATTAACTGTTAATAATATTTCGTTTATTGGTTGTCCAACGTGCTTGGCAATTTACTCCGCGAACTTAGGCTTTCTTCTCGGTCTGCTTGGGCAGTAAGACGGCTTGAAAAGGACACCACCCTTTGAAATGGACACCTTGGAGAGAAGTTTGTTCAGCTCCTCGTCATTGTGGATGGCCCTCTGCAGGTGACGTGGGATGATTCTGGTCTTGTTGTTGTGACGGGCGACGTTTCCTGCCAACTCGAGGACTTCAACGGCAAGGTATTCCATCATCGCAGCGAGGTATTGACGGAAGCACTGGCAACAACGCGTAGTTGCTCTTCCGGAGCAGACGGTGAATGCGACCGACTAGTAACTGCAATGTGGCAAGTTTCAAGTGGGTCTTTGCCTTTCCTCCTATGTCACGACCAGACATGATGCTACACAGAAGAAAAAAAGTACCCATTTGAGCAGTTGCGTGTGGCAAGCCAATTTTGGGTATAGTTGTGTTAACCGACCCGTTGGGTATAAATTACTTACTTTTGGGTAGAATTTATCCAAAACGAATTTATCCAAACGACGACCACCTAGCCGATAAAATGACGACAAAAGGGTGAAAATTTTTCTGACCGTCTTTTTCAGAATTGTGCCACTGTTTGAATTTGGAGAGAAGTTTGTTTAACTCCTCGTCGTTGCAGATGGAAAGCTACAGGTGACTTGTTTTTTTCATTACAGGCATGCAGTGATGGATCCATGTTTCGCCAACAGTCACAAAACGCCGTAGAAACTCGGATTCGTTGAAAAATTTCCAAACAGTGCTCTGAAATTGCGATTCCGTTTATGCTCCTCTGTGAGCAAACGCGGCATTCATATCGCCGATAGCTCTCTCATACCTAATTTTTCGTGAAGGATACTTTGCATGTGCTCACTCGGGATGTCTATAATGTCAGCAATCCCTCTGATCTTCACCCGGAGATCTGCTAACACAATATCAGGAACATTGCTTGTCTACTCAATCGGACGTCCTGGACGCTCTTCATCCAAAACGGATGTTCTGCCAGGCTTGAATTCATTAAACCAATATCTGATGGTAGCCATCGAAGGTGCACGATTCTTATAAACAGAATTGAACTTCACTTTTATTTCCTTACACGTCTTCTCATTCAAACGCAAGAAAGCGAATCACTGATTGATATAGCTGTTTCTCCATGGTTGCAAACAAAGCGAACTTACCAACTTTCAGCAGCTACCAAAACAAACTTCTCGATAACTCTGTCTGAAATTTTGAAAGCAATTGTTTAATAGATGGCATTAAATAATGCAATCCACTTTTTGCGTCAGTGATGCCAGCAGTCACGAAACACGGGTACTTATCATACAGTCCTCGTAGCTAATAGCGCACCACGAAAAGAGGATCTAACAGCGTTACGGGTAGGCTTGGACAATTAAACGTCATCTAAATTATACCGAAGCGCATACATGATGATCGTGCAAGCTTACGGTAAAATTAACATTTCCACTTCACTTTTAAAAAACAAGTTTAACCAGCGTATTCAAAGAATGATTTTATTGGAACCCTATGAAAAATTCAACTAACAGCCTATTGCATCTACGACTACGACTGTTCCAGAAAGTATAAGCACACCTTATTTTAACGGTCACTTTGAATATAATGAAATATTTCAACATGTTTTGACTGCGTCTTTTAATTTGCACATTTTTGAATGACATAGTATTAAAAAAGTGCTCAGTTTTGTGTTACCTATCAAAATGCG
Source organism: Aedes japonicus (assembly GCA_034211315.2). Taxonomy (NCBI): domain Eukaryota; kingdom Metazoa; phylum Arthropoda; class Insecta; order Diptera; family Culicidae; genus Aedes; species Aedes japonicus. The sequence goes on along the minus strand of JASCZW010000409.1, from coordinate 128,942 downwards.
CGGTCTTACTCCGGAACAACGAAAAAGTATCGTGCACAAATGGTGCACTGTGAGCGGACTTTCCTTGAGAAAATAGGCCTAAGAAGAGGGTGTAAGCGTCGGAGTGGTAGGATTTGCGATTCGAAAATATAGAGAACAGTGTACGTTTGAAGATGCGTCGAAGAGTGGTCGGAAATCCGGTCCTGTTAGTCCGAAATCGATAGAAATATCAGGGATGCCTACAAGCGAAAACCAACGACTTCCGTTTGGGATGTTGCGAAAAAACTAGGGACCTCGTCGAGTAACGTCATGCGTGCCAAAGAAAGACTTGGACTTAAAACACACCGGAAACAGAAAAAACCCAAAAGGAACCCAAAACACGCCGCGTCCGTGAAACCACGGGCCCGCAAACTCTACAATTCGTTATTGTGTAGAAATTCTGGGTGTATAATAATGGACGATAAAACGCTTCCCGGACCACAATTCTATACTGTAAGCGAAGACAAAGACATCCCCGAAACGGAGAAGGCAATTTTTACCGAACAATTCGGTAAGAAGGTTATGATTTGGCAGGCAATGTGCGAGTGTGGTAAAACATCTAGTCCGTACATCACAACGGAGACGATGAACGTTAAGGAATACGTTAAGAAATGTCTCAAGAAGCGATTATTGCCGATGATCAGGCAGCACGAAGGTCAAGTAGTGTTTTGACCTGATTTGGCGTCATGACACATTAGAATGGTACAAAAGTCAAAATGTATGTTTCGTGCCAAAAGACATGAATCCGCCGAACTGCCCGGAGGCACGGTCAATTGAGACTTTTTGGGCTTTAACCAAAGCAACGCTTCGAAAATTCATAAAACCAGCGGATGACATCCAAAAATTTAAAAAAGTTTGGCCAAAAGTGGTAAAAATGGTGGGAAGTACCACTGTGCAGAAGCTCATGGGTCATGTTCGAGGAAAAGTTAGGAGTCTTGGCTATGATTAAATATTTTGATTAAACGAGTGTAAAATATCATATAAAACACAAATACAAATATGAAATAAAATTAATAAAACTAAAAAAAAACATGACTTTTTTGTTATTTTGAAAATGTGCTTATACTCTCTGAAACAGTCTATAATGCACATAAAGTGAATGCTAGATTTAGCAGAAAAGAACGGGGTATTTCATGTCAATTTAAGCCAGATATCGCCTGAATCTAGTCTGTTGTATGAAAGATTGCAAACATTGTTGTATGGCGCATAAAATATTGCAAACAATTTCTTTTTTTACGCCTCCTTTGGTTTGGAATTGAAAGAAAGGAAATTTTGCGCGCCTGTTAAAATGCATTTTTTCTGTGTAAATCGTCAGAGATTAACTGATTTCTTCGGTGTCGATTGCCTATCGGTCAAAGGATAAGCTTTTCTAGTGGAATTGAAATGAATTTGCTTGCGTTTACTAAACATTGTGTGAAAAAGTGTTTCCATGTATTTAATTCTCTTGTATTTCATTTCATCCTTTTCCAGTTGAATATGAGCTTTTATCTTTGTCATACCTTCCTTCGTGCATCTAACTCAGAAGCAGTTATATTTGTTTTGTTGGGTATTGAATTGAAATCATCGTAATATTCACGTTCTTCAAACTCTGGAAAAATCAAAAAAGAATTTTCGGGAAATCGTTTTTTTCTAAATCCCTGATGATATTATACAGTATTGAGTTCTTTACACTGATCTCGGCATTGCAGTGGGGGAATCAAAAATGCGACGAGGAAAAAAGAAGTTTTCATTCAGTACCTAGTTCTGATTTCCCTTTTTTAATACACCAACGTAGCTGAGGGAGGAAAAGGTGCAAACATTTTGAGAAAAAAATGCAGATGAAAACTGGCGAACGTGTCACTGGGGACTTTTGGTTTACCTTTTTGAATTTCGTTTGACGGTGCGTCGACATTGGTTGTGTGTTACAACGGAAAAGGGATATCCTGTCACTTAAATATAAACCTGTAATGGAGGAATCTCACCACAATATAAGGCTTACGGTTACGATCTGCTGTGATGAAAACAAAAGCTAATAAAAAAGCTTCATCGTTGTGCTTTTTTTTCTCGGTAATAGCCTCTTACAAAGAATTTGTTTGGAAGCCAAAAATAGCACCAAAAACAGCAGCAGCCATAAGCGTATCTTCCTGTGAAATTATTGCTGCTTTGAAGGTTCAATGCATGTCCACCTTTACAACGCTTGCTTCGTCCGAAAAAAAAAACAGAAACAACCGTCCATAAATAAATAATGTCAACAGCGCCGCCTTAAATTTGGTTGTTGTTTTACATGCCATCTGCTCTTCTGGATGTTAGGGATCGAGATACTTTTGATATCCTGGCGAACTAAACTTGTGGTAGGATGGAAATGGTATGTACCGGAAACGCTGCCGAAGAATTATGAATAATAAAAATGGGATCGATTTGGTCGATAAAACATCATGACAGTTTTTATTTACATAAGAAGCACAAAACACAAATTCTATAAAGTGACAGAATTATCTAAGAAGGAGTTATTTTAACTTCAGTTTTTAACTTCTTTAATAATCACGTCATCCAATTTTCAAACCTTTAATTCAGTATTTTTATTGATCAAAGCAGTTCACTAAATGCATCCATATGATAACTTCACAGAGACGCATCAAATATCCCATCGCTGAATACGTTATGCCAAATCTAGATTTCCTTTTATATGCATTACATAAAGGGTGTACCGTTTAAAACCCCCATACACTCAAAGTGCTCTAACTTTTGATCCGTTGGGTAAAATTAATTGAAATTTTGCGTGGACTTACACACCAAATTTCTATTGCTTGAAAACAGCAAAATGGTTGCTGATTTTTGTGTGTTGTGATTTCAGAAATGTAGACAGCAAAACTGAACGCCTCAGTTCGAGATGTGGTTAAAAAGTTGCATGTGAGCAAGACTTTCGTGCTGAATAGCAAAACTCGAGCTGGACTACGTATGTTTAAGATTCAGAAGTCCTCAAATCGTGCCGAGCAACAGAATACGGTCGCAGAAACAGAATGGATGACGAGACATTTGTGAAGAGGACTTCAACCAGATTCCAAGAAACCTGTATGTGACTGTCAAGGATAAGTGTGATGCTCCCGAAAACCTACGGATACAGAAGATGTCGAAGTTTGCCAAGAAGTTCTTAATTTGGCGAGTGATTTGTACTTGTGGAAAGCAGATTACACCTTTGCTTACCGCAAGCACCATGAATCGACATGTGTATTTTGGAAGAGCGGCTTCTCCCTCTACTGAAGGCTCACGACGACAGTCCGACGATTTTCTGGCCTGATTTGGCATCATGCCACTACACAGAGGACGTGCTAGATTGGTATAAGGCGAATGATGTCGATTTCGTGACGAAACGTCTGGAGGGTTCAAACGTTCTGGAACTGCGCCCAATAGAAAAATACTGGGCCATTATGAAGGAGCACCTTCTGATACAACCTAAAGTGGCCAAGAACTTAGAAGAAATGAAGAATGCATGGGTTAATATGCAAAAAACTGTCAATTCTGAGGTCGTGAAGAGCCTTATGGCAAGGGTTAAGGCCAAAGGTCACGAATTCGGATATAAAGGGTGAAATAAATTAAATGAGTGATGCCAAAACTAACTTTAAGGGTATCCCACATCTAATTGCAACACGGATAACAAAAACTGTAGAAAATTACTTAGTTGATCGACCATCTTCAAACATTTAGACAATAAAACTCAGCCCATTAGTAAACGTTCGGAATATTTATTTCATTCAACTTCATTCCCATAAACGTACGCTTGCAACATTACGCTTAACTGCACTCACTGGGTTCTGTACAACATCTTGCTGCAGCTTCTTTTGTACGGAAACCCACATTTTTTATGTCTTTCTAATATTTTACCTCCTTGGAATGCTTCCGTAGTGCCTGCTTCATAATAGCCCAGCATTTATCGATGGGCCTTAGTTCCTGTACGTTGGGGGTGTACATGACCCCATCGGCTTCGTACCACTCCAGGACAACCACGGCCAGTAGATCGTAGGGCCCTCGTGTTGCTTCAGCAGAGGAAGCAGGCGCTTCTGTAGACTCTCTTTGAGGTAGATCTCCCCGTTTACAGTCCCGGTAGTCACGAACGGCGCACTCCAGCAGATCGTTGGTCAAATCATGTATTTCTTGGCAAACTTGGAAAGTTTATGCTTCCTTACTTCCTCCGGAACATCAAACTTGTGCTGAGCGGTGACGAACAGTAGCCCCGGAAGCTGCCAGAAGTCCACCTTGACGTAAGCCTCATCATCCATGATGAGACAATGAGGCTGCTTCAGCATCTGTTTGTACAGTTTCCGGACCCGTGACTTTCCCACCATATTTTGCCGTTTGTCACGATTTGAAGGCTTCTGTACTTTGTACGTATGCAGTATTTCCCTGGCTCTCAGAACAAAAAACTTGAACATATTCAACTTTTTGGCCACAACCCTGACCGAAGCCTTGGGATTCCGCTTAAACACTTTCACGACACGCTATGGATCCTGATCACTAATAGAATATCCATTCTGACCACATAAGGTCTGTATCCGAGATAATCCGCACACCTCAAAACATGAATAAAACATAAATTTCGCATTATGTTTCCGGCGTAGTTGTTTATTTCAGATTCATGGGATGTGTTTTAACAATTCGTGAAGATAAAACATAGTTATTCGGTATTTGCATAACATTTTCGAACTTTGCGCTTAACTCCGTCCATTAGGGTTTGTACAGACTCTTCAGAAATCGTAGAAGCCGTTTCTATCCAAATTTGCTGGAAGTGTTTAATGTCTTTGATTCCTTGCCTCTTTCCAGAAAGCTTCCTCTTCATCAGAGCCCAATATCTCTCGATTGGTCGTAGCTCTGGGCAATTTGGCGGGTTTGAGGTTTTTGGTACAATGTTCACTTGATTTGCTTGGTACCACTTCATCACAGTTTTTGCATAGTGACATGATGCCAAATCGGGCCAGAACAAAGGTTTTTCTTTGTGACTTTTGATGAAGGGTAGCAATCGCTTCTGCAGACACTCTTTCTGATAGATCTCCTTGTTGATTGTGCCTGTAGTGACGAAGGATTTACTCTTTTTGCCACACGTGCAAATTGCTTGCCACACAAGGTATTTTTTGGGTAATTTCGATGCCTTATTCGTTTTAAAATGCTCAGCTGTAGCATTTATGGCCATAGCAGAATAAAAAACCAGCCTTGGAAGCTGCTTGAAATCCTCCAAGTTTCAGCTTCCATCGTCCATAACAACGCATGAAAGCTTCGACAAATATTTGCAGAACAAACGTAGAGCTCGTGATTTTGCTGCCAAGTTCTGTTTGTCGTTGCGATTTGGTACTGTTTTTACTTTATACGACTTGAGTTCTAAACGTTGTTTTGATTTTAGCGACATCCCTATTTTACGAGCCACCGTTCGAATGGTGAGATTTGGGTTTTTCGATAATATCCTTTTCACCTTTCGGTCCATGACAGGATCAGCGCGTCCAATGTTTTTGTCACTTCTCGATTTCCTCTCCACCGTCAAACGTTCCGAAAATGATTTGAGCACATCGTGAACAGTGGATTTAGGCAAATCTAATGTTTTTGCAAGGTCCCGTATTGACAAGTCAGGATTTGCCGTACGCCAGTACAAAATTCGCTCGCGCACTTGTTTTTCTTTCGTCGCCATCTTGAATACTAAACATGAAATGTAAACATCAATCATAGTCTTTCTCATCATAGACTCTCAGCTATACCACAGTGAAATTTTTCATTCGTACGTGCAATAATTTAAAAGTAACAATGATTTGAAGGTGTCCGGATTAATGTGGATACTGATTTTATCTCCTTCCGTTCGATGCTCAGACTTTCGTAGTAACGTTTTATTACACGACTCATCATTGAATGCACGATTCCGAGTTGTTTTTCGACGTCCTGATGAGAGAGTTGAGTATTTTTAAGGTGTTTGCGCTAAATAAATTCGGAACGTTACTTTTCGGATGACGATTTTTTTTTCTAATTTTCAAAAAACTAACAGTTATATAAATACAAAAAAAAAAAACTAATAATAATAATAATAATATGCCATATGTTTCTTCAAATAAATCACACGTAATCGAAAATGCTGCTACTTTCGATAGCTCACAATGTAACTTTTTTTTACACACAGTTTAAATCAAACGATAACCAAATAAATCAGGGGTTGCCGACAAAAGTATAACGAACTTGAAAAGATTTATGCTTCTTTAAACACTTTCAATCAGTTCTGAATAGTTATGTCGATTGTAATGAATAGAGGAGCAAGGAGCAAATAAATGGAAACTCACAAACCGTCGCATATGTGCTCGAGGCTGAGAAAAAGCTTCTTAGCCTGTCGTGAATAGGTAAGTAGGTTTTCCTTTTTCCCACCGTGAAGTTTTTTTTCGCATCTTAAGGAGTGTTATTCACAACAGAAAAAACTGCGGTGTAGTTGCTCGTCGTAAAATCTAATGTTGTTTCATGTCGAAAATTATGGGTTCCCATATTTCACGGCTCATGCAACCGGTTGAAACGAAGACAACCTTTATCGCGGTTTACATCGACCGGTTGGGAACAATCAGCCACTCACATACAGACGACATGGTACAGAATGGACATAACGAAAAAAATAAACCACTGCCTTGGAGACAAAATCCTGGCCACAGAGGTCATGTCGTTCATTATTTATAGCTGCCAAGAAAAAGTAATCCACGTTTGTTTACCACAGTCCCGTAAAGTTGGTTGGTTATTATTTTCACATATTACAGTCGTGCCTTCGAGAAACAATGGTAATTGTGTGGAAGGGATTGTCTACAGTAGATGTAGATGTTTCCATTCACGAACTGTGAAAAGTTGTTATTTGATTCAAACAATGTCTCGGTTATTATTAACGAATGCTTTGTCCTCCCTTAGCTCAGTCGGTAAAGGCGCAGCTACAAAGCAACACAAGTGGCAAGGTTCGATTCCCGGTCTGGTCTAATAATTTTTCGTTGAGGAAAATTTCTCGACTCCCTGGGCATAGGCATCGAAAGCTCTCAATCAATAACTGTGGAAATGCATCGAACATGAAGAAATTAACAAACAATTTATACAAAAAATCAGTTAAAGTCTTTGTATTTTGCTTTGTATCCAATCCGTTTATTGAGAAAAGGTATAACCGCAAAGATAAAAAGAAACATTGAATTTTCTGTGTTATGCACATAAACGGAATGCTAGATTTGGCTGAAAATAATGGGATATTCCATATAAAATTAAGCCAGATATAGCATAAATCTAGCCTGTTGTATGAAAGATTGCCAACATAGTTGTATGGCGCATGGGAGATTTTAAACTATTTCGTTGTTTATGCCTCCTTTGGCTTGGAATTATACGAGGGGATATTTTACGTGCCTGTTAAAATTAATAAAAAAATCTGTGTGAATAGGCATTTTCCAATAATTACACCGTGTCCAATATATTCTCATACACATTTTCATTGCATTGGTGTCGTGCAACTACTCAACATGCTTCTCGTTTGTGTTGGTGTAGTTTTGCACTATGTTTATATAAACGCTTTTAGGTTATGTCCGATTGCTTTCATTCCGTGTTTATCTTTTACCAGCGATGAAGGAGTTACGTGCTGTGGTGATAAAAAAAAGTTTTTCATTTTCAGAAATTTCAAAACCTCGGAGTAAAGCGGGATTTCGTTTACCGAACCATCCGAAGGTACGGTGCGGACTGCACGAGTTGTTAAAGTGGTCAGGGAACGGATTAGACGAGAATCACAGCGCTCTGAAGAATTTATCTTTTCCGACGAAAAGTTATTCGTCTTGCAACAATCCCACAATGTCCAGAACGACAGATTGTGGGCTCTCTCTTCGAGAACTGTTCCAGAGAGTTATAGGAATATTCCACGGTTCGAAAGTGCTGGGTCAGTGTTGGTTTGTGGAGGAATTTGCAAGCGAGGCAAATTACCACTGGTTTTCATCGAAAAAAGCGTTAAAATGAATGCCGTATATTATAAAACGGAAGTTTTGGAGAAAGTTGTCAAGCTATATATTCAAGAGGTGTTTAGAGATGATCACTATGTGTTTCAGCATGACGGAGCGCCATCGCATACTGCAAATCTTGTTCAGGGCTGGTGCCGAGAAAATTTGACCGACTTTTTGCATAAGAATGAATGGTCTCCCAGTTCACCAGATCTGAATCCCTTGGATTATTTCGTATGGTCATATATGCTGGCAAAGGTAAATGACCACAGGGCATCTAAAATGAAGCAACTCAAAACCGTAATCAAACGAATTTGGGACGAAATGCCGATGAAAGTCGCGCGTGGCCTGCGACTGTTTCAAAAAACATCTGGAGCTGGTCAAGAAGGTTAAAGGCGGTGTTATTTCAAAACATATGCTGTAGTGGATCAGTATTAAATTGCTATATAATGGGTTATGTTATCAATAAAATCTGGATTATCGATTTGAAATAAATAGAGTTTTATTTTGTATGAGAATATATTGGACACGGTATAAATTCCTGTTTACATTAAATTCATTGTTAATCTTTGAACAGCGACTGAAAAACAATTCGATGAATTTGTGCTTTCCATCAATTGGCACCTCACTATTCATTGATTGTTGTTTTTTGTATTCTCCCATGCGCGGAAGTAACGATCTTTGATGAAGTTTGTCAGAAGCAGATAATTTCTCATCTCTATGCGAAGCGCTAGGAGTGGACGGTAATTTATTGCTAGAACGAATAGACATGAAGAGAAAATGTATTGATAGTTCTGTATAGGGCAACGGCAGGCTTTGAAATTGAAAGATACAAGCGGAGGGTATTGAACACGGTAGTATCCGAATCAGGCACATAACCACTCACCGTCGTTCTCTCCGAGATCTATAAGTAATAGTAGGTTTGTCTGTCTGTCTGTCACTACTGAACAGATTGGCGTGAAATTTTGTATAGTCAAGCTTTTGGGACCGGGAAAGGTTCTTAAGATAGTTAGAGAAAAGGGGGGCTTTCACTGAAACTAAAATTTCTGCATAATTCGAGAGCTAATAAAGCAAATGGAACCAAATTTGGAATGTGGGGATTTTGAAGGCAAAAAATGTTTCTCGGTAGTTCGAGACCCCTCCTCTCTCTGTTAGGGAGTAGGGGGTCTTCCATACAAATGAAAAATAAGTTTCTGCATAACTCGAGAACTAATCAAGTAAATGGAACCGAATTTGGCAAATAGAGACTTTTGAAGGCAAAAGATGTTTCTATGGTGGTTTGAGACCTCTCCACTCTCTAAAAAGGGGGCAAATAAAATTCAAATTTCTGCATAATTCCAGAACTAATCAAGCAAATTGAACCAAATTTGGCATGTGGGGGTTTTTGTAGGCAGAAATTTTATCAATGGTGTTTCGAGGCCCCTCCACTCTCTGAAGGAAAGGGAAGGGGTGCTGTCATACGAATGAGACAGAAATTTTAACCAAACATGAGAATTATCTAGGCAACTGAAACACAATATGTGCATTTCTCGGGTAGGCTGTATGTTCTGATAGAATTTGAACCCCTTTTTAGTCAGGAATAAGGGACGCTTTAGTTACTCTTAATGCTATATTATGCACAAGAAGTTAATCTTAAGTTATGCAAGAGAAAATTAAGTTCAAACTGGCATGATACTGCGTAGTGTCGCAAGCCAGTCTTTTATGAAAATTGAAGTTAAAGTTCAGACGTGCAATGTATTTATATGTTCATGCTGAAATGCATAAAAAGAAACTGAGCCTTTGATTGAGCTCCCCGCTCTTAAGGTAAATGGTTTTGGAATACAACGATAATTCCGAAGCGTGGTGAAATTATGAATTAAATGAGAATGGAAAATATACAATATGATTTAAAGGTACAAAATCTTCAGTCAATATTATCAAATTGGCTACATTACCAAGGCTACGCCAACCAGCGTTTCCATGTTTCAGCTGGCAGTCGTTTGTGATCATATGACTCGTGGAGGCGTGAGGTAGGAACTTGTGAAAACCGGAGGTACGGTACGGTACGGGTTTAAAGCAATTTATTCAGCACCTGGGACATTTGATGAAACAGTATGTAATCTATAATTAGAACTGCCAATATTTAGACGTTAATCACTTTGCTTACTTCTTGTTTATTGGAACATTTCTTCAGAAACGAACATAAGACTCAGAAAATTTTATAGCCATGGAATAAGGTTCCCAACTACAGGAGCTTATTAAAAACAAACGTTCAAGTAAATGTTTTCTTCAGCTCCGCAATCTGTTCATAAACTAACAATATTTTATGAGTGCGATTCCATGCACGTGTCTCTCATGGAAATGCTCGACAAAGAGACAGTGCGGACAAACGGGAGGTTTCGTTTAAAAACAAACAAATGTAAGAGACAGCAGGCTTCACGTTACAATACCGATGCGCTATATCCAAGAAGAGAGGAAATATGGGCTCTCTCAAAAGCAACAATGATGTCATAGCAGTCGCTCAACAGCACAGCATTATTTATCGTCGTGTACTATTGGACAGCTCCGAAACATATTTTATATTGCATATGATAGTGCCAGATGATGGACAATATAATCATAAGCATAGATCAACCTCAAATGGCTGGAAGAAACGTGAAATAAATAGTGATTTCAGATCATCTGAATATGAAATAAATTTAACTCAATGTTCAACATCACATTCTGGCAACAAACCTAGGGGTGAGAAAGAGGTGATGAAGACATTCCCTCCAGTACATGCGACCAAATGCAAAATACGGAAAGGCAAAATTTGAGCGAATTCCTTCAGGAGGTTGGAAATTTTCAAAATGACAGTAATGAAATGGTTATCAATCATGATTTATGCGTCGAATCACTAGCCCGTCGGATAGAGCTTATGTTCGTATCATTTAAAGTGAAATAATTTGGAATATGTAGGAGTTTTAAACCAATTTCCAAACAACTGATTCAAACAGTCACCTCTGATTATGCCCTACCCTACCCTACCCTTAGTCTCTTTTCTGGTTGTCAACTCACCACTTGTAGCCCACCATCAAATACAGTCAAACACAATCTTTAAACTATTTGAAACTGTTGACAAAAAGAAGGCGTGCTTTTTTCCTTCACGTATCCTACCATTCATGTTCATTTGAACTTTCCCTGGTAGTGATTGTTTAGTTTAAGAACTTACGTTTATTTTATTTCATGAAAACATATTATTGATTTGTCTTCGGAAGCAATAACATTGTTTGTTTGTACCGTTTCTGTGGAATAACGAGATACCCTCTTGAATTTGAACGGTAAAGATTTAAATCTTAATCGACTCAAGAACAGCTTACTACGTCGTTTCAGATTATCTGATGTGAACATTTTGCTTCTTCGACCTCAAAAAAAAAAAAAACATTCACTACAGCCAGTGCCTACTGACTAAGTTTTCTGCTAAATCCACTTCTCTGGCCTATCATTCTTCAATCACTAGTGTCCCCGCCAGCTTCGAGCTCAGTGGCAAAAACAAGCATATTTTATAAATTTTCATCCCACAACAACTCAAATAAACTTTTGGCAGCTCGTTTGCCTTCATGAAGCATTACACATTGATGTGCGTACGGAGTTTTATTCTTTGACTTTTCCGGTCCAGAAGAAAATCCTTTGAAATTGCCTAGAGGTATTAGGGGCATAATGAGCACACGGGGCGAAATGAGAAACACTATGAAGTTTTTAATGAAACTTGATATGTCAATCACTTAGCAATATTTCAGGTATACTATTTTACTATTTAACCTTAATTGAAATGTGAGTTTAGTAATAGATAAACATTGGTCAATAAACCACGTTCGTCGAATTTGTTATAATATGCTGTCATGCTAAACAGAGTTTTGTGATATTTTTTTTTAATTTCATGTCTAAATATGAATATGTGGCTTACGACTAATATTTCATCGTTATTATAGTGGATAAGGGAATATCCATCAATTATGTCAATTACATAACTTATCAAACCTTAGAGTTTCTAAAAAGAATATACTTTCTTGTCATGTATTTGTTCAGATGATCGTGTTTGTTAGTGTAATGTGTTTTTGTCTGTGTACATTTGATTGCATGTGAACAAGACAATTGAACTTTTCTCATTTTATAAGACAATTGAACTAAACTGTATCATATAATGCACCATTAGGAAGGGTGCTCACTATATTCCAATCGGTTTAAGATAATTATCTTCACTAGGTTATTTTCAATTTATATTTTTTTCCGTCATAAAATAATCACTTAATAATTCCAAACCAATTAAGCATGTTGTGCTAATGATAAATAATGAAGTTAAGTAAATACCTACTTCATCATTTAATTGCTTTTTGATGTGATAAAAATAGGCACCCACATAAGATGCCCATTATACCCCTCATACCCCTACTCGCAATCTCAATTGTATGACTCCTTGAAGGCTTCCTCCGAGTTATTCTTTCTCGCTTTATGCTTGTGTTGACTAAACTTCCACTGTCTGTCAGATTCATTTTTCTCTTCGTGGTTGATAGCATGCCAATTTGGCCGTCTCTTTCTATTTGGAAAAAAGTTTGAGTAATAAGTTGTGGTTTGCACAGACGGGCCTATGAAATGAAATTAAAGACATCCACATTGGGCCAACAACAAATTAGCAATGATGTGATGTGATGTGATAGGAAACCGCCACCAGTGCAGGACTTAACATAGCGTACAGTTCCTACAAATTGCAAGATTGAACTGTACATAACTGTAATCCTTACTATTTCGTTGTATGAAGGGCCAAAAACGGGAGTGTGAACGCACTTACACGAAGCCCACGGAAAGGATAGAGAATCTCCTTCCTATGAAATCCTCTTATTACAGGACATGAACAGTAAGCAATACAAATTAGGATTTCCGTCTGGAGGTTTGTTAGAAATAGGGTTAGTAAAGTCACTGTAGACTGTCGGAAGATAATTAGACTTTCGCTGATCTCGATCTGACGATTTCCATCAAGGTAGGCATAATTGTCCTCCTTGACTTGGGTCAGATATCGACGAATCCCTCATCTAGCCTTACGTTTGCATTAAAAAAAAGGACTTTTTTTCGGATGGTGATAAAAAAAAGCTAAGACAGATTATTGCTTTAGAAAAAAATTCCCATGGAAGGTAATTATTTAAGCTTACTTGCAAAACCACTCTACGCCCTTGCGAGCGGCCTTCCGGCAGTTAACCGGAACATTCGCCATTGCGGACGAAAACATACGTGTAGGCATGTTTTTGAGTTCTTTCTTCGTTTTATTTATCAATTCCTTCTCAGTTTTCGCGCCATAATTGTTGGAGTAGATCTTACGCTTCAGGTTGGCCCAGAAATTTCCGATGGGACGCAGCTGGGGGACGTTGGGCGGGTTCGCCAATTTGGGTACCACATCGATATTCAGCCGCGCCATCTCCTCCAACGATCTCATCGAATAGTGGGGCGACGCCAGATCCAGCCAAAAAACCACATCTTCGCCCTTATGGTATTTCTTGATGAACGACGCAACTTCCGGCAGGCATTTGGTATTATAAATTCCCCCGTTCACGGCTTTGAACCCCGTTCACGGCTTTAACATCCCCTTCTCGCTGATTGTCCGCCACAGCAGCACCTTCTTGGGGAACTTGGTGTGTGAAATGATCATTACCTTGGAGCTCACTCCCTTCGTGGGGGAAGTAAAATATGAAGTCGTTGTCATTTAAGATGAGATAGGTCTCGTCGTCCATCACCACCGCCACGTCGCGATTCACCGGGAAAATCGAGTTAACCATCTTATTCAGCCGCTGCCGCTGCGCCTGCAGCTCCGAAACCAGCGGACGTGACTTCCGCTTCCTGACATGTATGTTCATGTTTGCCAGGTACTTTTTCACTGTTTGGCCGGTTGAACCGACCTTCCAGCCAAGTGCACGCAGCGATGTAGCCGCTTTTCCCTCGGTCTTCCTCTTCAGCATCCTTTGGAGCTTCTTGTCGCTCAGGGTCGTCGGCCATCCAGATCCGGACTTTCTTGCGATGCTCTGATTGTTGTCTTATAGTGCTGAAATGTTGTAGATGCTGGAACGGGCGTATCCGGCGTCCACAAAGTGCCGCACGATGTCCGTTTTCGACGCGGCGGGGTGCCGTTCTTTGAACGCGCACACTTCTGAATGGGTTTCCTTCCTGTTTTCGCCATCACGGTTAAAGTTAGACTAATAGAGCTGTCAAATTTTGTCTGCTGACTCATGGGTTACTATGATTGATGCTGCATGGGTAGTTTTTTCAGTGTGGGTGAAGGTAAACCCATGAAAAATCGTGAATTTTTGTCCATTTTTGTCAATTAAAGGGCGAACACGAAATTATTGCGACGCATTCAATAGGGCATAACTTTTTTACCATTGGGTAAAAATCAACCAAATTTTGCACACTTTCTCATTGATGTGTATTGTTGACATGCTGTCAAACTCGAAGTCGTGTGTTTCGATTCAACGAAAATGGAGGTGAACCAACGCGAGTCGAGAGCAAATTCTTTCCAAACACCTGGAATTTCCTGACCTGTCGCACCGGCAGTTGGGAAAAATGTTGAACATTCACCATTCAACCGTCTCCAGAGTGTTGAAGCGGTTCCAGGAGCGGTTGACGTTGGACCACGGCAAAGGAGCTGGAAGAAAACCGGGACCGGAGAACAAAAAGACGGAGGGAAAGGTGAAGCGGATGATTAAAGCAAATCCCAACGTCTCAAGCCGTGATTTGGCTAAACAGATCGGCATGTCGCAGAGCTACGTCCAGAATGCAAAGAAGAGAGCTGGACTACATACATACAAGGTACAGAACTTCCCAAACCGCGATGAGCGGCAACAATCGACGGCTAAAACTCGGGCACGGAAGCTCTACGAGAAGATGCTGACAAACTATGGCTGCTGTGTGATGGACGACGAAACGTATATAAAAGCCGATTTTAAGCAAATTCCGGGGTTGGAGTTTTTCACCGGCAAGAGCAAGTTCTATGTAGACGACAAATTTAAGAAGAAGAAAATGTCGAAGTTCGCCACCAAATATCTTATTTGGCAGGCCATCTGCTGTTGCGGACTGAGCAGTGAGCCTTTCGTGACTAAGGGCACAGTAAATGGCGAGATCTACAAATCTGAGTGCCTCAAGAAGCGCCTTTTGCCGTTCTTGCAGCAGCACGGCGAAGCTCCGCTATTTTGGCCAGATTTGGCATCATGCCACTATTCTAAAAGTGTCCTGGAGTGGTATGAGGCCAATTCTGTCCATTTTGTTCCAAAGGACATGAATCCACCAAACTGTCCGGAGCTGCGCCCGGTGGAGCAGTACTGGGCAATGATGAAGCGGGAACTTCGGAAGAGCAAGAAGACAGTCAAAGACGAGAAGGACATGTTAAGAAAATGGAGAAAACAAATGAGAAACTGGTACCGGATGACACTGTAAAGACTCTGATGGAGGGCATCAAGCGATAATGCGTTCAGCTTTGCACTCACGGCTCCATCGATTAACTTTTCTTTTGATTTTTGAAGTAAATATATGTATAAAACTACCCTAAAATTTTGGTTTGATTCTAAACATTATAAGAAAATTGGCATGACATTTTCGGTGTCGCAATAATTTCGTGTTCGCCCTTTAGTCAATTTTTTTAATACTAACAGTTGTTTGTCTTAAATAAAAATGTTATATGTTTTTCATGAACGTTTTTGAAAATAGAATGGTAGGGCCTCAAAAGAACATTCAAAACTATAATCATGCCTTATATCTATTATAGCAAAAATATGCATGATTCACGTACATCCCTCATTTATTCATCGTTTCAACGGATAAGGTTGACGATTGAAGGAAATAAATAGGAGTAACAAGATGCAGCCAGCCGAGCACAGATAAAAATTGATCGAACCGTAAAAAAACATGTCAAAAAGAAGAAAAAGAAACAGAAGATAATGAGACCTTTGACCTGAACGCAGCAAAACTGCAGACCAAAATAGCACAAATTCATGTCATTAAATTAAGCTTGTGATGATTTTTTTTTCTTTTCATTTATCCTTGTTTCAATTGCCAGAATGCCCAAGCAAAACTCATTGTTCCCACCGTTTAACTAATTTAAAATTCGAAAAAAATTCTTTCTTCTGGACGGAAGCGAATCGTGACCTATCCAACAAATCATTATTCGGTAATTGCCATCATCATTGGAAACCCGGCTTGGCCAACAGTTGCAGGTTCGTTGTGAAGCGGAATGGCGTGCGGTTCAAAACCGCAATCAATCAATTCCCATCAAATATTTGTTCACAGCTAGGATGAGCGACAATGCAAAAACATTGGAGCTCCGTTGCATTAATTATCCTTCTAGAATGTGCGGTGATGTGCGATGGTAACCAGATGTGAGTAAATACAAGCTTCAAAAACGTTTTTTTTTTAATTTCCACCCAAAGGATTCACTATTCGGGGTACGATCTGTTTTAGGAACAAATGAAGTATGAGGGGAAAGACTCTCAGCATCAAACACCACACACACGCACACTAGATCACATATAGTATTTGGTTCTGTTCCCTCTATAAAGTGGGATAGGTCTCAGTGTTCGAGACACAACCAAACATGCATAAGCTCATGGATGATTTGTCACATATGTATTTGAGGAAGGTTTAATGCAAATCCGTACATGTTCGACCGTAGGAGTAAATGTCGAACCACGCTGTTACCATGAAGAACATCATCGAGTGGGTCGTGTAAATAACTAGTTTCCAGAAGGCTGAAAACATCGAGGTTCACAGAAAAGCATTTTTTATGAATTGGGAGTTTTCGATGCCAGGTATTGAAGGTGTTCCGATCAAAATTTGGTCGACTTAAACTTGACGCATTTCCTTTCATCGTGCATTAAAAGAAATTGCACACCCCTCATTTTGAAGATGTGTGCGTGTAGCATCATGCCTCTATTTTGATTTTGAGATTAGCACTTGAGTTATCAAAATGTCGTCGAACGAAGATAAGCAACGCATCTAAATTTTGCACGTGCATGGTGTAAATCCAAACTACTCTCACGCCAAGTTGGCGAAATTGTTGAATGTGGCTAAATCAACTGTTACCAACGTATTAAAAGTGTTCGGTGAACGTTTGTCGACAGCCAGGAAAGCTGAATCGGGGGGAAATCGAAAGCCGGAGGCCACAGCGACGACAAAAAGAGTTGCCCGCTGTTTCGAACGGAACCCCTACCTCTCCGTCTGAGATGTCGCAAAGAAGTTTCGAGTGGCGCCTTCAACCGAGGATATAGCTAAAAAACGAGCTGGACTGTCGACTTACAAGAAAGCGGTGAGTCCAAATCGCGACGATAAACAAACCACGTCGGCCAAGGCACGGTCGCGAAAGTTGTACACGACGATGCTGACGAAATTTGATTGCGTAGTACAGGACGATGAAACTTTCTTCAAGGCAGACTTTAAACAGCTTCCTGGACAGGAATTTTATACGGCAACCGGACGGGGAAAAGTGGCAGATATTTTCCAGCACATTAAACTGCCAAAGTTCGTGAAGAAATATATTGTGAGGCAGGCCATCTCTACCTGTGGTTTGCACCTCCACCCAATCGAACAATATTGGGCCAACGTCAAGCGGATCCTTAAGAAAACTCAAAAAGCTGTTGTAATCGAGAAACAGTTCAAGGCAAACTGGCGTTCTGCGGTGAATAAAGTGGATATGGAGACTGTACAAAACTTATGGGAATTTTTGAACGAAAGACCCGCCAATTCGCCTTCGGTAAAAATGGAAGCTTAGCAGAATATTTCTCCTGTATTCTGTATTAACTGAACTTGAAAAAGAAAAAGAATTTGACTTATTAATAAAAATTTGATCGACTCACACCCATTACTGTTTGACCAAATTTTGATCAAAACACCCTTTAGTATGATTTTCATGCACTATCGTCCGAAATTGCACATGCGCCTAGGTTTTGCGAACGACATCGATTTTATCTAAATTGACTGGCGAGCCGTGATAGAAGCATTCGTGCCTTTTAACAGGGAGATAGGAAGAATTGGTCTCACAATTGTTACTAGCAAGACGAAGTACTAGGTTTGTTGAAAAGTAACTTCCTTGACCGCCAAAATGTGATGCTACTGCAAGTGATAAAGCCTCGTAGTCCGTTCATGGGCCCGAAAGCATACACGCGAAATTTCAGTGTGATACTGCCCTTAGTTTTGTGTTGACAGGTGATTGTTGTTAACGTGTTTGACATCATGTTGAATATGGCTAAACACGAAACTCGTTCTCTCGTAAAACATTATTTTTTGAGAGGCAAACCGGCAGAGAAAGGTTGGATAAGAATTATGGGGCAAATGCTCCATCAGATTACACCGTTAAATATTGGTTTCAAGAGTTTCGTGATAGCCGCAACTGCACTGCCTATCAAGTCCCTCTAATGCGAAGGCAGCACATACGTCCAATGCGGATATCAGAGTGACAATGATTCAAACAAGTATTAACTGAATGCAACATGTGCTACTTGATGCTGACCGGAAAGTGAAGATGCGTGAGCTAGCAGATGTCACAAAGATTAGTACTGAGTACACACGCCATATTTTGGACGAGATTCGGCTTATGAAAAATATACTACCACTGGCATGCGCGGCACGCTCACTCCTGACCAAAAATACGAACGCGAGAGCACTTCGAAACAGCGTTTAGACTTGCTAACGTGGAATCGGAAGGACTTTTGGCGTCGATTGGTAACTGTGGATGAAACCTGGATCCACTATTACACACCAGCGAACAGAAGGAGAGCCCGGAAATAGACTGAAGCCGGGTGCTTCGATTGCTCCGAAGCAACCTAGGGAGGCTCAATGGGTCGGAAAGATGTTGGCGTTGATTTCTGGGATTGTCACGGCCACTTATCGTGGACTACCTCAAAAAGAATAAAACCATCAATAGCGAGTATTACTGTGCATTATTGAAACGATTGGAGACCGTTGTAAAACGGCCTCACAAAAAACAGTTTTGTTTTTGCAAGACAATGAGCCGGCGCATAAGAGGATCACAACCAAGGCTTAAATCAAGGATTTACGGCTTCAATTTCTTCCGCATCCACAATATTCACCCGATTGGACTCCCTTGTCCCAAAGCTCAAAATATAAAAGACTAAAGAGTAAGGTCCTCGAGCGAGCCTGCTTCGAGGGTCTGTGTCAGAAGGCCAATGCAACCCCGTGGGGTGACGCCTACCGGGTTATAATGGCCAAAACCAGAGGATCGGCGACTTCAACCGAGCGTTCATCGGAGCTGCTGTAAGTAATCGTTGCAGGACTCTTTCCGATCCACGACGCGAGTCCATGCCCCCCCGCCGCCGTAGATTTGTCCCATGACCAGCGTTCCAGTATCCCAGACCCTAACGCTGTCATAGCGACGGAAGGGTGGACGGCTCAGCCGAACACCCGTGACCACGTGGGCACTGACAACGGCACAATGGGGACCGGCGACGTGGCGACGGTGACGAGTGAGGAACTCATTGCGATAGCAAAGTCGCTAAAGGTACACAAAGCGCCGGGACTGGATGGTATTCCGAACCTGGCGATCAAGACGACTATCTTGCTGGATCCCGAAATGTTCAGGGTGGTCATGCAAAACTGTCTGAACGAGGGCGTCTTCCCGGACGCCTGGAAAATTTAGACCCTTGTGATGCTACCAAAGACAGGGAAACCACCAGGAGACCGATCGGCATGTAGACCTATATGTCTGTTGGATACAGCGGATAAGGTGCTCGAGAGCGTAATCCTCAACAGACTGACAAGATACACGGAGGGTATAAGCGGTCTGTCTAATAATCAGTTTGGCATCCGCAAAGGGAAGTCGACGGTGGATGCCATCCTGTCCGTCACCGGCTGAGGTGGCATTCCAGCGAACGAGGCGAGGAGTACGACACTATGCAGTGGTCACCCTTGACGTGAGAAATGCATTCAATAGCGCCAGTTGGGTGGCTATCGCCGACTCGACCAATTCCTTCAGGTTCCTGGGTACCTGTACAAGATTCTTGGAAGTTACTTCCAGAATCGCGTACTGGTATACAATACAGGGGCAGGCCAGAAACGTGTCCAGATCACCACAGGCGTCCCACAAGTTTCGATCCTGGGTCCGGTGTTATGCAACACGATGTACGATGAGGTAATACGGCTTGAGTTCCCGAGTGGGGTGAAGATGGTCAGGTTCACGGACGACATCACCCTGAAGATATGTGGTGAATCCATCAAAGAGGTCGAGTTAATGGCCTCGCACTCCATCGGCATTGTTCAGAAATGGATGAGTTCCAGACAATTGGAACTAGCCCACCATAAGACTGAGGTCACGGTGGTGAATAATCGGAAATCGGAGCAACATGCGACGATCAGTGCAGTTAACTGCACAGTAGAAACCAAGAGGTTCTTGAGGTATCTTGGGGTCATGATCGACGATAATCTGTCCTTTGTCAGTCACGTCGATTACGCCTGCAAGAAAGCCTCTATGGCTATATCGGCATTATCCCGCATGATGTCGAATAGCTCGACGGTGCAAGGGAATAAGCGTAAACTCCTGGCCAGTGTCGCCCTGTCCATACTTAGGTACGGCGGGCCGGCATGGATCACCGCCTTGAATACCAAGAGCTACGTTAGTAAGCTAGAGAGTACGTACAGGCTTATATGCCAAAGAGTGGTTAGTGCTTACCGAACGGTATCACGCGACGCGGTCTTCGTCCTAGCGGAGATGATGCCAATAGGCATGGTCATAAAAAATAACGTAGAGTGCTTCGAACAACGTGGAATAAGAGGTATGCGGAATACCACTAGAGCCACATCCATGGTAAAGTGGCAAAGGGAATGGAACAACTTCCTCAAACCCACCGACTAATCCGGAAATTAACCGGGTAGGTTGGTAGGCGACACGGTGAAGTGAACTTCCATACACCCAAAATAAAAAAGCAAGATTGTAATGCAATTTCGCATGATTTGTTTTCATTTCTCGTAATGGATCGCAACTTGGAGAAAAAATGCAACATTGGTCGTGGACAAAAATGCAACACATCAATTCGATTAGAAAAATTCAATGTGTGCGTGAGGTTGTACAGTTGCTTAGTAGTAGTAAAAAAAAAATTACGATCCGCTACTGAGAGTCAAACCGCGACTGTCAGCATGACGGCTCTTCATTGTAACCATCCAGTCACCACATCAAACTGAGGTGAATGGAATAAAAGCCCTACAGTTGCTTCGGTTGTCGAGGCACTCAACGTAACAACAATGAAGCAAATGTCGGTCGCACACTTACATGGCTTCGTTTATTTCACGCATAGTGACTTGATGAGAGGGCGATAGGAGGGTGATGACGAGTGCAAATACAAATAGAACAGTTGACAGCGAAACAGCAAAAGTGGCAAATGGCGTAGCGGCGTTCTGTGCCATTGTCTCACCCATATTGAGAAGTTGTTGACGATTGAACAAAAACCCAACGGTTGCTGCGACTGTCGAGACACTAAGCACACAGCGATAGCCGCTTGCACACACTTGCATGGCTTTGTTTATACCATTAAAAGCTTTGTGGATCATGATGGGCAAAATTGCCTTTCCAGAATCATTTCTCAAGATATGATTGCAAAAACTGCAATTGCATTTTTTGCTACAATTTCAACTTTTGGGTGTATTTGTGCAGGTATTGTCTGGCCACGGCTGTTTTAGACAATATCTGCACAAATATGGGCATGCACAGTCCTCCGCATGCAGCAAGTGCGCGGGAGTCGAGGAAACTGCGGAACATGTGTTCTTCGCATGTCCTCGCTTCGACGGCGCGAGATCCGGCATGATTGCCGTAAGCGGTCACGACACGACTTCGGAAAATTTGGTCCCGAAAATGTGCCAGTACCGGGACGTCTGGGACGCGGTATGCTTAGCAGTAGGTGTATGGTGCATTGCGATGTTTTCGTTGTAGATCAAATGTGATTCCCAAGATGATATCGGGGTAAAACGCTTGTTTCATTGCTCAATATGCACATCAAGATTGGGGTAAGACGCACCACAGTACTGGGATATGATGCACTACAATATTGGGATAGCATGCACCGCTTGTAAAAGGTAAAAACACAACTATAAAAAATTACTCATTAGAGTTGTAAATTGAAGAGGTTTCATGGACGGACGAGAGTAAGTTTGAGCTATTGAGAATAGCGAACTGGCGCTCGAAAGTTTGGAATACATCCAGACGACAATGAATCATGGAGGTGGGAATATCATGGGTTGGGGAGCGTTCGCACGGTTTGGAGTAGGAAGTTTGGCACATGTCATGACTGTGGCTATAAACATCGGCTTGCTCTACGAAAATTTAGAGATGTCACTTTTGAAAACTGGCCTGGAAACCAGCTACAGGTTTCATCAGGTCCACGATCCAACGCACGCCACGAAAAATTCTACTGTGTTCTTCAAGTCAAATCGAAACAAAAGGCTCAAATAGCCTCCGCAATTCCCTGATTGAACGCAGTTAAAATTGTGTGGAGAAATCTGATAAAGCGAACAAGGCATCGGTGACCAATAAAAAAAACTATTTTGAACTCTCAAAAAAGTTTGGAACATATTGACCCGGAATACCACAAAGACTTCGTCGAATGAATGCCGCGTCGACGGGAAGCAGTGTTGAAGGTTAAGGGGGGTAACAATAAGTATTGAAAGTTGTAGAATAAAGTCAAAGGCATAACCGGTGCTATTCAGAACTATAAGATACACAAAATATTGATTAGACGTTTGATTTGGAAGTAAATAGTTTAGAAGATTCCGAACTTTTGATTTCTCGGTTTAATATTTTATATATGCACGTAAAATGTTGAGAGAATCTCGCTCCGCATAGAGCATCAGTTTCAATGCAAATAGGTTCAAATAAAATGATGCTTTCATTTTCCACAACAGCAGCAGCAGCCAAGCAGAGCAACATACACACTCAAAACAATATGATCATTTATCTAAATAAGAGTCAAATCCTTTTACAACAGTTGACTCATCTTTATCTCAATCCCTTGCGGAATATGTATGCTCGTGCGTACAGCAAACATGATTCTTACTTTCTTGTTTCTCTCCAGCTGTATCATGTCAGCCTTCCAGCCACAACGTGACATAGAACCCGTTCCCTTA
This sequence comes from Aedes japonicus, assembly GCA_034211315.2. NCBI lineage: Eukaryota > Metazoa > Arthropoda > Insecta > Diptera > Culicidae > Aedes > Aedes japonicus. The sequence continues at coordinate 105,855 of JASCZW010000409.1, read as the reverse complement.
AATAGACGCTGAGGACAGCCAACGAACGTGATATTTTTGGGATGAAAGCATACGTAATGATCTGATTTTGTCATATTTCTCATCGCCCGTCGTCGAACTGTGTTTATGCATGTATAATAAATACCGTACACCATCGCATGTCTATCTTCATCGCTGTCAGTAGGTTGTATCATATTCGTCCTACAACTCCTTACGTTTCGTTTTTGGTTGCGTTTGGAATGTATCCCAACTCGGGTCGGTCGTCTGGCTTCACCAAGTCAGATAAATTGCTTTTGATGTTGAAGGTTGTGGATCACATATTTCCACGCAACCAACGGTCGATGATGTGATCAAGATTTCCCACACGATTTTTCGTCCCATGAATGTGAATGATGCGTTCGCATTATGCCGAGGGTCTTTTCGGTGTTCTTTCCCACGTGAGTTTTCGGTGGAATGAACAAAAAAAAACCCTAGATTGTGATGTGATATTCCATCACATAGTAAGATGATATTGTGGACTAGAGTTGTGTTTAGAACCAACAATATCGGATATGCAAACACAATTCCTGAAGGGAATACTTCAAGATAGGAAAATGGCCAATGCGACATCGTCGGGTACTCTTTACTGATTCCCCCTATTTCTTTTTTTCTTTACAAAAGTGACAGGATACAGGATACTTAATTAATTCCAGAATAATAAGTTGCAAGAGAATCGTTGCAATGTTTGAAAGTATGCGGTCAAATTGTCCTAACTTTAACTTTAATATACATCTTTAAATTGAAATTAACGATGTTAGTATGTATCACCGAAGTTCAAACTTTATCCTTAAGAAATAGAAGACTCTGAGTTATTTTCACTTGCAGATTTAGATATAAAGATTATAATTGGATTCAACCTGATTTTTAAAAGGTGTGACCATTGAGTCAAGAAGTTTTTATTTAACTGATTCAATTCAATTCAATTGATACGTTTATTATAAACATAGTAATTTCCATAAGGCATTCTGATTTTTCTCATGTTTAAGTTTCCATAGTTTGTGCATACGTTGTATACGAGAGATGAACAAATTAATCTTCTCCTCCCCAAAGACCGTGGCCCTCGTGGGGGCTGATCTATAAATTTAAACTTATATTAAGATCCAATAGTATTGTTCTCAGCACAATTACAATAGTTCTGAGGAGCAACTACGAAATGCGTGGTCTATCAAGAACAAATCTGGTTTTCGAATGCTTTCTTGTGGACACAAATTAACTATTAGCAGCTTTCGAACAAAACAATCTTCTTATTCACTATGTTCCTCTTTCTTGGAAATTCGAGCTTTGTTTTCACAACTGATTGGCTGCCAATTCACGTTTTTTAAATACATTTTTACAGTTGAAGCATAACTTTTCAAAAGGACGTATGTCACAAATGTAAACAAATCGAGTTTTTCATTCTATCCTGTCAACACGCTCAATTTAGTAGCAATTTAAATGTTGAGCAAATAGTTCAGGTACACCACACAGCAAGCCGAAGTATCTGCGCTCAAAAATTTTATTCGGTGTATCTGACATGACGCAAGTGCTAGGCGTTCTGAAATACCGACATATCCAACCGGTGTATTTTACAATCAAATTGACGTTCCTGACATGGTGTATGTGTATGGTATGGAGGCAACCGGTGTATGTGTTAATTTTCTCAAAAGTAGAGCGAAAGTTAATTAAAACTGGGATTTCACTACTTTTAATAATATTTAACCATGATTAATTCTACAGATCGAATAAAACTTCAAATACAGTTTAATAGGGTTTAAATAAAGCATCTGGATTCATTCATTTTTCTCAATTCCTTATAAATGTTTGATACGCCTATTTGAAAAGTTATGCTCGAGTTGTTAACAAAAGCGCTGTTGATGTATGAACTAGTTTTTGCGGCAAGCAGTGCTGCAAATAGTCATTTGGACTGAGAATAAGATTCATTTGCCGATAAGTCGTTGCAGATGCCGATTTTTAAAGGACCATGTATAATAGAATCGTCGTGCTTGATTATTTATATAATATGTTCTCTACATTGCTCTAACTTTAACATATAAGAGCGGGTTATCAGAATATTCAAATGATATTGACCACTGATAACATTGACCATTGCGTAAATTTGTTTTCACTCGTTTCGTAAACATGGATTTTGTACATAAAACCAATGTCTCGTAAATTGTATGAAACATTCATATTGCTTGTCATCTAACAAAATGCTATCATTACACCTTTTTGTACAATGCACAAAATGAATTTCGTGAAGACCAGCCAATCCCTGCTTCTCTTCGATCGTACTCATACATGTTCGTGTTCCAGCTGGGATGATGGGAAACAGTAATTTATCCCAAAATAGAAATAAAAGCGCTGTCGAGAGTTTGAACCTCATGCACAATCATCAAGTAACTTCTCACGAGTCAACATGGTCTAGGGAGATCAACCACGGACTCAAAAACAGCTTTCTCTGAAAATTCAGGATCGAACCCCATGTCATGAACATTTTTTTTTCATTAGGGCGAATCTAAAATTGAGAGACTCTCTTTGATCACTTTCTCTTTCATTCATATTTCATTCAGCTTTACGTTTTTCATTCTACTTTTTGTACGGTATGTGTTTCTATCTGTACTAGATAATCCCTCAAAAATTTTATAATGGCGGTGTAATTGATGAAAGAGAGCGAGAGAGGAGAGAATCTCTCATTGTTAGATTCGCCCTTTTGAAGAAAAAAATCCTAGAACATCTCGTGGTTGCGCTTTTTTTTCATTTGTATTTCGAGCCGATAAAATGATCTATTTCTGGTGGTCTATAATTTTGGAACTGTTATAAAACTAGACCCAAATAATTAAACACTACTGAAAACGGCCTAAATAATTGATCAGGATATCAATTACTGAAGATGCTTGGAATGACTCATTAGCTGCCCGTCGATTGATAGCTGCGATAGTACCTAATAAACATCGGTGTCGAATAACCACTACTTCAAACAAATATAGAGAAGTTATTCAGCTTTATAGATTAGCTTAGCTTAGCTTAGCTTAGCTTGACTGACTGCACGTATCAATGCACGTATCAGTGAAATTGCACAATGAATCAACTGAATGGGGCTGGGAGTAACCGTCCATTCTCACTGTACACGTTTCAGTGACTCAATTTCTTTAATAATCCATAACGGCGCCGGCCACGTCCTTGCAATCAGGTGGGAATAGGGAAGGAAAGTTATTGTGACCTTTGCTGTTTATGGACCGTGTTTACCTCTGCATCCCCACAAAGGTCACAGGAGATTTTTCTATGTTAGTAGGGTAGGGCTCGATGGATCAGGTTTCACCTTGATAAGTGATGTGATCATATAATATCGTTCATTTCATTCACGGGACACAAAGGATAACAATTACCTGTTTCGCTCCGCGTTTTTTGAGAGCACTTACCAACTCTCAATTGTATGAAAATTCCTTGCGAGTTTCAACTGGTTAGCGTTCTGCTTTTTCCGCGGTATCAAATGATGCCTATCCAAAACGACCAAGCTTGTCCCATATGGCTTTCGGTACTAGAATCTTTATTTTTATTTTTATTAACTGTGCAATACTGAAAGAACACTTGAGGGTGTGTTCGTGTGAGTTACGTTATTAGGGGCGAATAATTCAGCTTGGGACCGAACTTTTTGATTCAAAAACTATATCCTTTATCTTCTTGACCATCCACCTCCTGGTAGAACATTCCTCTGCCAGATGCTCCTTTAAATTCGCTGAAGAGTTTTTAAGATTGAGGAAAAATTGACGTTCCAAGTAATTGTTAACAATTGGTTTTTAAGCCCTAATCATTACTTATTCGAGATATGATTGATTTATATCACAACACTTTAGAAGGCCTTAACGTGTTAATGTATGTTTTTCATTTTATATAATGAGCTGTTTCTGATTTGCTTGTGGGAATTGTTGAAATACCTTGCAACATAAATTAGTGTTGTGCAATATCCGTTAAATAGAACGATTTGACGGTGTTGTATCCACAATCAATAGGAAACCAGCGATTCCAAATTGGCTCCCTATTGGCAACACCATTGGTCCCAAGTACACCTTGCACCCTGCAACACATTCTTGCGCCTTCGGCACTAGAATCCCCGTGCCCGTTCCGATTCACTGTGCTACCATGACAGACAATTTGAGGGGTTCTTCCTGTAGAGTTACGTCCCTAAGGGAGATTGATTCAGCTTGGGACCGATGTCCTGGTACTTCGTGAGTCAAAAACTATATCTCTTTACTCTTGGCCTATCCAGCTCCTGGTTGTATGATTGCCACATGTTTTTTCGACTTTGCTGGAACGTCGTTCTACCATTAACTAACTCTAAGACCAGTAGGTCCCATACAAATACGATTTTTTTCTTGGCTCAGTCAGTACCAGCACACCGGTGCCAATCTCGGTCCCAACCTTAATAATGCGCCCCTTATAATGAATTCACACGAACACACTCTCAAATACTCTGTCAAAACAACACAGCAAATCAAAACAAAGGCGCAAATATGTATAACAAGGTGCTGGCTTCAAGGTGTACTTCGGACCAAGGGGCTCCACAACAGTGAACCAACTTCAAATCGCTAGTCGCATATTGATTGTTGGTTCTACGTTTGAGTTTTGCAAAAGAGATGACGGTAGAACCAACAATCAATATGAAACCAGCGACCCGAAACCGTCCCACTGCTGCAGAACTCCCCGGTCCGAAGTACACCTTGCAACAATTCTTGCGCTTTTCGGTACCTTTCGGTACTAGTACCTTTGTTACCGTTTTGATTCGCTATGTTATTCTGACACAATACTTGAGGTGTGCTGGTGAGAGTTAAGTTAACTATCAGGGACGAATCATCAAGCTTGGGACCGGTGTGCTAGTACTTCCTGAGCCAAGAAATATTTTCACTTTCTTCATGCCCATCCACCCGCTGGTAGAACCACGGGATGGATTCAGGAAGAACATATATAAAGTATTTGGCTAAGAAAATATCAAAGCATCGGTCCCAAGCCAAACGAATTACGCCCAAAAACTGAACTCCAAAGAATGGCCCTCAAATAGTCTGCCAAAATAACACATCAAAACGAAACAAAAGCAAAGATTCCAGTACTGCAAAGCGAGAGAATGGGTCCTAACTCTATGGCCTACTTGGGATGAATCGAGTTCCAAAGTCAATCTTTAATCGCAAGTTTCCCATTCATTATAGGTAGAATGTAGCACAAACCAACGCAGGGAACCGATAAAGAACAGCTGAACAGCAATAACCATTAACAACCCTGCAGTGTCACACGACCAGTTGGTTTGACTTCAAAATGAGAGTAATTCCTATAAATTTCATCGAAAGAGGAATCACTAAAAATTAAGTCTTGTTGTCTTTGATAACAAATTGCTCTGATTCATGTATGTGTTGCCGATTTATCATTTATTATACAAGATTCATTTAAAATTGAAAACCACATGTGCATGCGCATGATTTACCGCCCACGGATGCAATTCCGTTATTGCTGTTTTTGCACAATGAACCAATAGATGATGTTTGGGACTAACATACATCCTTAATGTATTTGGTGACCGAATGATCATGAGAATGAAAAGCTTAACACTTGTCATTAAATTCCACTATCAAATTTTCTCGAAAAAAAACCAGCAGCGAAACATAAACACGTCAGTCCCGCAACGCGACCTACTTCGATCTCTGTTTTCTTAAGCTCCCATGGAGAAGTTATTCAGCTTTATAGAAGAATAAAAAATCGTTATTAATCGCTGTAAGAGATTTTAAAATCATTTGCAATGCAGCTGGCATAGGTAGGTGAATTAGGGAAAAATATGGTAACTCAAAGCGCATTACGGCAACTAGGCCTTAGATCGATTGAATTTCAGAGTGGGTCTAATATGCGAGGACTTTACTCGTTTAACCTTCTGATGGTTCCTTTGATTATCAAAATCCAGTATAAATTCTGAAATACATTCTGTTTGTGGATGGAACTTTCAACAAAATAAATAAATAAAGTGATTTCTAATTATTTTGTTAAAATAATATAACGTAATGCAAGAGAAATTAATAACGTAATGAAACGTAGGGGAGGACGGAGTTAGATGGCCAGTCGCTGGTTTACTAAGATAATATAGTGGAATTTTCTATCACAAGTACTTCTTCTACTATTTAGAGCATTTCGAGCTACTCAGTTGAAGTGTTGAGCTCAAAACGTCAAAAATATAAGCAAAACAAAACAATTGACTTACCAAGCACTCGAACCTAAGGTATTTTGGCACAATGAAGTCAAGTTTCTCCGAAAAAAGGCTTAAATCATCACCGATAGGTTGTCACTAAAAAACGCGGTCAGTTTGTTGAAATAACAGCATGTAGTAAAAACGACATTACGGGGCAAGACGGCCCTCTTTTGACGGGCCACCTATAGGTAATGACTCAACTGTTGGATATTTTCATTTTTCCGTGCATAACTCAAACGTCAAAACAAAAACAAAACAGTCGGGGTATTTGTAAGCAGTTAAATGAGTAATTAGTAATAATTCCTCGAGAAAAGCGAATTCTGACTAGTTCTCACCATAAACGAAAGGTTTGTAGCAAAAAATATCAATTAAAAACCATTTTTAAACATTTGCCATATTTTTAAGATGCCATGGAAATACAGGCGGAAGAGCTGGCGTCAGCAGTGGTCAGATGAGTAGCTTGCGATGGCCACAGCAGCCGTCAGCCAAGGAGCGGCGATCCTCAAAGCTGCTACCAGTTTTAGGATCCCCCGGACCACACTCCGCAGATACATCAAAGATGCAAAGTCAAGACAGACGCTCGGACCAAAGGCTCTGGTTTTTAGGCCTGGAAAAAAAGCGGAACTCGTTCAGCACCTTTTGGAGTTGGAAAGCCGCTTCAACGGTATCACAGCGAATTACGTTAAGGAGTTGGCGTTCCAGCTGGTCGAGAAGAACAACATTCCTCATACTCTTTCATCGTAAAAGTAGCTATATCCTAAAAATAGTCCTTGAGCTCCACGGTTTTTTCTTCTGAACCTCATGTTGATGCCTCAATAGCATGAATTCGATGTTATGACCGGATGATGGTCCTATGGGCCTACCAGGTTTCCATGAAATGGGCATGTTTACGTTTGTTTCGGAGAGTCATCTGGTAGGCTCAAGGGACCATACTCTGGTCATGCCATTGAATTCATGCTTAGGAGTGATCAACAAGTGGCTCCAAAGAAGCTGCTGATCTTCAGAACCATTTTAAGGAAAAGACCACATTTACGGTTGCCTATTTTTATTTTGACAGAAACGAGTCATATGTCAAGAGTGGTTTCTGCTTTTACAAATTTAGCATCGTTATAATCTGATAAGCCATAGAAAGAAACTTAACCCCTTCACAGAAGGTATGTAGAGTAGATCAGAGTAGAGAAGAACTCACCCTCTATCACCCAGTCTCCAGTATTTTAGAGTGATAAGGAGCAGACTTGTATCTGGATAACTTGATTCTGAAAAGTAGATACAGACAAAAAAGAATGAATTTTAAAGAAGAACTACATGTTGATCCTTCTGTGTAAGAAAATTTATGACAACATTTTATACTGCATCAGTAACGTTAAACAAGACATGACAATACTGATTTTATATTGATGGATCCACGGTGACTTCATTCCTTCAATATTCCATAACCAGGATGTCTCATTCCTTCACAAAGTCTAAGATGCTTAGCAGCACCATTTTGCTTTGACAGAGTTGCTACTCATGTTTCTATAAATAAAATGTCGTGTCATTCAATTCAAGGTCAGGCTAAATTCATCTATAGGCCGAATTCTAGATCCATAGCTTCCCGTTAAAGCCACTGCGTGATATTTGTAACGTTCGTCACTAAAGCATACAAGCCTATTCATGATAAACATGCTAGCCCATCTTTTGTACTACCAGGTCAGTGAAAGAGGTTGTTTTTCTATTGAGGACCACTCTGTCTCAATTTCAGTCAATTCGTAATCCAATTCATAGGACTGTTTGCACACATAAAACCAATTCGATCAGCAGTTCAAATAAGATGAATGAGAATACACGAGAGTGTTTTTTCCATCTTCGTAGCCGATGATGATGATGATGATGGTACCACACTAGCGAAGGAAACCCGTGAGCTCGAACGCAGACCAGGTGTGTATTTGCGGTAATAAAATTGGCTTCCTTCGGTTTTACTTGATAAATGGTGCGCATTTATCAATCAACCACGGGTAAAATGGCTCTGTTCCGCCGACCCCTTCTTCTACCCCACCGACGCTCCTTTTTCTAAGCCACCGTCATTTTCTCTTCGTTTTTCAATTACCGTATTATGGAAAATAGGAACAACCTCTCCATTTAACTGCTCTTCATTGATAAAAAAAAGAAAAAATGAAAACCACAGAATAATAGAAGGATCATAGGGGACGCAAAAACACGTTGCTGTCACAAGAGACGGTATTAGGGAACCGCTTCCAGCTCAGGCTTAACAGGTTTTGTTCCATATATGGAATCCAATTATCACCGCCGCTGCTAAAGAGGTGTTAGGTCGAGCGATGTGCTTTTCCATATGTTCAGAAGAAGGTGCGATGTGGGGAAGGTGTGTAGGATGGTATTGGATGCATTACGTGCTTTACCATGTCCGACTAAATAATACACTCAAATTCCAGGCTACTTTCATCCCAAGGTACGTTACTGGCGGTGTTGGTATAGCACAACAGTACCGCCTTTTTTTCACTTTGGTGGGTTTTCAGTTGTTTCTTTGAGTATCGCAGAGGACCAAATTTCAGTCAGCATACAATATAGTTGTTGTTTTTCTTGTTAGAATGAATGTTATGTTAAAATATATGCTCTGTGCGATAATATCGGGTTCATCCTTAGCTCAGTCGGTAATGGTGTGGATTCAAAGCAACACCATGCTGGAGAAGGTTCGATTCCCGGTCTGATCTAGGAAGTGTTCTGATAGTGAAATTTTTCGACACTTTCGCACACATAATTTTATTCAGCTCTTTTGTTCATTGTTTGACATTACCATGAGAGATGTTACTCGAAGAGCGGAAATAGTCAAAATCCACCGAATGAATTCTGCTTCATTTCGAATTGGGAAGCACTAAATAACGTACAAAAAATGTAAGAATATGCTTTTTAATTATTATTAATTTAATTATTAACTATGCTTCAAGGTAAAAATATAAAAAACATTCTTCGCAGCTTTCGGGTGAATTCACGTACTTTCTACTGAACTCTACCCATCATTTCTACGTAGAACAACTCTTCACCTTACCTTCCATCTTTTTCCATCATTTCTCCAAATCAGATGTTGTTTAGATGGTTTTGCACATTTCTTTAATTTACGCTCGACTGTTGCCCAAAATTTTTCCTTTGGACGAAAACGTGGCAAATTTTGTGGATTCATACTTTTCTCAATTAAACCGACATTACATAGGCGTAGCCAGGATGTCAAATAGGGTGGGGTGAACTTTTTTTAGAGAGAGAGAGAGAGAAAGAGAGAGAGAGAGAGAGGGGGGGGGGAGAGGGAGAGAGAGAAAGAGCATTACATGCGTTTTGCTTTGTTCGTTTGTTTGTTTCTTTAATTACTTGCTGGAAATGACTACACTTACTTTTGAAAAACTTTCGAATGTCTTGTCAAGGGAGGGTGTAGAAAAAGACGGACCGGTTTTGTTTGTGTTAATTTATGTGTGCTTCAAACTGTAATTTAATTTCAATCAATTACATATATTTTAATTCAAATTCTAGATTACTTACTAATCGATAGCCTACACCCTACGATATAACCATATAACCTCACTTCGCACGAGGCACAACCTACATATTTAGTATTAGTAATTGCATCATGTACATATTCGATTTAATTACCGTTTATTCTTTTCAGGTCTTTTCTTTTTAGGTATTACTTAAAAAAAATATTCACTGCTGAACTAAAATCTAAGTTCCACTCAAAACCTCGCACTTTCACTTGCCAATCACGAAAAAAGCCCGGAAACGCCTATTGACAGGTCGCCGCTTTATCGATGACATCTGTCACTGCGTTCCGCAGCGATGCTTTGACACCTGATGCCCTCGCAGCATAGACGTCGGTGGTCAGGGTTGCCAGCTTACCGGCTTCTGCGCCAACAGTACTTCTAGATAAAAAAGAATCAAATCACTGCTTTAAACTGCTAATAATTTACAAAACCGGTTGCGCAATTCACACATTGTACACTAAATTCACCTTTTTCGAAATCAAATTAGGATTGAGAAGTAATGAACATCGACATTGATAGTAGCTGCCTTCTTAGTTCATACGAGTGTTCTCGACTTGTAGTGGTATGTATTTGATTGAGGAATTTCCTGACAATAAACCTATTCAATTATTTTTGTTTTATGCCATTGTCATGCAAAATAGTAACATAGTGCTTATGTATGTATTCCATCGGGTGATCCGTTTTGTTATGAAGGTTCTTCTGTTTATAAATACGCGCAGAACCATCGCTTCTGGTCTTCTTCTAATCTCTCCACCAATTGCTTGTCGATCTGCCAAGTTTGGAAGACAGATGAAGCTTTGAGTTATCTCCGTCCAATATATCACAAAACATTGCGATTGGTTGAGCGGATTGGAGATCATGAAATCATTTTGTATAAGACTAAGTCCCTCCCGGTCGATATTAAACCGATAAGCATGGACATCAATAGAAACGTTAAGGTGCCAGAAGGCACGAAATGCATCTACGGACTCTTTTTTTACGAAATCCCTCGATTGCAATTTTTAATGGTTAAGCAAAGATCATTCTTTAGAAACTTCAATTTGATTGATACAGATATTAGTTACAGCAGTGCAATAGATTGAAGAATACAGGAGTAAAAATTGAAATTTACGAAAAAAGAGTTTGGCTCGAGCATCGGCTGTGAAAGGTTGTAACGATGCTGTATTACGCACTATTTTCCTATCGGGCATGGTGCACTTCGTATTGTTTCGGTTATCTATAATTCGGTGATACGAGTGATCGAGCGACAGTTAGAAAACAATAAAGCGTCTCTCAAGCATTATTAAAATTAACTTTGTTCTCTTTTTTTTTTCTTTTAAAATTAACTTTGTTTTCCTAACGGAAAACCACCATCACACTTTCTGAGTGACTCTAATAGCATCCTTATTATTCGTTTAACTCGGTTCAAATCGGATTTCCAGCATTATAAAAAATAACTTTGTTTCTCCAATGAAAAACTACCATTACTCTTTGTGTGTGGCCCCAATAGCATCCTTACTGTTGGTATAAATCGATGCAAATCAGAAATCGGTACTTATAATTAAATATTTAACTAAACGAAGCGGGAATTAAGCTTATCGTTTACCAAAACGAACCCTTTTGCCACCCAATATTGTTATCCAATATTCCAGTCATTTCTCGTGGAAGTGCGGCGGTGGGCTCGGCTTCCAATAAAACGTCCAAATTAACGTCAACTCATTCCTACCCTTTCATTTTTTGACCTGCATTCAGGCGAGGATCACCAGTTTTACACATTGATCATCTATGCACCATCTGTTGATCCTCTGTGTAATAACAGCTGATCTTGCAGCAACGGAGTAACAACCTCGGGCGGTCAATCATGCTCATTATCCTGGTCATGCTTATAAAAACGGATAAATGCTTTAAATAGGATAAGACAACTGCAACTTCTCGCTCTGTCTAGCTTGCTATCTTGCATTCTCACACGCTGAATCAAACTGTAAGTTATGAACAACATATATTCTCATTAATACTGAACTACAGTACCGTAAAATGGGGTAACTTTGATCAGCGGGGTAATATTGATCGGTTTGGCCCATATCATGAATAGTTCAATTAAATATTTTTAACTGATACTCTTTCTAACCATCTTAATCTAGTATTATTTGGGGTTTGAAAGCTATAGCATTGGTTTGTATATTCAGGTTTTTGAAAATTTAATTGAGCATAGCTTCTTCAACTTTCAACTAGCGGGAGAAAAAGCAATCAATACTTATCTAATAGCTAAAATTGCAGGTTGAAAAGTATTTCCCTAGTAGCACACTTGTTTCAATCCAGTAAAGGTGACTGTTCTGTGACTCAATTAAGTCACAATCGAGCTGCTGAAACCATTTTTGCCCGGTGTGTGCTGCTTCTATTTACATATTTTAGGCTAGATAGGTTGGGTTCGTGGTTAAAAGGAAAAGATTGTAATCAAATTGTTAGTCGTTACTATTAAAAAAAATTCTCATAGATGTCCGCTTTTTACATTTTTTTTGCTACAACTTGTTACAAAATCGAGGCAACTGTGCGTAATCTGGCTTTTTCAATTAGGCAAAGGAGCAATCTGAAAAACATCCCAAGCATCACAAAACCGTCATATTTGGTTACAGTGACTTGATTGTGACATGATTGAGCAGCATTGGAGTAACATCAACTGTATTGCAACTAGTAACCTTGCAACCTGCTAGGGATAATAAATAAATAATAAAAAAAATTATCAAATAATAAAATTCTAAAAATAAAACCAAAATTTAAAAGAAAGGCAACATCGAAATCTTCGCGCCGTAATCCAAAGATTGTTCATCGACGTTTCGCGCGATTGATTTTTGGCCATGATGAGTCTCTTATGTTCGCGTTTGTGTGCCGTAATTCTCGGTGCATTGATGATCCCACGATGGAGTAGAAGGTTTCCTGCGAAATGACGTTCCTGGAACAAGGCGAGTTTGAGTTTGAAGCACGCTATCCAAGATAAGGTTGTATGGGAAGTTATATTCTTCCACCGGCGGAAGCGCTTCTGATATCGTTATGGCCGTTACTTTGTGCAATCAATATTACGGGTTAGGTCATACTCAACGGTGATAAATTCTGACGTATCAAACCCGTTGGTAATTGGTAAAATTTGTTTGGGTAACTGATCACTACAATGGGGATCTTGAATCACATTCAATGTGCAATCCAACGAGAATGAATTCGAACAAAGTGTGAGGTCTAATCTACTGCCAACTGAGGATGGATCAGCTAAACGTTTAACTTCGCCAGTGTTGAGAACTGTCATATTAAAGTTGTCACATATCAAGGAAGAACGATTTTCATCATAGAGTTCTCCCCAGACTGTATCGTGAGAGCTAAAATCTCCCATGATCCACCGCGGAGCAGGAAGGACCGAACAAATATCTGCTAGTTGTTTTTGGTTAATTGAGGCTTAGGAGGAACATACAGGGTGTCTCACAATAGGTGTCTCTACAACGAAATGGGATTACAGCGAAACAAATCAACCAAATCATAGCATTTATTTTTCATTTGAAAGATAACCATATTAATTCATATTCGCCTAGAATAAACCATATTAATTCAAGGCGAATTTCTCGCGTTTTTCTGTGATACTTGTAAGCCCATCGCAGCTGGCACGCACATTTCCTAAAAAATTTGGTCCCAAATATCAACCAAATGTTTCTTGAATCGATCTATAATAAGCCCTTTCGTAGGGCGTATAAGTTGAAGAATATAATCCAAAACAAAGTAGTCAAGTGAGTTGTGATCCGGTGAAGAAGCAGGCCATTCTTCACTTGTGATGAAATCGGGCAATTTTTCCGCGCACCACGCTTGTCTTCTATGCCTTGTGAATAGCGTTCATACAGCTCAACGCTGTTGAACACTGCATGCGGAAGCAGATGGTTCTTCAAAACCTGCTTGATGTAATATTCAGTGTTGATTTTAACATGGAGTTCAATGAAAAAAAGTGGAAGTATTCCTTTTCGTGAAACGGGTTTCCATACATTGATTTTCGATTCTTTCTGATAGCGTTCTACAGCTAGTTTATTTCTTGAAATATTGCCAAGATTTTTGCCATACACACAACCATTTTAATGATTATGACTATCCTGTAGGATGAAGAACGTTTCATCCGAAAATAAAATCTCGCAGTCACAGTTTCAATTCAAAAGATTTCTGTTTATTGTACGGCTTGCATTCCAGATTATGTCTGAGGAAGCAAGGGACATTTGAAATTGTTTGCTTAATTTACGACCAGATACGGCCGGATTGCGTCTTATTCGCTGCCTCACACATTTGATCTTTTTCTTCGATCTGAAAGTTCGTCTGGCACCTCTTTTGTCTTGAATATGGACATTTCCAGTTTCCTTGAACCGTTTCAAGGTACGAAAAACCAAAACGCTTACACACCTCGAACTGCTTAAGGCTATTGAATATCTGATACGGTCTAAGCTTCTGCAAATGTAATTTTAAAACTTGCTCCCGTATAGCTACCATGGTAGCTGATAAATATAAACAAACGGAATCGCTTATTATCTTCAGCGATAAGCTGTCAAAAAAATATACTCAAAACGGGTATAATCCATTCCGCTGATAAAATTACCCAGCTGAAATAAACCAAGACTGCAAAGAGGTGACAGCTATTGTGAGAAACACTGTACACAGAAGCAATGCAAAGGCTTTTACTTGTTATAGCAGCCTGACCGCTTCAATACCTGGAATTTGAGGAGAATTCAGTCTTAAGAAGGAGTAGCACTTTTTGATCCAAAAAGTACTCCTCCTTCACGCGAATTCTCACGATTAAGAATAATAATATTGAAATCATGAAACGGAACATTGATTTCTGGTGATAGCCATGTTTCACAAAGAGCAAATGCATCACAACCGGTATTGTGAGCTAAAAACTTAAATAAATATTAACTTAGGAATAAGACTTCTTCAGATCTCCTGGGATGCATTGCCAGAACTATGCTTGTAAGAGGGTCAGAACTGTCGAGGTCCTTGAAGATACTTTCGACAATGTCATCATATGAGAACAGCCCAGAAGAGATTGTTCTAAAAATCTTGGGTTCACTTCTGGAAATGGGCAGGCTAAAATGGGAGTTCGGCTCCCAGCAAATTTCCGTGGGCGGACGCGTCTTCGCTTCCGTGAAGCAATTCCGGAAAGCCTAAAGATGTTCTCTGTCAGCCAAAACAAAGGCAGAGTCGTCATCTGACGGAGGAGCAATGGAATTTGTAATTGCATTGCGTGATGGGGAGACTTTTTCACCATTTTTTAAAAGTTTGCCTGAATTGTTGTTTAAGCGAGCGTTCTTATTCTTTTCCGCGTTTTTAGTACTCCGGGCTCGACGAGAGGGCATGAGGAGGAGAACCCTAGCATAAAGCACATTATGGTGTGCTGTCTGTGCAGGCATCATCCACATGTATCTCCGCGCAATTTGAGCAACGTGCCCTATTGTAGCAATGGGAGATCACATGTCCCATCTGCTTGCGTTTCTGGCAGATCATGACCCGAGGTACGAACAACTGCGCAGGAAGTTGAAGTTATCCCAACTTGGCGTATTGAGGGAGGGTCTGAAGGGGATAACTTCTTTTCTCTCTTAGTGATCGATACTGTGCCAATTCTTTGCACACCCTGTATCGTCACTGAAAAAAGCAGATGGTTCTTAACCCGATCAACCGCATGCTTCAGCAGAATCTCAGCGGCCAAACTTGTTTCAGTGATTACACCTTCAATTTTAAAACCCCGAGCTGAGGGTCTAGTAGGCTATACTAGAGTGCAAAGAACTGAAAGCTTGTTTAAGGTTCGACATAACGACCATCAGTATATTGGGTGTCACCTTAATAATTTCCACAGGGCCGAGCATCGCTTCTTCAGATTATATGTTATGTGATCAACATTTGGTGGTTTCGTTTTGAGCTGAAAATAAAGAACCTATGGACCGGCTGCTGCAGGGTGATAGGCTAGCGATCTGAAGTTCTTATCCCGCACTCCACCATGAAGTGATAAGTCATCCTCTGACAAATCGTCCATCTAGATGAAAATAACTCCTTCGACACAGACAAATTTGTATAAATTAACAAAATTTGTTCTAAGTTTTACAATTTGAATAATTCTGATAAGTGTGCTTGCATTATTTTAAATTCTAGCTAGACTACTATTTATTATTTTATCTATTCTTCTTCTTTCAATAAAAACTTCACAAACAAATAAACATAAGACTTTTTCAACAATAATGTGTGTAACTAATGAAATCTTTTATACTGACAAACAAGGGATAATGTGTAACAACGCTTCTGAATAAATCTGAACAAAAATGATTGATTCTCGTTAATCATCGTTCGCGATGTATTTCGATAGCGATTAAAACAAAGAAAAATTTAGCAGGAACACAAATCCACAAACATCCGCATTGCTTTGCTAAATGAAATAACTAAAGTTGGAAAATCCACTGCCAACTTATCCAAAACACCTGCTGGCCATGATTCGGCATGTGGTTGATCGTTGCAAACCTAATTTAAATTCAAAAAGATGAAAACTGCACATTTCCCAATGAAATATCTGTCGTTGCTAACCGAAATCAAAGGTTTTTGCCTCTGTTTTGGCAATTATTGCAAGCCGGGTGCGGTCGTAAATAGGACTATGAGGCAATAAAATTTTCTCTTCAGGCGGAATGGCATTCTAGAGAAAGCATTCCGAGCAGCACATTTTTCCAATTGCTTCCATCAGATCTGCGTTCTTGCCACTCTAGCCGCTCCCGGCTTGCCTCCGCTTGATGCGAAACTTCACCGATTAGCATTGACAGAAATAACAGTTTCGAAAAGCAAGCCGATTTGAAAAACGGCTCACTTTCCCCCGGTTTCCTTTTTCTTTTGCTCTTTCGAAATATCCGCGATTGGGTTCGTGGAGGTGGGTATGTGTGACCGTGTATGGCAGGGGAAGCGATCATAATATACACATTACTCTTCGGTGTATCGCTTGGAGAAATTTTTTTTGCCACCACCTAGAGCCGCGTGCAAACGAGCTGAAAATGAAGGGGAAGGAAAATTTCCATAAATCATGCACCTCGGTTGATATATCAACATCCTTTCCTTTTTGGATGGCAGTAGCGGCAGAGTTAGTAAATAGGCAGACGCATTAAAATTTGCTTCTTCGATGTCGTGCCCCGCAGCTGGATTAACCGACAAACATGTTTGAAGATATGGGTCTGGTAGATTACATATGCTCACCAACGCAAAGATTAAGTGAGTCGATAGAGGAGCACATGGGAGGAATCTAGCATGTCGTTTTCGCAGGTTTTAAGCATCGACACTGATTTTTATAACGGAAAGGGAATGGGAGGGTGTTCGGCATGATGTTTTTTTTTGAGTATTTTTCTTCATCAACCTATTTGTGAGGAAATAAAATGTGATAGATAAATGGCTATTTCCATATTTTTAACCTTGAAACTTCCTAATATATGTTTCTTGCTGGTGCAAACCATAACACTGCAATAATGTAGTAGTCTACTGAAACCTGATAATTGTTGGTTATACATTGATTGAAATCAAAAGAAAAAAGAATTCTTCTAAATCAATGCCTTGAGGTTCTTGCAATTATTGATGTTTTAAACCGTAGCAGATATTTCGTTGTAATCAGTGCAGCCACTGTGTAGTTATGTTAAAATATTACCCGCCATTAAAAAAAAATGCGCACAGGCGATTCATCCATGTCGAAAATACGGTGTAATTTGCAATGTTCCTCGAAAAGCAAATGTACGCAAAATAGACGGAAAAAGGTGCATTCATGTGATATCACCTATCCGGATTGCATGATTTCCGGTTATATATTTATTTCATTCGAATTTCAATATATTTTGCGCTTGGGATTTCAAAGAAAATGTTGGCTGTGCATTACTGAGCATATTTTTTGTTTGTACCCAATGGAAATAATTCGAATCTTCTTGATATCGTTTTATTCAATTACCATGTGTGCAATGGTTGAATATTCGAAAGGATTAAATCGGCCAGAGTTTTATGAGCTTTACATGCGATGAAAGAGAACGCCATTGTCTACTTATTATTAATAGACGATTTTAGCAGCGCCTAAATAAATCCTGATTTGCTAAAAAGGAACTTTTTATCATTTCAAATTGTTTGTTGGAAATCCTTCAGGAATAACATTTCTGTAGCATAACATTTCTCTCTCTCTCTCTCTCTCTCTCTCTCTCTCTGAACTTCATTGATTTAGGGCCTCCTCAAACTTCATTCATATTCGATCAATATTTTTTTATTTATTTTAAAAACTACGAACTTAGATTGATTACCTTAAAACAAATAAAAAATAACACTTTTTTGAACGCAAACGCGAGCAAATTCCTTTAAGTTTCACTAGAAAAAAAACTGCATCTTTAAATGATAGCAGAGACCGAAATTTTTGCCTACTTGAGAAGAGAAACGTCATTTTTCACCCGCTTGGAGAAACAGATGAGAATGTAAGAAGCGAGAAGGCGAGGCAAGGGAGGCAATGTACAGACCGGTAATAGGGCCTAACAGCCTGCATACCGTATCGAACGATAATGGCCAACGATGCGTGAACTTTGCGGCCTCACGTGGTTTAGTAGTTCGAAGTACCTTCTTCCCCCGTAAAGACATCCACAAAGCCACTTGGAGATCACCTGACCAACGAACAGAGAATCAAATCGACCATGTTCTAATCGACGGGAAATTCTTCTCCGATATCATCAACGTTCGCACCTACCGCAGTTCGACTATAGACTCGGACTACTACCTAGTTGCAGTATGTATGCGCTCAAAACTCTCGACGGTGCACAACACGCGTCGAACTCGGACCCCACGACCTAACATTGAGCTTCTACGGGAAACCGGAGTTGCTCAGGAATACGCGCAACAGCTAGAAGCAGCCCTACCAACGGAAGAGCAGCTTGGCGCTGCTACTCTTAAAGATGGCTGGAGAAATATTCGAACTGCCATTGGTAGCACTGCATTAGTGACACTAGGTAGTTCTGCACCGAATCGGAAAAATGACTGGTTTGATGGCGAATGCAAGCAGTTAGTAGAGGAGAATAATGCAGCTCGGGCGAGAATGCTGCAACACCGTACGAGAGCGAATGTGGAACGGTATAGACAGGCACGGAAAAGACAAAATTCTATTCTTCGAAGGAAAAAGCGCCAGATGGAAGATCGAGACCGCGAAGAAATGGGGAACACGCGCAGAAGATGACAGGACCCCGACCCCAACCCTTCAGGAAGTTGAGGAGGAAAATTGGTCGGTTGAAAAACAACAAGGCCGCTGGTATTGACCAACTCCCAAGCGAGCTATTGAAATACGGTGGTGAAGCACTGGGTAATTACCAAGATTTGGGAGGAGGAATGTTTACCGGAGGATTGGATGGAGGGAATAGTGTGTCCCATCTACAAAAAGGGCGACAAGCTGGATTGCTGCAATTATCGTGTAATCACGCTGCTGAGCGCCGCCTACAAGTTGCTCTCCCAAATGTTATGCCGCCGCCTGTCACCAATTGCAAAGGAGTTCGTGGGGCAATACCAAGCGGGATTCATGGGTGCCCGCGCTACTACGGACCAGATTTTCGCGATTCGGTAAGTGCTGCAGAAATGTCGCGAATACAACGTGCCCACACATCATCTTTTCATCGATTTCAAATCAGCGTATGATACAATCGATCGAGACCAGCTATGGCAAATCATGCACGAATATGGATTTCCGGAAAAACTGACGCGGTTGATCAAAGCAACGATGGATCGAGTGATGTGTGTCGTCCGAGTATCAGGGACGCTCTCGAGTCCCTTCGAATCTCGGAGAGGGTTACGGCAAGGTGATGGATTGTCGTTTTTGTTGTTTAACATTGCACTGGAGGGTGTAATTCGAAGAGCTGGGATAGACACGAGTGGCACGATTTTCAGGAAGTCTGTCCAACTATTTGGCTTCGCCGACGACGTTGATATCGTAGCACGTAACTTTGAGACGATGGCGGAAACGTACATCAGACTTAAGGCTGAAGCTGGTAGGATTGGGCTTGTGATTAATGCGTCGAAAACAAAATACATGAAGGGAAGAGGGTCACGAGAAGACAATGTTAGCCTCCTAGCACGAGTTCAGATCGACGGTGATGAAATCGAGGTAGTAGACGAATTCGTGTATCTGGGCTCATTGGTGACCGCCGATAACGACACCAGCAGAGAAATAAAAAGGCGCATTATGGCTGGCAATCGTGCCTACTTTGGACTCCGAAGGACGCTAAGATCGAACAAAGTTCGCCGAACCACAAAGTTGACCATTTACAAGACATTAATTAGACCGGTAGTTCTCTACGGCCACGAAACATGGACATTGCTAGTGGAGGACCAATGCGCCCTTGGAGTCTTTGAACGGAAGGTGCTGCGTACCATCTACGGTGGAGTGCAGATGGACGACGGAACGTGGAGGAGGCGAATGAACCACGAATTGCATCAGTTGCTGGGAGAACCTCCCATCGTACACATCGCAAAAATCGGTCGACTACGATGGGCTGGACATGTCGTAAGAATGTCGGACGACAGCCCTGTGAAAATGGTTCTCGAAAACGAACCGACAGGTTCAAGAAGAAGAGGCGCGCAACGAGCAAGGTGGATCGATCAAGTAGAAGGCGACCTGCGGACCCTCCGCAGACAGCGAGGCTGGCGAGTGACAGCCATGGACCGAATAGAATGGAGACAACTTCTGTGTACAGCAGAGGCCACGCCGGCCTTAGTCTGATTGGTAAGGTAAGTAAGTGAAGCGAGAAACTATTATACGTTCACAGCAGTTTTCGCGAGAAAAACAACGGCGACTTATAATAATCGGAGAGCATGAGTAGCTGATAAATCGTTTCTTTTTCAGCGAATCCTAGATGCCGATAATTATTTTTCACTTACTTTTTGACACCTGAAAATGCACCCGTCTTCATGCTTGTTTTATTCTGACATTATAATTTTATAATGATGGTCCATGGCGGCACCAGTGTGCACCGACTTGGCCTTATTTTCGGTCCTCGTATTCGATCTAAGCATGTTTTCAGTGAAAAATGTGACATGAGAAAATATGTTCGTTGAATTGTGGAGAAAGATATTTTCGCATATGCAAGTCATAGAAAATGTGAACGGTTCCCTACTCATCGACAACCTGCTTGAGAGAGAGAGCATAGTTTTCACCCAGCTGAGTGAGAATTTCGATCTCTGAATGATAGGCATATTTCCTTTGCGAATAACAGACTTTTTTAGTGTCGAGTGCTCGATTTCAAACTCTCTTAGGATCTGCCATTGACTCCATTGACAGTCTTCGAAATCCGGGGATTACAAAATTTACATAGGACAAACCTAACGTACTCTCAAAATTCGTTTCAAAGAGTCTATTGCAAAATTCACTTAAGTAAGCAAAGGTACTGACAAAGGAGTCATACACTATTTCAAATCAAAACTGGCTGAATAGATGTTCAACGTGTAGTATTTTGTGTATTTTGATTTATGTGTATCCATGTTCACAACTTCCAAATTAGTGTTCACGACTTCAAAACTGGCAGCACAGTATTTAAATAGTTAATTTGTATGAGAGTAAATAAGAGCATGATTTCCGGTATCAGTTCGAGTGTTTGTATGTGAAGTATACATGTGGAAACGTCGGTATAAGAGCAAATCCAATTCAACGATAACTCGACTATCAACGCGTTAGAATGCGATCATAAACGGTGAAATCGAAAACGCGTATTTTTGTTTCGTCATTCTCCCACAAACAAAAAACTATAAGGGACAACCCACCCTAGCAAAGAAAAATAACAAGATATCATATAAGTAACAAGTTCTGTTGCCCCAGTTATCGTTTTGATTTCTGCTGTTATCGCATAATAAACTTAGTTATCACCATTGGCAAATTTTGTTATTATATGTTACCATTTTGAACACACTATTTTAACATATTTGAAAATATTTTTTTCAGCTATTAGCATGAGAATTTGATTTCAAATTGATAACATAATTAGAAACTATTTCAATAAATTTGCTTACTATACAGGATGTGTTATGAAGTTGTTCGCAGTGATAACAAAATAAGTTATTATAATAATATTCAACGAGTATTTTTTTGTTATTCATTCTGTTATTTTGGCTGTTTATTCAGCCTCAATGATAACATATTCAGTGATCAAAAAGTGATAACCTGGTATTAAGACTTGTTATCAATTTGGTATAATCATTTGCTCGGGCAATGAGGTTGTAAGCAAAGCTGATGTAGAACTATGTAGAAATGTGTAATGAATGTACTAACCATTTGTTTCAATCTTCCATGACGGTCGCCATTTGTAAAATTTCTATTAAGCACGCTGCTTTTGACGTGAACTTGCGTAAAAGTTCTGTACAGTTGGAATCCGGAATCACTTATTGTGATGCAGCGGCACGGAAAGTGACAGCGGCTTGTTTACCTAGGCGCCCACTTTCTGTCGTATAAATTGGTGTTTTGTGCAGTGAGTCAAAAGTTATTCCAGATGGAAGCCGAGTGTATGATGTGCTCAAACGTTTCAGGGAGCGAAAGAGCGTGGATTGAGTGCCTCAAAGTAAGCGTCGTAGTGGAACATATGACCGCAGGCTGAACCAGAAGGTGTTGAGAACCGTCAGAGCAAACCCTGGACTATCAGATACTGAAATCGCACAAAAATACGCTGCTGCTCGCAGTACCGTTCAAAGAATTCGTTCGCAAGCGAATATCGTTCTTATCGAGACAGAAAGCAACCAAACAGAACGTTAAAGCAATGTTTCGTCATCAAAACTCGAGCTCGGAAATTGTACTAGCACGTTTTGACAAAGTACTAAGAATGTCTGCTCATCGAAGATGAAACCTACCTCAAAATGGATTTCGGACAGCTTCCTCGCCAAAAATTCTACATAGCAACTGCACGAGGAGATGTTCCTGCGAAGTTTAAGTTTGCTTCAATGGACAAATCCACCCAACTGCCCGCAGTTCCGGCCCATCGAGAGATTTTGGGCAATAATGAAGCGGAAGCTCAAGAAAAGTGGAAAAACAGCTCGGGACGCGACTCAGATGACCAAAATGTAGAACAAATGTGCCAAGGAAGTTGACTCCGGAGATGTGCAGCGTTTGATGGGAGCATGCTAATTTTCATTAAAAACGAAGAGAAATGATTAACATTGATATTTTTTCCTTAAAGAACAGTAAATTACCTTTGTTTTGATGTATTTAACTTATTTTTACGTCAATTCCTTACCGAGATACAGATGATTTTATTATTCCGGAATCTAAATGGACATAGTCTATATTAGCGTTTCAGAATAATATAAAGACCTTTTAAATTTTAGAGCCGTGTATGAATTGTACAAAACATTAAATGTATGCATTAAAGAGACAGCTGAAACTTTTTCAGCCATCGCTGGCTTCCAATTGACAAGAATTTTGAACAGTATGTATGATATGTATGATATGTACTACCACCCATTGTAGCACAAAAACTACGTCCGACAGCAATAGGCTCTCCTCTCTGTTAGACTTGATCAAGCTTTAATAACCACTGATTATCCTAGTCATGCCATTGTATGAAGGGCCAAAAAGGGGTTGCATGGATCGATAGGCAACATCACTTATACGTATCCACAGGGATATAAAGAATCTTTTTCCAACAACAAGATTGAACAATTGGTCACAAGAGCAAGCTATCTAACATAAGGATGCCCCAATGGGCGGGGAGAAGAGCCCGTCCTTTATTCACAAACTGTTAGCAATGGGGAGTTGGCATTTCCACTCTCCCCATCCAGAGTGCTTCAATCGGGTGCCCTGATGGTCCCTCCCGTTCCCATGATATATTTATATAATAGTGTATATATTTATGTAAATGAAAAAATCATTCATATCTATTATATACGATCTCCATTCGGTTGATCCTGAAATGCAAGAAATGTAGTCAAGTTTTTTAGTATAGAGTTCCGTGGTTCGCGCTTGAGCGCGTTTTCGTTCGTTTTCACTGATAGCAGCATTTCACCAAAATCTTGATTTGTGGTATCCTGAAAAAGTTTGTTAAATTTTACAGAACTAACATTTATACATTTTAATTTACTGTTGCCATGGTCACTATTTGCAGCTTGATGTTGATTTTATAACAGCTTTTATTTTTGCTGGCCTAATAGTTATTGCTCCTGTGTTGGGAAAGCAGGGAAGATTTAATTGACAGAGAGTTAAAGACAAATGAACATAAAAAAACAATAAACAATGGTTAAATCATCTATGAAGTAAAATCGATAAAACAATATCATCAAATATAATGATATTGTGAGTAATGGTACAGTAATGCCAAAAATTGAACTGTAACATCAGACACTAGCCGAATGGCAAACAGCGCTGCACGAATCAAACCAGCTCAGATTTGGAAGAAGGTCTATTCGCAAACAGTAAATGAAAAACACATTAGGTAATTAGTACAAAATCCTACCATAGATTCCGTTGCAGCTTCTTTTAATCAAGGTGCTAAATACTTCTCAATCATAATGATAATTCGACATAAACGACAAAATAATTAAAAGCATATATAACCTTTAAGGTGAAATTGTAAAAAACAAATATTTATGTTAGAATAGAAATCACGAAAACACAAGTAATGATAAAAATGATAATAATAAGATGATAGAGATGAATGATAATGGCTATGAATAAACAATGTCCTATAAGATAAAATATATAGTGAAGGTATATTGTAATATGAACTGAAAATTACATGTGTGCCGACTGCTGTTTTGTTGCAATTGTAGACAAACTTGCGCATCCATTATGAACCAGAAAATTTAGGCAATGAAAATTTAGGCCGCCATGAAAAAAAAAAAGAATTTTAAATTTTAAATTTTTTTGTAACACCTGACGACCTGGAAGACCTGAAAGATATGAGAATGGAAAATTATGATATGATTTACCGGTCGCACCCCCTCACTTCGCTATTGTCGGATTGACAACATTGCCCAGGCTACGCCAACCAGCGTCTCCATGTTTCAGCTGGCAGTCTTTTGTGATCATATGACTCGTGGAGGCGTGAGGTAGGAACTTGTGAGGACCAGAGGTCGGTCGCACCCTCCTTAGAAATTGTCAACTCACCATTTGAAGCCCGAGAAGAATTTTGAACAGTATGATAGATATATTCCAAACCAATCAAACTCAGTAGCTGGGAAAATCAAATTGGTAGGACGGATTTTAAATGGTCCATGTTTGATCGATCTTCTTTGGACCTGTCGTAAGGCCCATTCTTATCTTTACTAATATTGTACGATAACTCATTAGCCAGCAACACTAGCGTCATTTTAGCAACAGTTGTTAGCAGACAATTGAAATCAATTATCTGCCAATTCCTAGTAACTGATCATGCTACAAGGTTGGTCGCCTAAGCACCCTCAACGGTACTTGTCACCGCCATCTGGCAATTAAATACTGGTGCATTGCCGCTCTGAACAGCTCCAAGGCTGCCCTTGCCTACGTCAAAAATATTCAGAATATTTCTATAAAAAAAATGTTTGTAGAAAACTCCTACCTCCACTCAAGTGTACTCTTGAAATTTGAGGATTCTATAAAAAATGTTTTCACTGATTCTAGGAAGTTCTTATGCGTTGCTTATGTTCTTTGAGATATGTTACTCAACTGTGTGCAAAATGTTAGCATTATCATTAGCATTGACGTTTGCACGCCTCGCCGTGGATGGAGTTACGATGATGAATAATTTGTTAAAGACATTGCAAGTCACCATGACATGAAACCTGATACGTTTCATCACGAAATAATCTCCACAAATACACTCCTCGATCGCTCACCGGGCCACGTCAATAGAACCGCTTAGGAGGGAGGAGATTAGGTACCTACCTTAAGAAGACACGGCGAACCCATGTAGCCTTCAGAAGATATCAAAGGAAATGGAAAATGAATACTCGGAGAGAATAGTTAAACACAATGCCCTGATTGGTTTACAGGACAAATATATCTAATTTTTTTTTTAAATAGGGCGAATCCAACAATGAGAGATTCTCTTCTCTCTCGCTCTCTTTCATTTAATACAGCGCCATCTTAAAACTTTTGAGGAATTCTTCAGTACAGATAGAAACACAACAGTGCTGGCTAGCATACTCTATAAATAGTAGAATGGTAAAACTGAATGGAATATGAATGAAAGAGAAAGTAATCAAAGAGAGTCTCTCAATTTCAGATTCGCCCTAGAGTGAAAAAAAATCTTAGATATATTTAAAAATAGTGGTTGAGAGCATCTATGCAAATGTTAAAGATTCTGCTATCTTGTACATTCTTCGCGTATGATGATTCAAAACGGCAACAAAGCTATTACAAAAGGAACTAGTTGGCTCACTACAATAACTTCAAAGTAAAGTATAGGTATCAACGAAAGAGTTTTTTGTTGGAAGTTTTTTTTTAAATTTTCACTACTTTGACTCATTTTGGGATGCGTCATTCTAGGTACACTAATGGCAACACACGCTGGGAACAGTCCATAATCAAAAATTACGTTAGAATAAAAATTCGACGGAGCAAAAGAAATCGGTCATTCAATCCTGTGCAAAACGTTTTACTTCAAATTGTAAGTGCACAGAAAAAAACAATTAATTTTAACAAGCGTGTAAAATTTCCCTTCGTTTAGTTCCAACCCAAATAAGGCGTAAACAACGAAATTGTTTGCAATTTTCCGTGCGCCATACAACAATGTTTGAACTCTTTCATATTAGAGGCTAGATTAAGGCGTTATCTGGCTTAAATGTACATGAAATATCCCATTATTTTCTGCCAAATCTAGCATTACCGTTAAGTGCATTAGATAGCGCAGAAAATTCAATGTTTATTTTTATCTGTGTGTAAATTAAATGTATGCAAGTTTATAACTGACTCTTCTT
This sequence comes from Aedes japonicus, assembly GCA_034211315.2. Classification (NCBI taxonomy): domain Eukaryota; kingdom Metazoa; phylum Arthropoda; class Insecta; order Diptera; family Culicidae; genus Aedes; species Aedes japonicus. The sequence continues at coordinate 79,203 of JASCZW010000409.1, read as the reverse complement.
TTTTCTCTTTGCAGAACTTTATCAGCCGGACAACTTTAATTAACCTAGACGGTATGTTATAACACACTATACGCGATGGACAACATGTTGTCCATCCATATAATATGATTTATTTTCATAGCTCATAAGAAGCTTATTTTTCGACGTATACAGAAAAAAATAATTAATTTTAATAAGCGCGTAAAATTGCCCCTCGTTTAATTCCAAGCCAAAGGAGGCGTAGACAACGCAATTTGTTGTAGTCTTTGATGCGCCGTACAACAATATTTGCAATCTTTCATACAACAGGCTTGATTCAGGAGTTAATTGACTTAAATTTACCTGAAATATCCCATTATGTTCTGCCAAATCTAGCATTCCCTTTATGTGCATTAGATAACGTCAACGTTTCTTTTTATCTGTGTAGATCTATGTCTGCGTTTTCAAAACTGGGGAAACACGTGCGAATTGCGTTGGAGCGTCACGAAAAGTGATTAGTGAATAACTAAGGCCAAAAGGGTATATGCATCATAAGATTGGACAAATTTTCATTAACAAATTGAAAAATGCTCCCTAAAATTGCTCGTTAAATTCAACAAAATAAAACCATAAAGTAGGGTAAGGGGATGTAATGTTAGCCTAGCTCCTTCATTCGGCCTATGTACCAAATGTGTTATTAATTTAGCGATAATCAACAAAATCATGTTGCTATTAGCATGATAGATGTAATCCGAAGCAATTGATACAATATTAATCATCTTATAGTTATTCACTTCCGCGTAATTTTCGGTTTCTTGAACTTTTGGGGCATCATGATTTCACTGATTATGCTGAACAGATGATCTAGACGATTTCAAGTGATCTAAATTTGGCTTAATTGAATCGATAAAGCAAGTAATGCAGTTTGGATGTGCAGAACATAGTTACACGTTACAAACTAATTGTTCACATAGCTAAAATAACAATGATTTTACAAGAAAATCGTAGACCCAATGTTGGGGACATATTTTTTTGAATGTTCCCAACTATGGTCTGTTGTATTAATAACATAGAAAAAAGGTTGTTATTGGTAAAATTTCAAGTGGAAATGCATGAATTTGCGGTTGTTAATATTCAAGTGGCTCATTTGAACACAAATCGAAAAGACAAAATCATTGCATAGTGAGTTATAATGTTTTCATTTTTGAATGGCTGATAAATCATATATGAACATCACTTAAGTGTTTCGAGGCAGTTTTACTTTAGTTTGTGTTGTGAAATGTTGTATTAAGTAAATCCAGTACAGCATACAATGCCTTAATTCATAAAATTAGAAAAAAAAAACCGTACAAAGACTGCATTTAGTAATAAATCCATCGAATGGGACGAAGTTGCATCCACGAATAGACCCAATTTGGTGCCTTTAGACCGATATTAAATCCACATCCCTCGAAAGTTTATGGCATTATAAAAATAGTTGTTTAACTTTTCGTGATACATGCTACCAAATATCTTATCAAACTTATCTTTGCAAGTGTATAACTAGTTGAATCTCGCTTACAGCTTAAAAACTGTATGAGTTATAATGAAAAATGTGATCGCTGGTTGCATAATAGGCTGAGTCAAGGGACACATACCCTATATGAAATTTTCCATAGACATGTAAAAACAACTCCATAGAGTAATGAAAATTGAGCATTGAAAACCCGGATATGTTAATTAATGATAGATGCAATGCTAAATATATCCTGTATAATCTGAAAATGGTTTACTTTAAAAGTAACCTTAAGCATCAATTAGTGTACCATACGGATGATGAAAAAGTACCTTGAACTTGTATGGTACATTTATTGAAGCTTAAGGTTACTTTTCAACAAGATCACTGTCAGATTGTTCGTAATATATTTAGCATTGTATCTAGCATTAATGAACATATCCGGGTTTTCAATGCTCAATTTTAATTATTCTATGGAGCTGTTGTCACATGTCTATGGAACGTTTGATATATTTTACGGTTATATTTTGTTGTATTTAACGAGCAATACATTTCATTTTAGGGAGGGTTTTTCAATTTATTATTGAAAATTTATCCAATCTTATGATGCATTTATAATGCTGCCAATAACTAAGTCATTTCACGATTGACTTCCAAAATGGTTGCACCAATTGATCGGGACATTTTCTACGCTTCGATTTCAATATATGAAGCTATTGATTTTTAACATTAAACTATTGAAAATAATTCTAATATAAGTTGATGTCGTATAATTGCGTTTTCCAAAGTTAATTTACTAAATAAAAAGTATTTTCCTATCACAAATTTCTAATGTACACAGAAAGGATATCTGAATTTTGATTGTGATGAAAATATCAGAGCATGTAAAATAGCATTTACTTCCACACGAAACAGCAACTTGCATGAAATAGTTACGTTAAAGATGAGTTTTTGTTTACAACATAATCGGCAATTTGAGAAATGTCCCAGAAGTTTACATGATGTATAATGTTAATTTTTAAGTTTTGTGACGCTTCATTTGTGTGCATGACTTTGAACAGAAATTTACATACACTACTTTTTCGAGCTTATAAGTTAAGGAGGTCTCGTATGCAGCAGTAAAAGATATATAATGGGAACACTCTCGCAAAATTCTTCATTCACTCAGCCGCCTCACCCAAGTTACATTGCCAAAACCATCCAGTTTTGTTTAGTTTTATTAAAGTTTTATTATGGTACCAAGAGGTGGTAGTTAGGTTTATGAGAACCTTCACAGCTTCTTTACAACGATCTTGAAACGTTATCTTCTTAAATTCTTTAAATTCCTGTCAAAGGTATTATTTTGACTTTATGAACTCGTGAAATGCTGTTTTGAAATACTGTTTTGAAATGCCGTTTTAGGACTCATTCAAATCATCTTATTATGGTTAGTTAAAGAAGCATTTTAAAACCATTTTGCCTGGCATATTGGCATTAAGGGATGTCACCAAATGACCAAATAGTTTTATAGTACCCATTGCGAAGATAAATTGGCTTTTTGAAAAAACTGTGATTACCTTTCAATTGCCATATTAAAACATAAGAAATCATTGAAACGTGAAAAAATCAATACACAAAATATTAAATGTAATGCAAATGAACTGTAGGTGAAAGATCAATTTCGGCATTCTTATAGATAATCTGAATTATCTGAATTCCATAAATTTTCAGGAAATTCATGATTAATTTATCGGATACATGGAGGTCACCGGATCAAACGGAAGCACAAATCAACCACGTTTTGATAGATGGCCGGCACTTCTCAGACATCACCGACGTCAGAACCTACCGAGGCGCTAACATCGACTCGGACCACTACCTAGTGCAGGTTAAGATACGCCTAAAACTCTCCGTAGTGAACCACTTTCGGTACCGGAGCCTGCCACAGTACAATCTCGCGTGACTGAAGCAACCTGACGTCTCCGCAAGCTACACGAAATCGCTCGAAACTGCGCTGCCGGAAGAGGGCCAGCTCGACGAAACCCCTCTCGAGGACTGTTGGAACACCGTGAAAACAGCTATCAGCAGCGTAGTGGAGAACGTCTCAGGTTATGTGGAACGAAGCCGACAGAACGAGTGGTTCGACGAGAAATGTCAGCAGGTGTTGAAAGAGAAGAACGCAGCGCGGGCACTTATGCTGTTTTTTAAGCTACCCGTCAGAGTGTGAAAAGTTACAGACAGAAGCGGCGACAGCATACCCAACTCTTGCGGGAGAAAAAGCACCGTCAGGAAGAGGAGGAGTGTGAGGAGCTAGAACAACTGCACCGCTCACATGAAACACGAAAGTTCTACCAGAAACTCAACGCATCCCGCAGAGGCTTCGTGCCGCGAGCCGAAATGTGTCGGGATAAGGATGGGAGAATCCTGACGGACGATCGTGAGGTGACCGAAAGGTGGAAGCAGCACTTCGATGAACATCTGAATAGAATACAGGAAGAGGACCAAGATAGCGATGAAAGAGACGTAGTCAATGCAGTAAGTGACGGAGATGTGCCACCCCCGATGATAGGTGAAGTTAAGCATACTGTGAAGGTCTGAGTCTTAGCATCTAGCATCGGATCTCAGCACCTGGCTTTCTTTCTAATAAACGACTTGCTCGTTTAAAGTTTAAGACAAGAATGTTTTATTCAACTATGTTTCGGGTACAAGTTTCCTACCGAGACATATGCTATAAGCATATGTATATAAGCAACCATGTAAACGATCACCAATCGGTCGATCGATGATGCAACTTGAGAGAGTGAAGAGAGAGAAACCACGTACAATGGAGAAGGCTAACTACCCGGAGCGCGTCTTGGTAACGACGCGCCGAAAGTGTCTTGACGACAGTGAAATAGAAACATTATCCTTTTGGGAATCGAGTCAGAATTAGTAGGCATTATTTGAAGTCATCGAACTACTTCATGCGCTCGTATACACTAGCTGCATAAGCAGTTCGATAGCATGTTAAGTTGAAGGTTGTTCATGGGGTGCCACGAGTGTGGTCTTCTAGGAATTGATGACATGTGAAATGCACATGTCACAATGCCATCAAGCAGCTGAAAAACAACAAATCGGTTGGAAGGGATGGAATCGGAGCAGAACTTATCAAGTTGGGCCCGGACAAATTGGCAAATTGTCCGCATCGACTGATAGTCAGGATTTTGGATACCAAACTGCAACCGGAGGAGTGGAAGGATGGGGTTATCTGCCCAATCTATAAGAAAGGCGACAAGCTGGACTGTGAAATCGTGCGACTGTCGCCACTACCTAATAGATTTGTGGGAAGTTATCAGGCCGGCTTCATCAAAGGACGGTCTACAACGGACCAAATCTTCACTTTGCGGCAGATCCTCCAAAAGTGCCGTGATTATAGAGTCCCAACGCATCATCTATTCATCGACTTCAAAGCCGCATATGATACTATTAACCGATATGAGCTATGGAAGATCATGGATGAGAATAGCTTTCCGGGGAAGCTAACCCGACTTATCAAGGCTACGATGGATGGAACCCAGTGCTGTGTGAGGATATCAGGTGGATTATCGGGTTCATTCAAATCCCGCAGGGGCTTCGTCAAGGTGATAGTCTCTCTTGCCTCCTGTTCAACATTGCTCTTGAAGGTGTTATGCGACGAGCGGCGTTGAACTTGCGAGGCACGATTTTTAACAGATCCGGAAGTCGTGCTTACTATGGGCTCCACAAGCAACTACGGTCAAACAGACTTAGCTCCCGTACGAAGTGCATCCTGTACAAAACGCTAATAAGACCGGTTGTTCTCTACGGACATGAGACGTGGACAATGCTTGAAGAGGACCTGCGAGCACTCGGAGTTTTTGAGCGACGGGTGTTAAAAACCATCTTCCGTTGAGTACAGGAAGACGGAGTATGGAGGCGAAGGATGAACCATGAGCTCGCGCAACGCGCCGGCGACCCCAGTATTCAAAAGCTGGAAGGATACGCTGAGGAGGACATGTTGCGAGAATGCCGGGCAACTATCCTACAAAACTGGTGTTCGACGGGAATCCGGTTGGTACAAGACGGCGTGGGGCGCAACGAGCAAGATGGTCAGACCAGGTGGAGCAAGACCTAGAGGGTACAAGGTGCACTTGGGAAAACGTGACGATCGATACAAAAAAAATTTAAGGTCCATACAAAAATCGTGACAAGGGGGGGGGGGGGGCGTTAATGGACGTTTCCTATCAAACAAAATTTCCCGCAACAATATAACTTTTTTCCTAAACATTTACTGTTAAATGAATCAGAAGAGCAGATAATCGAACAAAGCAGAACAACAAAAACCAACCACGATATCACAGCGAGGTGTGACAGCTGTGGCCATTTGGCCATATGCCGATTTTGATGGCAGCCAAAAGGTATTATGAAGGTTTTCAAGTGGTCATAACATCTTTCACAAGAACATTTTCAAAATATTTTTGTTCTTAAACGTCTTATTAATAAAGATTTAATTAACTTGTTTTCACAACCGTCTCTGGAGTGGAACACTTTGTACACATTTCGGCCCATTAAGATGCATAGGGGGTGTGTTGGTGGACAAGCCTGTTCTGAATGTAGTATTATTAACAAAGCCGGGAGGAGTGCTACGCGGCTGGAATAAAGCTAAAATTGTTACTTGGATATTGTGCAATTAAACATTTTCTACCCGAAGTGCTAAGAATACCAATGTTACCTGATGACTGATTGAGCATAGTTGTAATACAATAGTAAATTGTATGATTAACAACTTTTATTCCTTGGATTTATTCGAAAGCTGATGTTCTGAAAAGCTTTTGCTTAGGAAATTATTTATTTTTTGAGCACAAATGTGAGGTTTTCCATAGACATTTCTTTACTAATTTCATACTGGTTGTTCACAGTCAGAGGACCTTATTTGAAATCATTACACATTCTGGAGCAAACATTTCGAAACTTTCATCAATCTAATATCCAATAACTAAAATTCACTCCTAAATTGCTATTTAAAATCGTGTGTTGTCGATTACACTGGGATCACTATGCCTCGGCACAAATGTTGTACCAACTTTGGCCAAGATTTCTTTTTTCATGCAAAAATACAGAACACAAGCTGCGAAAAGACAGCAACTTAAAAGGAAAATTGAAGAATTATTCACCAAAGTTTCCAACTGTACCGATGGCTAGGACAACTTCTAAATCATATTTTATCTCTCTGGTTACGAAGAAGAGTATACAAATCACTTGGAATACTAACAATGCAAAGCTAGGTTTCATATGTATATTGTTCGGCTCAGCTTAATGGAATCTGCGAACGTTTTAAATTTCCTGGATGAGAAATGCTTTAATAATAACTGATATGGTACAATCCAAGTTAGGGCAAAAAAACGAATGAAAATGATGGCCACTTTCATCGGCATTCAACAAGAAAAAGGGATAGGACCATAGGTGGATTAGCACAGGTTTTTAGCAACACATAACTTGCCGGCGGCCACACCTCCCACACTACCACTAGCATTCGTTCCAAGAAGGTAGGACGGCAAGAAGGTACGGGCCATTCTTGGTTGTTGCCGGGAAACTTCAGTTTACTTACCGGCTTGGGTCGACCGAGGTTTCTCGTTTCTTTCCCATCTCATACATAAAAACATTTCCAGAACAGTAATTCGTGGCTAAGCGCAAAGTATATGGGTACAAATTTCACAGTACATTGCTTCCCAGCTTCTTGCAAGTTTGTCGAGTTTTAGGAGCTTACAACCGGAACAAGTATTGTGGGTGGTAGGAGCAGACAGAGGTTGGGAATATGGTGTCTCATTTTGACTCAAAAGCGTCCCGGGCAAAGGTGAAAATCTCCAGAAAGAGAAGAGCGATTCACTGTGGTGTTAAATATATATCATTTGCAGTTTTCCATTACCACCAATGATTCCTTGGTCGGTCGGTCGGTCGTTCGGTCGCGGCGTCAGGAGGTTTCAGAGCTATCTCATTTCAAATCGTATCCGCTTTGAAAGCCACATCACATTTTTTTTTTTTGCACTCCCCTGTCAATGTAAGAGCTACAAAATCCAAGCAAATTGCGAAGAAATCCCTCTTTGAAGACGAAAATTTGCGCAGACAAGTGATTGGCGAAGTTGGTTCTCATCGCAAGCGGAGATGGTGCTGGCAAACGGAGCTCAAAACGACTGGTAATGTGCTTAATGGTTTATGCGGATCGGTGAGGAATGTTTAGCTTTTTACTAGAAGCCATCTGCTAGGTTCAATTGGGTTTATCAAGGATGCTCGGCATGGGTCAGGTTTTAACGAGATGATGGATTGAATGATTTGTTCCCTTCGGTTTGAAGAGCAATGGAACACGAAATGGCAGCATGATCACTTTTCATATAATACATGTAAACTCTATCACATTGAATACAATGAACGACCTTTTCCTTCAACACTAAATTAAAAAAAAAAGTTTTGTTGGTGGTTTATTTTAATTATAAAATTAATTTTCTCTTTAAATTCATATACGATTAATTCTGATACTTGCAAATGCGCTTCCCGATTTACCTGCAATTGAATTAACTATGACAACGCCCGCTTTTCCCGGTATGCTGCTGAAGTAAAGCTGACGGTTTATGCGGTGTTTATGCATACTTTTTATTTTATTGTTTTCCACCAAGCAAACTCTTTTACGCAACCAGGATTGTGGGTGATGCAGCGCTCTCCAATGCACCATCGTCGTCATGACTTGTAGTTGGCAGTGAGATTCACAACACACAGATGGGTTATGGCACAACCGACATTCGGTGGCCAAGCCTGTCACAGTTGGTGGTGGCAATTGTGGAAATAGGAAGATGTATGAATCACTTAAACAATGCATAGGGATGGCAAATGAAAGCACTCAAGTTTGTGCGATTTTTTATGAATCAAAGAGTGAATATCCACACAGAAAAAAATAATTAATTTTAACAAGGAAGTAAAACTTCCCCTCGTTTAATTCCAAGCCACAGGAGGCGTAAACAACGAAATTGGTTGTGGTCTTTGATGAGCCATACAACAATGTTTGCAATCTTTCATACAACAGGCTTGATTCAGTCGTTATCTGGCTTAAATTTACATGAAATATCCCACTATTTTCTGTCAAATCTAGCATTCCCTTTATATGTTTTAGATAACGGAGAAAATTCAATGTTTCTTTTCATCTGTGTATTTCTCCTATATGAGCGTAATCTAACTAACAATTTTCGCTAAACAGATTAATGTATGTGCAATTTTAGGGCCTTTGACTTTTATTTGACTACAAGAAACTCCGATTGTTAATAAATCCATTAGATCCTCAATCTTTGTTATGAAATCGTTATAAAGAATAATTTTTTAATATGTAGATCATATATGCTTAAATTCAAGTTGGTGATATTAGTCAGTCAGTTTTGAAAACAAAGAATGGTAAACTTTAAATATAAATTCAAACACGAAAATATGTCCAATTATTCCCTTTAAAAGGTAGACCACTACTTGGTAGCGAACCAACATTTGTCTTCCTTCGCTTATTCTTTGTCGTATTGAAACTAATACAATTGCTTGAGTACGTACATGTATAGTGTCATACTAACTGTTCCGAACGGCGAGAAACCAGCACCCCGCTTCGAAAGGATCAGCCGATCATAGAGCAAGCGTTTGTAGATAACAACTGCCAAACGTGAAAATGTATAGTGCCGATCGTCATTCAAATGTATTGTATTATTTTCCTACCTAGATACAAGTAAACAACACAAGTTGAAATTTGCTTATCACGAGATCATTTAATTTCATGAAATCTATCAAGTTAATTGTCTAGGCTAGTTAAAATCCCTTAAGTCTAGTTAGAATGTGTTGGACAGTACACAAAAGTAAAATTAAGGACTAGAATTGAAAGTAAAAAACAATGTTATACACAAATTGGTCACTAATGGGATTAAAATATATTGCAGCTAAAAAGCTGACTCATATAAACCACATGAAACGAGTCGTGCTACAAGATCGCCCGAATAAATTTGGTTTGCTGTGCCAACACTAACTTTGTACGAAAAAATCAAGTTGTTTAGGCTCAAACCGGCAGAGTAACAGTGATGGAAGACAGGAATTGGTCCGCTGCCAAGGTAGTGCTCTAATAAGTCTATGAAAATTTGATCAAAGCAACTCACTGAAGTTGACATTAGGGTTAAGGTTGCTAGAATTTGGCTTTTTTACGTCTAATCACCATTCCCATTCTATAACATGCAAAGGAATGATGGTTTGTTTTCCTCCAAAAGATTTTCCTTCTCACTTGCACTCTAAATAATTCCTGCCTAATGGAACTGCCTCCCGTTCCATAGCTCGCCTTTTTTACCAATTGTTTACTCTTGTTGTTGGAAGGAGATAATTTTGAATCCCGTGAATACGTATAGGTGATGTTGTCTTTTGATCCATCCAATTCGTTTTTGGCCCTTTATACAATGTGATAATGATAAGGAAAATCAGTAGTTATTAAAGCTTAATTAAGGAAGAGAGCAGAGCCTGTTGCTGTCGAACTTAGTTTCCGCGCTACAATGAGTGGGAGTACACATCATCATCATCAACAGTGCTACATCAAATCATCGGCTGTCTCCCAGCTAATTAAGCTAGTTTTCAATATTTTACATGCCTATCGTAGTGCAAAAACACACATCGTAGTGCAAAATCAGCATCAGTGCGGGACCAAAATACCCACCGTGCAGTAGAACATCCGACTGTAGTAAAATGATTCGTGAGCAAATGAAAAAAAACGGAAACCCAGAGGAGTTGTTTTGGCATTCACAATGAAAGCTCACATATCTAGAATAGGGAATGTCACGGTAAGTTAGGTGCCTACATAACGAGCCGTGAAGCATTATTTACGGGACTCTGTGCCAACTAAGCGGGTGGGATTCAACGAACAAAGACCACTTCATGGTCACAGAGCTTTCGACTCCACTTGGCATTCTCTGTTTCAGTTGAAAATAATAAATAAATTATGCCCGCACAGCGAATAAAACGAAAGCAAAATTGTTTTCTAGTCAGCTTTGCAAATTTGAGAATAGGATGATAAGCTTTGTAAAGAAATAGTAAATGTGAATAGGTGTGTGGTCGGCAAAATTGTTTATATATAATATGTTACTTATTAACGAGGCTCCACAACAACTAAAAGAGTGCCAAATGGATCATCACCATTAATTTAAGATATAACGGGTAAAAGAATGTAAGATTCTGCCCCTTTAATAACAAACATATGTGCTAAATATGTCACCAATCAAGCGATAATCGACAATATAATGTAAGCATCGTGATGATCGATCTAGTCTTAAGCAGTTGCGACTTTATTCGTCAATTTATAGTTATTAGCTGGTGGTAAATGTGTGTATGAGTTTTGTATTAGTGCGCAACTAACTTCTCGCTATTTTGCAGTAAGGCCTGTACTCGAAAAAAATGCACCTGACAAAAGTGTTCGCCAAAAATTAATTTTAAGTCTGATTTTCTTTAAACTTCCAGGGAACGAACTAATACATATGGATTATGTTTTGGCATAACAACTTTATTCAATATTTTTTCCATCGCTGAAAGCCCGTACCTTTCCCTTAAGACCCTTTATTACATTTTGTGCAATGGTGGAGCCGACCTTTTTGGCCACTTTCATCCATTTTTTCTTCAACTCCAGCTCGTTCTTAAGCACCTTGGACGATTTTCGAACTTTGGCCTTCATTATGGCCAAAAATCTTTCCACCGGACGAATCTCTGGTGAATTTGGGGGGTTGGTAGTTTTTGGTACAAAACGTTATTGTCTCTGTGCCAATCCAACGTCGATCGCGCGTAATAGCATGATGACAGGTACGGTCAAAATAATGTCTCGCCTCCTTGGGATCGCAGGAAGGGCAACAGGCGCTTCTGGAGGCACTCGATGCGGTAAATTTCGCTGTTAATGGTACCCGTTGTGATGTACGGTTTACTCAGTTTACCGCATTGGCATATGGCCTGCTAGAGCAAGTATTTTTTGGTGAATTTGTCCACTTTCTTCTTCCTTATGTCTTCCGGAACATCACACCGTGATTTGGCAACGTAGAACTCCAGCCCCGGTATCTGATTTGCGTCTGCCTTGATGTAGGTTTCGTCATCCATAACCACACACATCGGTTTCGTTAAACACTCTCCATACCGCTTCCTTGCGCGGGATTTGGCCGCCGTGTTTTGTTGATCACGCCGGTTCGGTGCCTTGCGGACCTTGCACTATGGGAAAAGTGGTGGCAAAAAATCGAAAAATTGACTTGCTTTGAATGACGTGTCTTGTATACCATTTGATAGCCAGATAGTTCAAACCTAGATTCCTACATCATCATCAGGAAAATTGTGAAATTGTAGAAAAAACGCATTTCAAACAAATGGAATTTTCTTAGCCAATAATGGTTAAATTTTGGAATTTAATACACCGTTAGAAAGATAATTGTCTAAACTTCCAAATGAGTATGTTGTTGAGGTTACACGGTTAATAATTAGTAAAAAATGGGCAATTATTGATAAAATGTTTTATTTTTGCATAATTTGGAATATATTTACCGAGCAGGGCCGAGTAGTCTCAAGAGACCACCACCACAGTTAAGTTTGGGGTCTATACGATTTGCGGAACGAGAATTCAGCTGCGAATAGCTGCGGATGAGCGTTATTTTGGCGCAAAGTCGAAAAAATTTATATTTTTTTCGATTTTTTTTTTTTTTTTTGTTAATTACGATTATCAATTATGCGAGCATAAACCAAAAAAATCATACAAATTAAACACTGCTCTAGAGGTGGAACTATTAAATTTCAAATGAAGTCTTAAAAATGTTACACACTTAATTATTATTTCTGTTAAAAATGGGTAAAAACAGACCGAAAATTATCATTCCATATAGAAACTGTATCTACTCAACTGGACTAAAAAGTTTTCAATGTTTTCACGATAACCTTGTTTATTTATTCTGACCAAAATTGTCTGTTAATGCGCCATTTTACAATTTCTACCAACTGCACACAGGTATATTTCCAGGTATTTTCCTAAAAACTACTATCTACCTACTACTTACTACATACTACATACCTACGTACAACATACTACATACTAGCTGAAGAAGTAGCAGAGTGCCAACCAAAATTACTTAAAAAATGTCGTACCCATTATGCTAGGAAAAGGTTCCGAGTTGATAATCTACATGACGCCTTTATTCGAGTTATGAACTCATCTGATCCTTTGATAAGTTCAATAAATGTAGGTAATATAATGTGAAGAAGGTTATTTCCCTTTGCGCCGATAATTTTACTGTTATTTCAGCACCATCCTCTGCGCCATTTCGGTTGTTTCTCAAATCTTTTTGGTGTCAACGGTGTACACTTCTTCCTGAGAATAGTACGCTGAAAACGCGAACCAAATCAAACAAACCACCGAAGTGGCGCGAAGGATGGCGCTGAAATAAGAGTCAAATTATCGGCGCTAAGAGCAATATCACTTTAATATCTGGATAATGTAAAATCACTTTTAGTATTCGAAAATCTTGACAGCTCTGAAAATTTGAACACTGAAGGCAATGCACTAGACGAATTAATGGATGATGTTGAACAACTGGATAATGATTTTGCTCTTGATAAAAATGTAGAAAATGAGTAGAATTGCTTGTGAATTTGATTTAGTTTTTAGAGAAACGTAGTAAATTAAATTTATTATGACAATTTATCAATAAAAACTATGTTTTATTTTATAGTATATTCATCCCTCCTGCAACATAAAAATGGAGACAAAGCATCAACTTAGTTAAAGATGTTGATATGTGTCAAGTAAAAATAAAGGAAATCTATCAAAAAATAATCCTTTCGACTAGTTTGAACTATAGACACTGTATATAACGGGTGGCAATTAAAATTTTGGAATTTTTTCGAGGCCTCTATGCTCAACAACAAACGAGCTCAGAGAGAAATAAGAGTGTGTATGCGTTAGCTCTTTCTCTCCTCTTTCTGCTAGCATTTTCTGTTTTGTTTATGCTTGCTCAGTTTTGCTCAAAAAGCCGTCGAAACAAGAAGTATTTCGCGAGCGCGTTGTACAGTTCTACGAACTGCACAGAAATCTTGGCAAAACGTATACGGTACAACATTTTAAAAGCGAAAATGTTACGACTTCGACTGTTTACCATATCCTAAGATCCCCAACAACTGCTCGCAAGCAAGGTAGTGGAAGACCAGCCAAAATTATGGACGCAAAAGGACTTCGTTCTCTTTCTCGTGCCTCCAACAACAAGGATTCACTGAGCCAACGGGATGCCGCAAAAAAGTTCAACTGTTCTCACCAGTACATCTGCAAAACATTGAAAAGAGTCGGAATAAAGTGCCGAAAGAAGACACGAGCCCCGGAATATACTGATGCACAGATTTCAACGCTGAAATCCTAATGCCGTTGGTTGATTGAAAATTATTCCGGAAAAGTTTTGTTTTGGACAACGAAGCTACTTCCTCTTTCGAAGACGCAGATTCCCGGAAACGATCGATACTATTCAACGGATAGTTCTACTACACCTCCGAACATAAAATATAAGTTTAAACATAAGTTTGAACAGAAATTGATGCTGTACATTGCCATTTCCGAGAAAGGCATTTCTAAGCCATGGTTCAAGTCCATGGCAATCAATCACGATGTGTACCAGAACGAATGTTTGAAGAAAATTTTGATCCCGTTTCTACAAAAACATCATGCTGATGGACAATACGTGTTTTGGTCGGATAAAGCGTCATCGCATTACGCCATAAAAACACAATCGTTCCTGAATACCCATTCGATCCCATTTGTACCCAAAAACCACAACCCGACAAATCTGCCTCAGTGTCGCCCAATCGAAGATTTCTTCGGGGTTTTGAGTTGACATGGAGGCCGTACAACGCTCCTGTTCCGACATCAAACGGAAGCTTCGCCGAACATCCGATTACGGACCGTTTTCATATGTTCACTAATTTTTTTTCAACAATGGACAATGTATCTTTTATTTGAATAAATCAGATCTTTTTCAACTACGTTTGTCTTTTTTTGACAGCTTGAGAAAGAAATTCGAAAATTTTAGTTGCCACCCGTTAGACCAGACAACAACTGTCTTATGCAGCCAAACGACCTGTCAAAAAATGCAGCCAAACGGACTGTCAACTTTTGATTCACTTTAAAGAAGCAAGCATTGTGATCAAGTATTGTTTTGACAAAAGCCAATTATGAACAAATAAGGGATTTTCTTCTTCCATAGTCAGTAAATGTAAGTATTTAAAATGTAACTGGATATATTCGTTACAATTAGTAATGGAGACAACAAATTATAGTAATTTGTTTTTTAATATGCTTTGCATATGCTGTGCAGTGTCTTCCTAAAATATGAAAATCTGCGGAAAGGCCGCAGAATGCTAGCCATTTCTGCCTTTATTATCTTTCATTGGAAACCGGAAGAAACCCACAGAATTCACTTTACATCGCGAGTTATTGCCACAATTTCGCTCCAAACAATTATTTTTTTACACGGCACTTTTCACTATGCTTTTTAATGAATATCTTCAAAGTTTGTACAAATACAAGTGGTGCCAGATCAATTGCTCGAATTTATGACATTTTTCAGGGTTGGCAGATTGTATGATTTTGCGTTGTCCGGTCTATATACAGTGTCTATAGTTTTAATGATTGATTTTTACGGAAAAAAAATCATGGTGGGGAGGGGGGAGGTTTGGTAGACAAATAATTCTTCACCAAAATACCTGATTTCTAAAACAAAACTCTTATACAACATATTTACAAAAATGTGGCTGGGCAGATATTGGCTCTGGGGGGAGGGGGGCAGATATTGTGATGAGCGTCGCTTTTTCGCCTATGAACAATTGCTCCAGTGGTAAAAAAGGAAGGGTTTTCTTCATCGCATCGTGGCGGGCGATGAAAAATGGTTACATTACAGCAACCCAAATAATAGAAAAAATTTCGAAGACTATCTGGTTATGCTTCTACGTCGGCTCCGTCGAATATTCACACTGCAAAGGTTAGGCTGTGTATTTGGTGGTACCAGGTTGGTGTTATTTATTTTGAGCTGTTGATGCGATTGAGCCGACCATTGCGTGTAAAACGGCCACAAAGACGAGCATAGCCTCTTATAACCTACATGGAAACGCTCAAATGGGAAACAGCGATCAAATAAGATAATTGAATGTACCGGCTTGGATCTACGGTTGTGTGTGAAAAAAAAACAAAGGGAAATCGAACATAAGTGTGCAGAGAGGCAAAGCATAAATCTTCCATTTACAGGAGAACGGACACCTGAGCCAACGTTCTGATTCCTGATATCTGCTATCTCACATTGGCTACACTAAACATTATGAGATGTATTTATATATTACCATACCACTTTGCAATTCATCCTTCCAGAAAAAAAGGACTCTAAATCATCTACTATAAATTGATACAAACCTTAGCCTTCCTCTTAATACAACCTTCCGACGAGCTCTATAAAATAAACTTCTGCTAAGTTCTGGTTCAAAGAGGCTCGGCCAATATTTCCACTAATCATAAATGGACAGAAAAATGTCAAAACTTTGGAACCTATTTATGCCCTAATTCGATGTGACAGCTTCAAACGCACAACCCTCTTGTTCCCCCTTATTTGCCCTTGTTATAGTTCTTCCGTTCTCAGACCTATTAGGCAGCTTGTAGGCACACCCAGCACTAAGGTTGATTTCCATAGAAAACGGAACATTGCTGTCAAAAATTTTCCCGGAATACCAACGGAAGGAATTCGCCCATTCACCCTTTAAAAAAAGTATCCTGTTCATCAGTTGCTCGTGGAGTGATGGATGTGGGTTCAATTACGGTAAAAACAATTTCATTCGTTTACGCTTTGGCGCGCGTGGCATGCGTGGCATCGTATATACATCCTGCCGTAAAAGAGCATTTATTGCTCTTGTGAATGAAATTTAAAAAATTGCCGTAAGCAGAAGTAACAGTTAATTTCCATCACATATAATATCCATTCCGTCACCATTTAACGATATTTTGCTTAGTACTCGTTGGGACATAAGTGGCTAAGAGAGAAGAAGCTATGGAATTTTGAAATTATCATCCAGTATGTTTCCAACCTGGCACAAATCACCAGTTCAGCACAGTTCTTTCTCTAGGTTTATTATCTCCATTGGTATTTTCCATGCTTTATATTTTCCAATACATACCAACATGGCCTTCGTAAAATACAGCATGTACCGAAATCATCAGTTATCAGGGCTTCTGATGAGAAAAAACATATGCATGATGCTTTATTACTTTATCGTACGTTTTCAGGAATATAAAGTTTTTGGTTTATATGTTTTTTTTTTTGCTTTTTCGTGCACGGCATAATTTTATTTTTCACTTTGGGGTAGGCTTGAAACGAACGAAGAAGAACTGACAGCTTGTTGAAAATAAAAATAAAGTTCTGACCAAAATGATGGTTGCTTAAGAAAGGGATTTGGCGAAATTGTAGGGTAGACCTTTGCTAGGGCATTTATCTCATCTTACAGATGCCAAAAATTAACCAATGAACTTCAAAACCTGAAACCTCACATGCTTTTCATATGCTTTCACAAAAACACTCTATTCTCAAACAACTTAAATTTGAGTAAGATTTACAGGAGAACAGCCTACTTGTGGTTCACTCTTCGTTGATTGAGTGGCCATGGAAATACGACCCAGTAAGACCGCCAGATGATAATGTTCGAAGACGGGAGATGATAGCATTCATTTGAACAGAATCTTTCATTGTCTTTTAGTTTGAATGACAGTGTTGGAAGTTTTGATAAGTATGTACCGTCTTGTAAAACAATATTTTTTATTTTCCTGCCACACGTATCCGATAAGTAGGAACTATTAACACAATGTGTTATGCGCACCTTATGAATTTTATATCACATAACATGCAAGAAAAATCGTTATCGAGATTTCAATTGAAGAGGGTATAATATCCTCGTCGATTACCGTTCGTTGAACAAGCATACATTTATTTTCTGTTTCAACAAGAATGCATACATTTTTGTTTTGTGACATGTGAAAAATCTTCTTTACCGGAAAAGGAAGCTGCATCCAGGTTGGTAATTCCGTACCAATATCAACTAAGTAACTTGTGCCACCACCAGTATCTATCAAAAACAGAAAAAACTTGCCCAAAGGAACACATGTCACTATATATTAACATTTGATGTTTAGTTGCAACATACAGGGTGCGGCAGAAAATAATTCGAAAATTTGTTCTATTTCTTTCAAATCCCATTTTCAACTAATTCAAGCAATAATCTTTATAAAGTCCTTTTAAACAAATTTATTCAATGTTTCCTGCATTTTTATTAATAACATCCTCGAGCGGACGCCGGAAGCCAATGCATGCCTTTCAGACGTAGTCCTCCGACATTGACTGCCATGTGCGTGTTATGATTCACTTCAGGGTTTTCACACTAGGGTGTGAGTTTTGCAGGCTCGTGCTTCAACATATGCCCAAATCGAATAATCCAACAGAAGATTCATGCAGGTCTTCTTTGATGATGCTCCGCGTGAATTTCTCCGAAATATTGGCTTTCTTTGCTATTGCAAAGAAAAAATTGCGAGCAATTTTTGCACGGACCGATTTGATCACGTTCGGCGTGCGTGCAAAGCACGGACGTCCGCTTCCCGGCTTCTGCTGCTTAGGACCATCCTGCAGGGACAATATTTTTCGACTTCTTCGTCCAGACTGGTGATCACTTCTTTCGTGAACATTTTAACGAATTTGCAATAAAACAAATAGAATGTTTGGTTGCAGCACTTGAAAGTAACCATAAAAAAATACACTTTCTACAGAAATTAGTCACTAGCTACACGAATTAACCCAATACTCAAGTTTTAACATTTTCGCATTATTTTCTGCCGCACCCTGTATGTTCTGTTTTTCCCGCTGTATTTACTGGCTACGCTGTGCTTTTTGGCTTCCGATTCATTTTTGCTTTAAATGTGGTACCTCACAATCCCCAAGTGATCCGCTCGGAAGCTTCGAGCAATAGCACACAATCGAATCAGGAAACGAAAATGAATCACCAACAGAAGCCAACGAACGAATAAATAAATTGCACATGCAAGCAGTGATGAACACTCATACAATTGACAGGCGACGAAGTTCATGCTATGTTCATTCAATGTTTATCTTGGTCCATCAGTTTTCGGTTTGAGAGGTGAAGCAGAACCTCTCATTGTGTGCGTCTATTGAATCAAAGAAGAGCCTTCAGCGAATGATTTATGATACGATTGGAACCATCCTTGCTTGCGAGTTTTGAACAAATTTTTCTGTCTTCCACTTGTACTCCACTGTGGAGCACACGTAACACTTTTCGTTCAATAACACCAAGGAGATGTTGGATCTCCGCAAGTGAAATCCATGTTTCGGAGCCGCAGAGAACTACCAGTCGAATTTCAATATCTTCTAAATAAAAGCGTTTCCAGGAGAAATGACCTGGAAATGTGGAAAATTATTTCCGATATTTTTTTATTTAAATGAAACTTTGCATACGCGTTTGGCTTAGGAGACTGAAAATTTTCAGCGCTAACATAGACTTTTGTTACTCAAGAGTCAGTTTTAAAGATGGGCGTCGTGTATTTTGAATAGCACTTCAATTAATAATTTGAAGCTCGAAAACCTTTGGTTGAACAAAAAATTGGCTGAGAACAAGTTGTGACCCTATGTGTGAAGGTTGTGTGAATATACACTGAGAAAAACGAAATTTGGAAAAAAAAATCAACAATCAACTTGAAAACTTAAATATCTCAAAAATAAATTGTTTGACTTTTTTAATTTATATGACTGTGAGAACTAAAAGTGATTACGCAAGTTTGAGCAAAGACGCTAGGATGGAAAAATGTCGAGGAAAATTTTTTCTAAAGCATCAACTTTCGGTGCATTTCTCAAAATTTGAATATTTGCGAGAACAACGTACTCTGGTGATTCAACCTGATATTTGAAGTTTAAAAAAAATTAAGCATCCGATAATGACCTTCGTAAGACCATCCGTTCTCGAGATATTTGCGATTTATTTTATCATATTCGAATAATTTTCAAAAATATGACCTTTTCATATATTTTTTTTTGGATTTTTCAACAACAAGAGTTGTTTTTTTTCGAACTGTATAATAAATTTTCCACTACTCTCTCTCTTTGACCGCAAGATGATTGAATGAACGGTTCAAGTAAAACAGATTATAAACTATAGAGGATGCATAGCGCTCCTGTTCGCCTTGTTCTCACGCGCGAACATGCCGGGTACATAGCTGTCAGATATGCACAACATAACAACCAGGAAAAGATATTTTGACAACCGAAAAGTTAGAAAAATTGGTCAGCCATGATTATATCAAAACCGATCAATCCTCGTTTTTGAGACACACGAAAAATTATTTAAGCAATGGCGAAGTTGTCATAGTGTGTGATTTTTCCGAAAAGTATACATCTGTTCTTCAAGATGTAGTTATTGGAATAACAACCAAGCCACAATTCATCCCTTTGTTATTTACTATGTCGAATCAGGAGCGCTTACGACTATTAGATTTATCGTTAAATTGGAAGTACTTGAACATCACACAATAGCGGTACAGGTATTTATTTCAAAACTAATGAGCTTTTTGAAAAACAAACTAACGCAGTTGAAGAAAGCCATATTTATGGCTGATGGAGCTGCATCCCAATATAAAAAAGGAAAAATTGTGCAAGCCTTTGTAAATTCTAATCAAAATTTGGGAAACTAACGCATATTTCGAAAAACGTATTTGTGTGATGTTGGAGAACCTCGAATTATTTATGAATAGGACGTATTTTCTGCTGGAAATATACTGCAACATCGAAACACGTTTATTTTGGCAAATAGTTGAGATTTTAAAAATGCTTCAAAAGTTGATCTTATAGACACTTTGTTCATTTGAGATCTCTCTACCCTTAAGTTTTCTCCAAAACTGACGTAAGAGCTTCAAGTGTTTACATACAATGTATAAAGTATACAATAAGAAGCAATATAAGCAGATGCTAAACGAAAATTTTAAAAATACTGTTTGAAACATTTTTCTTCATATCTTTTGAACCGTTCGTCCAATCGTCTTGCTCGTCTATCTCGAGAACAGATGCTCTTAGGAAGATCATTACTAGGAGCTTTAAATACTTTAAATACTTTAAAAATAAGTTTTTTTAAATACTTTAAAAATAAGATTATACCATCAGAATACGTTTATTCCCGCAAATATTAAAGTTTTGGGAAATGCACTGAAAGTTAATGTTCCAAAAACCTTTTTTCCTGACATTTCTTTGTTGTGGAGTTCTTTACAATCAGAAAACAAACAAACATTAAAAAATTGTTTTTTGAGATATTCATATTTTAATGTTATTTTTTTCCGATATTATTTTTCAGTGTACACTTTTTTCACAACCATCACACATAGGCCCCAAAATGTTCTCAGTTTTTTTATACAAACAAAGGTTTTTGCGCTACAAATTATTAATTGAAGTGCTATTCAAAAAGCTTACGCCCATTTTAAAACTGACTTTTGACTGGATTCAATTTTTTTTTTGCACCAGTGGAAAAAACTTACTTTGTGGGTAAAACGTGTGTACAAATTTTCAATTAAATCGAAGACACTCGAAGTTGTTCGGTAGGTCATCTCGCTTTGAATCGCTCACACCGCTCATTAGTTTGTGCACCAATTTTTATGATAATCCGGGATTATTATAAATGATTCAGATCCTACCACGAAAAATCAAATGAATAATGTTCGTTGATATCCCGATCATTCATAATTTCGCACACATCTGTTTAAATAGCAATATTTTAATATGGATGAAACTGTTACACACCACACTTTACCTAACCACTCTCATTTTAACAGAGACGCTATCGGATTTGCAAAAGAATGCTTAAAATCCACAATTTGACAGCTTAAAATAAACCCCCCAGTAGTAGGCTGTATATCTTTGTTTCTTTGGCTTTCACATTGTGAAGTCTTCCGGTTGAAATCATCGAAATGGACGTGAGAATACAATGCCGGCTTTGACTCATGCGGACGCTTGTTGGTTGGCATGAGTTGTACTAACAATGGACTTATTTTCGACCCATCGATTGAAATGCTCTAGGTTTCAATAAACAAAGTGAGGGGATGAGTTTACCAATCAAAACTCCTCTTCGAAAGAGGAACATTTTCAGTACCATGGAACAACACAGCATGTGGTGGAACTCCCTAAAATAACCGCAGATGTGGTTGAAGTTTTTTTAAATTGGTTGATGTTTGGCTAAAAGCTTTAACGGTTGATACAAAGTCATCAACGACCATATTGCAACATACGCTTGGATTGTAAAATGTTACTCAATACATATTCTGCATCATAACACATGCAATAAACTGTGCACTTATGTACTCATACAATGTTTTCTTGGCGGTTTGCGATTGATTATAAAGATAAGAATATATGACGCATATTTTGCATGTGCAAGAGTGCCTTTCTTCACCATGGATGGGAGAAAAAGTGCGAAAGAATTCGCCAGAGATGAGACCGATGAGACTACTAGCCAGCTTTTATGTGAAGGAAGCTTATGAAAAGTGTGCAAAGTGATGCATGTCGGCAGGAAATTTTTCTTTTTGATTGAACATGAGGTTAAGTTGTTATGAAGGAAGTACTATGCGTAAAGAATATGCTTCTGTAAACGATAGATAGTATTATCAAATTGGAAGTATTATCTAACCCTCAGAGGATTAATTGTTTTTCAAACACACTAACCCACATATAATCCAAAAAAACAAAAAATCCGACCTTTTCCAACGGCTTCGTATTCCAGGTGAAAAGGTTCTATATTAAAAACTCATTATCCAACCTGGATTAGGTGTTCTTCGAACATGATGCTCATTAATCTTGCATGAGAATTTGACGAACAACTTCTTCCGAATCAAATTTCGCTCAACATCATAGGGAAGATGTTCCTACATTAATCTCACCATTTCGCAAATCTTCCTTCATGAAATCAAAAGGTTGATGCATGATTGGGTAGGTTGCCAATATATGTATTTGTTTCTAAGGTAAGCAAACATTATAACAAACCAATAGAATAGAGGAAACCAATCAATTTACTCTCCACTCTCGTAATTCAGCGTCGGATGAATTTAGGAACAATAAGATTAGTAAGGGAACAGTCACCCTACGTACTTCTCCATCAGAGCTGAGGATACTAATAGCTCTGCTCTGCTCTTGACAGCAGCAAACGGGAGGCAAAAATCCGCTGGAACAAAGGTCGAACCAGTACCAAGTGGTGCTACCATTTTCAACATGTGAACGATTGAACGTTAAAGCTACCTTAATACTCCTATTGTATCCTTGTGTGAAAGGCCTGGCGTTGTGGTCGTTGCGACAGGCGGTAAAATTAATTTTCATACATGTTTACCGACGAATGGTTTTGTGCCTTTGTGTAATGCCATTGCTCGTCATGATCTATGCATCTCTTGGGAAAATCGACAGGCAAGCGCAACTTATAGCACATGAATTGCTACGAAAGGCATTTTCCTCAGTTGATGCTAGCCATATCCGTAAGAGCAGCTCAACGAGAACAGTGAAAATTGTTTGGCCGGCTGGATGGTGGTAGATGCATTAACAATTCGGAGAATCATGTCGGAATGTTTGCTGTGCTTACAAACCCAGGAAAACATTGTTGCATGGAAGGATCCAACCATCCTGGGATGCCTCTGAGAACGATTGCCTTGGTAAATTGCACAGCACGCGCAACAACGGAGGTGATTCATGCATTGCCGCTCAGATCTTTTGGGATGCATTTGGAAGACCAAACGAACCAAAATTACGGACAAATTGAGCCTTACATTCATATGCTTTGCTCTGATGAACTTCAACCAATGCGAATTTAGAAATCTTTCTAAAAAGGATAAGTCCACTTGCTATTTAATACTACTAAACATTTGAATCAATTTGAAGGATTAGAGATCGCAGCAAGCCATGCTTTGAAACTGGCGTGTTTTGTTTTTGCGCTGCGTCGTTTTCGCGAAACAAAATCAAAATATAATTCGTAATTCAACTTCAATAAGCGGTGAAATGAGAAAACCTCCGCGTTCTTTGTGTAAGACGGGGTGAATGTAATCGATTCCCTCCCAAAATGTGTGAAGGCCGGTGGTATTTTCCCGTTTTTTTTTTTTTGTTTGTTTTTTGTGCTTCGCCTCCGCACAACCCGGAGGAAGAGTTATATCAGTATAGTTTTGTTTGGTAGTGCTATTAACAGTGCTGTAAATATTAATTTCGACCCAATGCGCCAATTTTTATAATAGCGCGTATGACCAAATTTTTGTGCTCGGTAATTTCCATATATTTGGTTCGCAATGCATTGTTGTAAATTTATAACCTAAGACGTGAGAGCGTAATATCTGAATATGCATATTTGAATGTTATTTGAATATGACAGTGAATATATCACTTACTATATACCAGTAAGGGCAATGCCCTGTTTGACAAAGTTGTATTATTAGTCAAGAGCTATAATTTTATCATACACAGTATTCATAAATCCATAAATTGTTGAACCAAATCGTCGGTATATTTATCCAATTGCACGAAATGACAATTTACGGCACTGGCTATTAGTATTGTGCCTTCCGGACATAAATGAATAGTTAAAGGTATTTCTCCTGTTTGTTGCGAGTGAAATTTACATTTGAATCTTGCTTTCCCTCTTTGTTTACAATTCAGACACGTCTGTTTTAAAAAGTACTCGAGACTTGTATGTGAATATATATATGAAATATTGGTTAACCTGCTAGCAATATCTCATTTAGAATCTGCCATTTGAACTCATTGCACAGTGGTCCAGAATGCGAATTTAGCTGGAAAGATACATTTTCAGCCTAAGTTTGAAGTTTAAGAAAAAAATTGTATTGCACAAAGTCGTTTCTAATAGCAAGGCGCTTCTTTTGTTGTGAATGAAAACTAGTGTAGTACTTATTTTCAGAGAAATCCCAAATCTAACTTTTTTATTTGCAGAAATAAAGTCATACATCATTCAAAGAAGTTGTAGAATAAACAATTTCAAGCAAATTTTTGTTTCTGGCCTTTTGACTTGACTGAATTAGAGCATTTTTTGCTACTTAGCTTAGGGTGTCCCTATAAAAATCAGTTATTTTGCTGTAACTTTTTTGTTTCAAATATTTCAGCAAAGTTGTCTTCCCATTGATTCTAGAACAATAATAATTATTGTTCTAATAATCAATAATTCGCATTCTGGACCACGTGATCACTGTGACCACATCAACAAGTTCTAGCTAGCGTAACTAACTGAAAACGGTTGAGCTACTACGGTCAAACAGCAAAAGAATCCTATGGCGGAATTACTTATCATTAAAATCGGAAGTAAACACAGTTTTCATTAGATAATTTACGGTGTTCCTACAGAAAAAAAATATTTTTGCTGTAACTGTTTTATTTCAAATTTGCCAACAACGTTGTCTTTAGATGATTTTTATAACTTGAAAAGATAAAAGTTTTGACGTGTAAATTTTGCCGATGTCTCTTAACGTTACACCCCGTTCAGACTACAGCCGATATTACGTGATATAGGCTATCTTGATATCAGCATCTATACATCTAGTTTTCACTGGAAATAATGTGCATGGCATTTGATATCAAGATACTCTATATCACGTAATATAGGTTGTAATGTGAACGAATTTCCTAAAAAATTTACGCCCTATTCAAATGTGTTTTACTCAAATTTAAGAAATAATCTATCTCCAGTTTTCAAACATGATATGCAATTATGGAAATACTTTCAAATTCTGTTGAAATAAGTTTTTGGTTTGCCCCAACTAGAAGAACCAACATTTGAAAAGGCCTATTATGTGCACAAATCAGCCGAAATAGACTAGAAGCAATTCAACTAAACGCACCTGCCCATCAAAGAATGGAAAAAGGTAACTCACACAACACCAATGGAAGCGTTACCGTTCGAAAAACCCGGTTTGCCGAGATCACCGATGGAGCAAAGAGAACAGATGCAACAGCAGCAGCTGGAGCAGCAAAGGGCAGAGAGAGAGAGAGAGAGAGAGAGAGAGAGAGAGAGAGAGATAGAAAGTTTGATAAAAGTTTTGACGTGTAAATTTTGCCGATGTCTCTTAACGTTACACCCCGTTCAGACTACAGCCGATATTACGTGATATAGGCTATCTTGATATCAGCATCTATACATCTAGTTTTCACTGGAAATAATGTGCATGGCATTTGATATCAAGATACTCTATATCACGTAATATAGGTTGTAATGTGAACGGGGTTTTAGCGAGTAATTAACGAATTTCCTAAAAAATTTACGCCCTATTCAAATGTGTTTTACTCAAATTTAAGAAATAATCTATCTCCAGTTTTCAAACATGATATGCAATTATGGAAATACTTTCAAATTCTGTTGAAATAAGTTTTTGGTTTGCCCCAACTAGAAGAACCAACATTTGAAAAAGGCCTATTATGTGCACAAAAAACATAATAACTTTTGTTTGAGATACGATAGAGACGAATTCAGCACACCAAAAGTTGTAGCTTTTATTGATCTAGAATCAATGGGAAGACAACTTTGCTGAAAAATTTGAACCAAAAAGTTACGGCAAAATAACTGTTTTTTCTAGGGACACCCTAAGCTACGTAGGAAAAAATGCACTGATTCAGTCATGTCAAAAGGTACAGAAAAAATTATACCATCAAAGTTGCTTGAAATTATTTATTCTACAACTTTACTGAATAATGTATGAATTTATTTCTGCTAACAAAAAAGTTAGATTTGGGATTTCTCTGAAAATAAGTACTACACTAGTTTTCATTCACACCATAAAAAAGCGCCTTGCTATTAGAAACAACTTTGTGGAAGACAATTTTGCTCCAAAACTACAAAAACTTAGGCCGAAAAGGTATCTTTCCAGCTAAATGCACATTCTGGACCACTGTGCATTGGTGCTCACACATTCTAACAGTAAGATTGGAGAGTAAAACTGGTTTTGATTCACAAAACTACGAACTTTCATTAACATCCTGGGTTTCTGTTCTGAAAAGTTGTATTCTGAATCTACCCTTTGAATGTTGTGCTTGGATTGTATGGAATGAGCCTTCCTGAATCCAACATATTGTTTCAATGAGTCAGTCAATGAGTCAGTCAGTCAATTTGTTAGTTGAAATGTTCTATGTATTATTATAAATTTAACCTTCTTAAGATATTGGGGTAGATTCTGACCCATGACGCAATTTAAATGTACGCCATCTTTTTTGTTTCTAAACCAATCGGGCTAAAATTGTCTGACATTTGATATATACGAAATTTTTCGTTTTTGCATAAACATTTTTTTTTAAACAGTTTAAGGTGGTTTTACAAAAATAAGTGACACATAAGACATTAGGGTAAAAATAACATAAAGTCAATGTTTATGCACCATTTCAAAAATTCTGGTCTCATAAATGCGTTTGAACAAAAAAAACAGTTCTGTTAACAATGTCTCCCAGGAATCTGCTACAAAGGGAAGTAAGTTTTAGTTTGACTGTGTTTAAAGAAATGTATATCAAACATTCCAGACTTATTGTAGAGCATTGATGTCTTCAGCAAAGTTTTTCGGTGCGTAACGAATCGTCTTTTGATATTATCCCAATTATGCTGCAGTCTATCTTTGCGTAACTAAGCTCTAGAAACTTGCCGACTTCGACAACGTTGTTTGGAATATAAAATGTAGTCATATGACATTATCAGATTAGTTGGAAATGTTTGTCGCAGAAATGGCACTGCAGTCAATGTTTGTCAAATTAAGCTTTTGAGAGTTGCCGCCTTGATTAATGTTGTTGAGAATGTAAAATGTAGTCAATCGGCATTATCAGATTAGTTCCAAATTGCTGCTGCAAAGATGGCGCTGCAGCTTATCTTTGCCAAATGAGACTCTAGAGAGTTGCCGTGTTGAGTAAAGTTGTTGAGAATGTAAAATTAAGACATTTAAAGTAATCACATTATTTTATTTATTTATTTATTTATAACACGTTTATACTTGTAGCTTAAGGGTTGCTCGTTCCATTTGCATATCCAAAAAACATTATGGAAAAAACACACAAAAAACTTACTTAAAAATAAATACTGACTTATTGACTTATTGACTAACTGTCCACACTCTCTAATTCTCTCCATTAAGCCAGATCAAACATTCACGACGAAAAATTGCTGCAGAACGCACATTTTTTATTACGCTCGGAAGAAGATTCCATAAGATCACATTAGTTCTTGATCGTACTGCTGAGATGGGGCTTTGAACTATCTTTGCCAATCCAACATCTTTGTGCCAAGATCTGGAACTAATATGATAATGTCAAAAGACAACAAATGACATATTGAGAAACTTTGCCGAACACGGCAACTCCCTAGTGCTTCATTTACTCCCACCGGCAACTCCCTAGTGCGCCATCTCTGCGGAAAGATCTGACTCTTCAAATAATGGAAAAAGACGACAAGTGACATAATGAGAAACTTTGTCCAAAGCGGCAACTCTCTAGCGCTTTATTTGGCATAGATAGACTGTAGCGCCATCTCTACGGCATGAGTTGAAACTGATATGATAATGTCAAAAGACGATAAAAGACATACTGAGAAACTTTGTCCATGGCGGAAACTCTCTACAACTAGTGTGGAATGATTTGTATGCAATTCTGTTCACACATCGAAATCAAAACCTCCTTCCCTTTGTAGCAGGTATGGTTTTTTTAGCATGAATACAAAGAGTACGTTTTTGAGACCATAACCTTTTAAATGCGGTATAAATAATGTGTCTAGGTTAAAATTTTATAATTCTAGAAAGGGATGAAGTCCGGGTTAATATTGACCCTAATTTATTATGGGTCAGATGTTTTCAATACCCGAGGAAAGTTAAATTTAACAGTTTCATAATTCACCAATATGGGTGAAAATGACGCATCCTGCATTGTGCGTTCTTAAACGTGCTTGAGGATTCTTGCTTTCTTTCACACATTTTTTTCCATACTTCCACAAGCAACATTGACCAATACGCAGAATCTTTTGTCTTTGTCTGTTCTTTTATCTTTTCAGTGTTCGTGCGTTTTAATACAGTCCTGCCATCTCCTAAAGTCGCTCAATAGTCATAGACGGGCCTTTCTTTCTACATGATAGTATCCTATACAAAATTTGAACTGCATACTACAACGTAAAAAATCCGTTTTACAGCCAGCGGTTTATTACAACCCAAGGAACATTGCTGGTTTTATCATGGTTTTAAAGCATTCTTGAAGTCTAATTCATGCTCTTCAGCACCCTTATTAAACCCAAATTGTTACTTGGGAAGTGACTGCGCACACTGCCTTTTGCCTTTGTCCTATTTATTCTTTTATAATTTTGACTCACTGTAGGTCTTGCGCAATGCAATTTTTTTTTCGATCCAAACAGGAATACAGGATTTTCATGAAAATTCATAGTTTTGTGAAAACCGGTTTCACACATCTATCATACGCGATAGAAAAAAATCTTAGAGCATCAATCGATTCAAGGAGGTCAATTCCATAAAATCCATGTCCAACATTCAAAGGACGCAGCCAAAATCAAAAATCAAAATTTGTTTGATAATTTGTAATTTAGTGAGATTTTATCTCGTTTTTCTTAATAATCTTACGTGTACGAAAAATCTTTGCTCATGAATGGATTCATGGAGGTCCAATCTATACAATTCAAGTCCAACATTCATTAGACAGAGCTGAAATTCGAGTTTTAAATACAGAGTAACTCAATTTTCATAAAAATTCGTAATTTTGCGAATGAAAACCGTTTTTTCTCATCAACCTTACGTGTTATAAAAAGTTTGTTTTCATTAATGGATTTAGGAAGGTCCCTTCCATAAAACCACAGCCCAACAATCAATGGGCGGAGTTGTTAAACAACTAAATCATGTTTCGACGGAAATACGTGATTTTGTAAGTTTAAATCTCATTTTTCTTAAAAACTTGACGTGTTACAGCAATTTTATTTAGCCCAAATTTTGTTTCAGTGGTGTAAAATCTATAAAACTTGTACTTAGTAATTCCAAATGAAAGTTAAAATACACACTAACAAAAAGTCATTTAAATTTCAGTGCTCTGAGACACATGCGAGCAGCCTTTAGTCTATGAAAATCAGCCGAAATAGACTAGAAGAAATTCAACTAAACGCACCTGCCCATCAAAGAATGGAAAAAGGTTATTCACACAACACCAATGGAAGGGTTACTGTTCGAAAAACCCGGTTTGCCGAGATCACCGATGGAGCAAAGAGAACAGATGCAACAGCAGCAGCTGGAGCAGGAAAGAGCAGAGAGAGAGAGAGAGAGAAGCAGCAGCAACAGCAGTTACAAAACGTTTAAGAACCTTGTGATAAGAATCCAAGAAACCCTTTGATCAGCCATCAAGAAGTGGAAAAACGTGGCCCAGAAAGCGAAAACTGTTGAAATCGAATTAGCTACGACCAAATATGGCAACAGCGGTACAGATGAAAGCAGGAACAGCTTCCAGAAAAGAGAACCGTAACAGGAGAAAAAGAATTAATCAGATTTCACTCCCAAGAGAACTCGATCGTTACCGAAAGACGAAAGATTAACAGCACTCAAGAAGCAAAAGAATGCAAGCGCAGTACCGACGAACGAAGCAACTGGCGGTGAAAATTGTGACACCTATGGCAAGTGGTCCGGAACAGGAAGGAGAGGAGCAGGATGGATGGCGCCAGAAAGCAAAAGTCCATCAAGAAGAAGGAAAAAAGTAAAACAGTCGTCGCAAAAACAAGTGAAGAAACATATCCCGAAGTCCTGAAGGCCATGAGAACAGACTCGCAACGCAAGGAGTTTGATGCAAAAAATCAGACGTACCCTAGCTCAACATACAAAGAGCTTACGGGGAGAGTAATGGGCGGAAAGGTGAAGGTGAAAGCCAAGAGCCCTGAGGTAACACTCCAATGCAAAGATTTGGACGAAATCTCCGCCGAAGATAAAGTGAGGACCGCTATTGCTCCCTATGCAATCTGGTAGTTGTGGAGATGACAATCAGATTGAGAAGAGTAGCACGTGGAGCGCTGGCAGCGCGGATGAAGCTTCCAGAAGAAGCAGCCAACAAAGCCCTGAAAACTGGCAATATCAGAGTCGACTGTTCAGAATGTTCACTGAGGATCTCTGTGCGATCTAAGGCGTGCTACAGGTGCTTGGAATACGGCCACCTGGTACAGAACTGCAAAGGAACCGGCAGAAGTAAGCTGTGTAGATGATGTGGTGAAAAAAGTCACAGGTCGCAAAACTGTAACAGCCCATAAAAATGCTACCCAAAAGAATGCCTCGTGAGCAAATGTGGAAGAGCATTTTAACTAAGAGCTTATTGTTGAAGACCTCAGATGAGAAGATCCGATACTATATTTGAGTTCAGATGAGTTACTAGCTGAGCTGGTACGTGCATGCGACACAACCTTGCCAAGAAAGATCGAACCGAATCACAGACGTCATCCGGCATACTGGTAGAATGAGGTACTTCACAACCTCCGTAAAAGATGCCTCAAAGCTAGAAGATGAATGCAAAAACGATGACGATGAGATCTGTTTAGACGCACATTTTCCGTCCCAGTGGAAAAGGAAAAACTGGTACTGCTACCAAAACCGCGTTAGCCCCTCGGTGACCCAGGTTTGTGTTGTCCGATATACTTGCTAGCTACACACGACAACTTGTTGGAGACGATCATCCTTAACAGGCTAACGGCGTCTACAAAAGGAGAGCATGGGCTGTCGGAAATGCAGTTCGAATTTCGTAGAGGGAAGTCAACGACCATAGCTGAACGCTTGTTGCAAATCGGTTGAACTTACTTTATTATGACTCAATAAGGTTATAATCAAGTTGCTACAACTAATTATGACGGTTTGGTGATGCTTGGGGATAGAGGCCAACGAATTGGTGGTAGATATAGCGAACAAGGCAATGACGAAAAAACGACGAGGAATCCGCTTCTGTGTAGTCGTTACGATTGTCGTGAAGAACGCATTTAACAGCACAAGCTGAGAAATAATTGCTGCAGCACTGCATGAGATGAAGGTTCCTGGCTGTGCAGGATTCTAAGAAGCTATCTCGACATTCGGGTCCTGAGCTACAAGGCTATAAAATAAGATTGGAATAGTCGCGGGCGTGCCATATGCCTCTATGCTGGGTGAGACATTGTGGAACGCAATGTACAACGGAGTGCTAACGATGGGTGTCAAAATCGGCCTAATGATCGATGATCGGCTTAAGTTCAATAGACATGTCGATTATGCCTGTCAGAAAGCAGCAAAGGTGGTTACGGGACTGTCCAGGATCATGCCGAATAACTTGGCAATAAGCAGTGGTAAGAGAAGGTCTTAGGCTAGCGTGTATACATCTATCCTTAGAAACGCTAGTCCAGCGTGGACGACCGCGTTGAGGACGAAGAAAAATTGGTGCAGCTAAACAGCAGGTTCAGATTAATGGCCATTCGGGTAGCAACTGCCTACCGAACTATATCATTGGAGACGGTATGTTTGATAGCCGGTATGATCCCTATTAGCTACATTTTGGAAAAAGACAACGAGTGTTTTGAGGCTAGGCAACCCAGAGGCGCTCGAAAAATTATGAGAGTCGACACGATGAGAACGTGGCAAAACGAGTGGGACACCACTGTGAACGGAAAGTGGACCCAACGTTTCTCTAACGTTTTGAAATGAGCAGATAGGCAGATAGAACATGTCAGATCATCAAATGCGGATACGTTGAGGAAACGTCGAAACATCTCTTTTACGAATTTCCACGTTATGATACGGAGCGCAGAGAAATGAAGACTGTCAGCGGTAAAGACGTCAATGTGAACAGAACAACAAACGAGCGACGGACAAGACAATTCGGTTCGGGTCATAGTCTCGGTCAAAGCGCTACGCGATATTACTTCAGGGAGGGGGGGCTGGTGTGCTTTAAGCACCCATTATGTCTAACTACATAGGTCTTTAGTAGTTAGTTTCACCGACCTGACGCTGATTCGATCGAGATGCTCCAGGATCCAAGCAGGGTTCAGAACGTCTGGTCCATCCAAATCCTCCTTCCTCCGTCCTTCCTCCGATCGAGAAAGCCAGGGCCAAGACTGGGGTTGGAACGTCGGGGAGTGCGGCATTACCCCAGATTGTCCCTGTTCCCCATGTCACGACTGCTTACGGCTTCCTGCCGGATCTGACGCTTCCTCCGTTGTAGTTTGTTTAGCCGTTAAAGGGAACTTATCGTTTCTAGGGTGCACCGCGGGGAGGTGAACTACTTCCACACCCCGCCCTGGCTGTGTAGGTTAGATCTACTGACGGGTTGTATACTGAGTAGTTCGAGCGTAACATAGCATCAGTAATATTTCGTCGGAGCGCCTGCAAACCGAAATTCATCCTCCAACTGGAATTGAATGACCGACCTTGATCTGACCGATTGAAAACATCGGTTTCGCGAAAAGTTCCACCGTAGGGGAAGATCTCTATCGGAGTAGACTAGGTCTTTCGCCGAGAACTAGATCGAGTAGGTCGCCAAGTAGCACCGGCAAATGGCATCGGAGCGCCTGTGAACAGGAAGTTACTCTTCAGCAAGAATCGTAGCACCGATCTTGGCACCTGCCCAGATTGCATCGGTTACGGAAGATTTTCCACCGCTGGGGAACTCTTCATCGGTGTAGGGTAGAGCTGCAACCAGGGAATTATCCGAGTAGAAAGCGCAAAGCTGGAGATCCAAATGACTCACAGTTGGTTTCGGAAGAAGTTCGTTGATCGGAGAATTCTTCGTCGTAGTTAAGCTGAACGGCTGACGGGGACTGTATGAAACAATTGTGAGCCCACTGGCTTCATGCTGGGTTGCTGAATGGCTAAACTTGAACAAAGTCAGGAATGATACTAACAGAACGGGTCGCTGAATGTTGACAGATACTAATACTGAAGCCAATGGGATTGGCATAATGGCACGATGGTATAGCTGGAAATCAGCTGGCTTCAAGGAAGGTCACTGAAGGGTGAAAATGTAAAGAGGTAACTAGCTAATAATACGAGCCAAAGGCATGAAGCGGTGTGCACAGCACACCTCACCTCACCTTTGAAGTAATACTGTAAGGTGCTGCCGGAGGGAAATTCAGGTGAAACATAGGAGGAACGTAGGAGAATGTTTTTAGTGAGTAGGCATACAATTGAATCCCACACAGCACCGAATTTGTTACACACTGGTATGAGCACGAACAACACATTACAACAGGCCAGTCATGCATGAGAATAAAAACCTGTTGTCAGCTTGCGTCTGTTTCGGATTTGGACCACTTTATTTTTTATGAAATCCCTCATTACCTTTCTAGACGTACATCTGATTTGATTAAAGTCTTGTGTTTAATTTATAATTTTCGATATTTTTACTCTTCACGTTCCGTTCATTTTGTAATTCAGTCTCTTAACCGAGTCACTCTCTGTAAGTACCTTGCCAACAAAACTGCGAATTTATTCTTTTGAATTGATTTCCAGTTACTGTCGCTGATCAACTTACACCTATTGTCAACTATCCCCACCCTACCTTACAAAATCATTGTCAAAACACACGGAACAGCCTTTCTATCTATGAGTGTGAAGTGTGCTTGATGTGCTGCTTCTGCTTTTATTGACACAATTTCTTATTCGCAATATCCACGAATCGTAAAACATCGTGAGGCATTCGAAGAAAATCAACAAAAAGAAAACTTGGCGAGCAAATTGATTCCCATTAAAATTTCTGATGCCATCCTTCGTAGCACGGTTTCTCACCAACCAGAGCGTATTTTCCATTTATTTGTGTTATTGCTTCTAGTAACCGTTTTATCTACAAGAGCATATCTATAAAGCTGGATGTCAGCTGTCGAAAAAGTCACCGAAAATGTTTTTTTTTATTCATATTCAAATAAGGCATGTTTCAATATTTTCTATAGTACCACTATATCCTGTCCCACGGTTGCTTTTGTTGTTCGGTGCTCTTCAACGGTGTATCTTATCCTTCTTTTGTGTTGCTCAAAATCCCCTTCTTCTGCCAGAGGCTCCGGGAAAGCTTTTATCAATATTTTCTTTTCAAGATTTTTTTTCGCGTGAGAATGGGTGGATCTTTTAGTATGGATTCACCGAGACGATCTTACTAAAATCCTAGCTAGGAACGTCTGCTAAAGAAATAGAGATAGATTCATACTTTGGTTTATTATTTACTTTTTTGGATATTGCTTGAGATAATACATAGTTATTTTTTCAATCTCATTTAATCTTCTTTGAGAGATTCTTCCATCGGCCCCAACAAATTTTGTTTTGATTTCTACCGGTAAATCATTTTAACTTTCCAGTTTTATGAGAAGCCTTTGCTTGAAAATATGTGTAACAATTTCCTGTTTATTTTTTTGCTGCTCATTCCAGAGCAGATATTTTCGAAAATAAAGTCATTTGCGTTTTCATTTGCTGCCAAAAATCGCCATTAGAATCAGTGGTAATACTTTGATTCAAACGGAAACATCAATCTAATTTCAATTTCATTAATTAGGGTTTTATAGCAACAAAAATATGAACTGATCTACCCGAAGCTGAAACGTTCAATAATAAATTAGGCTAATCTAATCTAATTAAAAAGAAAACTTTTAATGCAGCAAGGAATGCTTAGCACTATTTGCATTTGATTCCGTTTTCTGACGTAAAAGGATAAATTATAAAAATTATAAATTAAAAACATACACGTCCGTTCATCCTTTATTCGATGGAACGCAATAGCAGAAAAAGGTTGAAAACATTCCAAAAGAATGGTTTGTTCAAGTTTCAGACGAAGGTTGGAGTCTGTTCATGAGCCACATAGGCTCTCAAGACTTTAGAAAATCTCAGGCCTGGTAGACCTGGAAATTTTGGTGGTTTATAAATAGCCCCGTGGCATAATTTGAAAACTATTTTCGAGTACATCGCAAACGATTTGTTTAACACGTACGTCGCCAATTCCTCTGAGAAAGATTTTTTTTTTATTTAAAACTATTACTACTCCATCGTTCACTCTTAAAAATTATTCACGGGCTCGGTTAAACATTTAGCTGAATTTAAACGGCATTTTCATATTTAACTGATAACTCGGTGAAAAACCGAACAATACTGAGTCTCAGTATAAGTTGAAACTGAAATACAGGGTGCGGCAGAAAATAATGCGAAAATTTGTTCTATTTCTTTCAAATCCCATTTTCAACAAATTCCAGCAATAATATCAACATTTTCGAGTGCAGTAATTTTTATAAAGTCCTTTCAAACTAATTTATTCCATTTTTATTAATAACATCCTCGAGCCGACGCCGGAAGCCAGAGCATCCCTTTCAGACGTAGTCCTCCGACATTGACTGCCATGTGCGTGTTATGGCTGACTTCAGGGCTTTCACACAAGGGTGTGATGTTTTGCAGGCTCGTGCTTCAACATATGCCCAAATCGAATAATCCAACGGATTAAGATCTGGACTGCTTGGGGGCCACAAATCCTTCGGCCAAAACCTCATGTTATCGTTCAACCATTGTTGGGTTCGATTGGACGTATGACACGGCGCTCCATCCTGCTGTAGGACACATTTGGTCCTCGGAGAAGTTGGTCTTTACCCAGGGAAGCACTTGGTCCTTTAAAATACCGATATACACTTCGGTATTGATTTTAACTCCAGCATCAATGAAAACAGGCGGCATTTTCAAACCGTTGGACGCCACCAAGCCAAACATCATGACACCAGCCGGATGTTTGGTTTGAAATTTAAATTTCACTTTTTCCGGAACGTTCTCCATTTTCTGCGGTGAACGAAATGCGAAATGAACTGGTCCGTGAGGCTGTTGGCCACAGCATCGATGCTGAAAAGCTTTTCGTCGGAGAAGAGGATTATCATTTTTTCCTTCTTCAACCAGGCAAGCAATTTCTTGGAACGAGTCACTCGTAGTTCCTTGACCCGGTCCGTAATCAAGTGGCGTTTCACTCTGAGTCTGGAAAATGCATGCAGGTCTTCTTTGACGATTCTTCGCATGGATTTCTCCAAAATGTTGGCTTCCTTTGCAAGTTTTCTTATGGGTTGCGAGCAATTTTTGCACGGACCGATTTGATCACGTTCGGCGTGCGTGCAAAGCTCGGACGTCCGCTTCCCTGCTTCCGCTGCTTAGGACCATCCTGCAGGGACTGTTTATGCGATAAACTGTTGCCAAATGGCACCCTATCACCTTGACAATCTCTTTCGGCTTCTTTTGGGCGAGCAACAAACTGGTGATCACTTCTAACATTTTGACGACTTTGCCATAAAACAAATAGAATGTTTGGGTGCAGCACCTTAAAGTAAACATAAACAAATACACTTTCGACAGAAATCAGTCACTAGCTACACCAATTAACCCAATACTCAAGTTTGAACATTTTCGCATTATTTTCTGCCGCACCCTGTATCGGGTAACTTTATTATGGAACCGATTCTCGGCAAACGTTGTTAACCAAACCTCAACCAATTTCAGCTGCCTATCTTGCTAAAATATCGGTTTAGCAATGTTAAAAGCCCCGCAGCTCGGCTTTTTATCTGCTAACCGCCATATTATTTTCATTCGCAAGTGGAGTAAGTCATATGTTGTTTATCAAAAGGTGAAAGAACTCGTGGAAAAACGATGAAAATGGAGCCGCTTTTCGATAAAATACAGCAGGAGTTTGTAAGACTGCTCGATATTTTTAGTAAGTACAAATTTATTCACTTATCTGTTCCATTTTAGCTTGAAAAGTTGAGCATAATAAGTTTCTTCTGTCGAGAAGTAGTGGAGAGCT
Source organism: Aedes japonicus (assembly GCA_034211315.2). Taxonomy (NCBI): domain Eukaryota; kingdom Metazoa; phylum Arthropoda; class Insecta; order Diptera; family Culicidae; genus Aedes; species Aedes japonicus. The sequence continues at coordinate 41,886 of JASCZW010000409.1, read as the reverse complement.
ATGCGGAAGAGCTGCTGCTGCATTTCAATAATTACATTCGAAATCAACATTTTGATCAAGATAAAGTGTTTCACGACTGCACGGTTCCAAAATTCCGATCATGGTACAGCCATTTCAAATCACTGAAAAGGCACGTTGTTCAGCGACACCCAGGGTTGCGGCTTATCATTTTTGACTCAGGCATATTCATTTGCCAATAACTCCTTTCAGAGGGTCGATTTGATAATATGATGTATGATGAACTTGTAGTGCATGAGTAGACCTACAACTTTGTTTAACAGTACATTGCTCTAACTCCTATATCTTCGACATGAGAGCGTATATTCACAGTGATCTTCACGATGATAATCGCGTGATCTTCACCGCGAATTTTATCGCGAAGATCACTGCGAATATACGCTCTTATTCCTCAGATATAAGAGATAGAGCTATGTATTGTTAGACCAAGTTGTAGATCTACTCAAGTACCATAAGTTCATCATACATTATATTTTGAAATTGAGCTTCTGAGAAGAGCTATCGGCAAATGAATATGGGTCAAAAATGATAAGCCGCAACCTTGCCGACACCTTCCCCTTCCGCTGGTATTGGACAGTTTAGACCTTCATACGGATGCGCCGGCTAGGTTAAAATTCAATGCTGATGAATATGTTCACCCTGCTGAATTGACAGCTCCAGTTGTGGAAAAAGATGAAAGAAGAAACTGTCTCTCTTGATGAAATTAAAAGAAGCATTTCACTTGAAATTTGCCGGTTGACGGCTGCCACTACCGCAAACCCAAATCGCAAAAGAAGATTTCGAAGGGAACAGAGAGACCTTTCTGGATGAGTTTGATACCGATTTCCAGTACACGATTTGTTCCTTATCCGTTTACCTTATCCGCTCATCTAGATCGCTGAGATCCACGCCTTTTTGTGCCAGCCGGATTTGACGCAAACACCATCTTCGCAGGGCATTACCTATATATCTTTATCAAAAATTCTAATATTTACAGACAATTTCACTGAAATCTCGCTTAACCTCATTTCTATACTATAATTGCTTTGTTTTTTGTTTTCTCCGTGCGTGGAGTAACGATTATGATGTAGAAGGAGATATTCACTCATCACCATGAGGCACCAAGAGTGGACAGTAATGTTCGCTAGAATGAAAGCTATGAAGAGAAAGTGTTGAAAGTTCCGTCAGTGTACGGTAGGTTGGACATAGAATAGCAATATTGAAAATTTAGGGAAAGGGTATGGATAAAGTAGTACTCGAACAAGACGTTCCCTTTGCCTAACATCCCACTGCGGGATAGGTCGAGGCACGGACGAATCCACCACCTCAACAGGCAAAAGTGACGTGTTGGTACGCGCTCATGTACCACTGATAGCTTCGTGATAGTTTCTAGCGGTAGTTTGTAGTTTGGTGCCTCACGGTGATGAGCGAACATCTCCTTCTAACTCATTTCTGTGTTTCGAATTTTAACAGATTTATCAATTTGCTCATGCCGAGATTCCCAGATATGAGTTTTCAGTTTGACCCAATCCGAGATTATTGGTTAACATAAAAAAGCTGAGATCGAATCCGAAAGGTCAGCTGTAAGGAGCTCAGTTTCAGAAAGCCGAGGCTCGGCATATAGTTCTAAGAGTGTTAACCATTGCATGTTGATGCAATTTTTTTGCAATAGATCACTAAGTTATACTTATTACTAGGATCTGCACTGATCATCTCGAAAATGTTCGTAGTTCCAAGGTGGGAGTACTGAGGTAAGCACCAATCCAGGAATGGTGAACAAAATGTCAAACTTTATGACTGTGCAAAACTAAGTTATCAGAAAACGCTATGAGGATTTCTGATCATACCGGACCAGCCCTGCGGGATCCGAGTTCCACCCGAAAAGAAGCCATATTCAAATGTTTCCAAAAACCTGGCTGGCGACATATCAAACTTCATTATTTTGCAAAACCTGGTCCTTGTATGAAACCAAGAATATTAAGAATATTCTTAGAATTTCTGTCCATACTGGCCATTCATGCTTATGAACAACCCTAATTTTATTTCATTTCCTACCAGAGCAGGAGAAAATTACACCTAACCCCTAATTCTTATCTTGATAACTGAGCACAGCAAAAGGGTAAAATACCTAAACGGAATACCTAAGAATTGCACGCAAAATGTCTCTCGGATAATAAATATAATAATAATATACTTGTTTTTATAAATAAATAATAAAACTTGTTATTTGGGATACCTGGGAATACCTGAGATGTACTATTCTGGTTGACCTCAATCTGGTATTCGTATTTTTTTAACCTCAAACTGGTATTCGTATAACATTGTGGGAACAACTTCATCTTCAGTTATTTTACCTCTTATGCAACGCTATTAAATACCAAAGCCAGTTATCAAATTATTCATTTCTGCTCGGGTATCCAATATCATTGCCCGTAAAGTAAGTAGTTTCACTCGTCTTCTTCTTTTAACTGGCTTCACCGCTCTTTAAAACAAGTTTTTGCGTGCTTTAAACTAAGTATTCTTAAAGTACTTCCACAGTTATTAATCGAGAACATTCTAAGTCAAACACCGGCTCGAATTTATATTTTGCGTAGCAAGCACAATGTAACTCTACGCCCAAGAAAGCCGAGAAAATTTCCAACCCGGGAATCCAACCCGCCCGTCTCGCCGCTTGGAAAACCGTGCTATTACTGGCTGAGCTATTTAAGATCACTGTCTTCTTCAGGTAAATGATAAGAAACATTGTAGGAAGGCGAGCTTAGAGGAACGAACCCATTGAAATCGTACTTTAATTGCGTAAAAAATGACGATTCTACTATATCTACAATATAAGCGCATTATCTATTGTTCAGCGGCGCGATTGTTAGAGTGAGCGAAAAAAAATAGAAGAATTAAGTTACGGTCAGGTAATATATTTAGTTGCTGTGGCTGTACATCGTGATTGATTTTGTGGTTGGTTTTGACCCGTACGATTGGTTCATCATAGTCGCCGAATCACCACATTAAGGATTTCCTTGTTTTCCTAATGAAAATAGTGAGATATGATTGTGATTGTGCTGTGATCGAGTGGTTTGGGTCATTATTAATTAGCCAGTTAAAAAACCGTATGCGTCGTATCACCTTGACGTCGGTTTTGATATCGGGCATAGCGCGTTATCTATTGTTTCGGTCATTTATTGTTTAATGGCGTGAGTGCATGTTGCGAACTGCCTTTACTATCAGGCATAGCTCGGTATCTATTTCTTTGAAGAAGTTGTGTGCGCTCTCGATCTGAACAAGCCACTTGGTACATAAAGAGTGTTCGTTCTGTTGTTTGCGGAAAAGTTTTAATGTCATTATATGGAAAGGATTCTTCGAGAAACTGGACGGACGCCTGCGGAGTTGGGTACAAGCGACTCGTGAAATAGTAAGTGCTCTCAAAAACATGGAACAAGAGAGGTAATTGTTACCCATTGTTTCTATATTAATGAAATTTATTTTGAATAAGTTTGCGTCGACCATCAATTTAATTAATTGAATCGGTTGTTTCGACACTTCGTTCCGCAATATTTTGTTCTCATGCGTAACGTTTTGTCTTTTGTTTTGATTGCCTATTGTTCGTTGCGCGAGTGATCGAGTGAGCATGAAAAGTCGTGGTTCGCCGGGTAAGATGGGTCGGTGGTTAGAACATAATAAATTTTGTTCCAATTTATTCGTTCGCCATGCTCGTCAAACCACCCTATCTTGGAACAAATCAACCACTGTCCCATTTTTTAAGTGACTACAGCGGAATCCGTACTGTTGGTGTAGATCGGTCCACGTTAACTCTCAGACGTTGAGATTAATTGACTTGTTTTCCTAATGAAATACCACTATCACACTCTGTGAGTGGCCCCAATAGCATTCGTACTGTTGGTTTAAATCGATTCAAATCGGATATCGGTACTAATTTTAAAATATTTCACTTGACTGAATGAAATGAAATACGTGTTAACCAAAACGAACCCTGCTGCTACCCAATCCTGTTATCCAAAATCCCAGTGTTTTCTCGTGGAAGTGCAGTGGATTCCGCGGCTTCCAATAAAGCGAGTACCACGTCAACATATTCCTACCCTTTCCTTACTTGACCTGCATTCGGACAGGGCCGGCGCCGGTATTGCCTTAGTTTGAGATCACCAGTTTTTACACATTGAAGATGTATGTTAGTCCCAAGCATCATCGGTTGGCTCTCTGTGTAATAATAGCTGATCTGGCAAAAACGGAGTAACAACCTCGGGCGGTCAATCAGGCTCATGCTCAAGTGCCATGAGGGTGATAATGATGATTATACTAACCTATTGTGGTGATATTTTATTTAGTGTGCTGAAAAAAGTTAAGCCCATAAGGAATAAAATTTATCAAATTAGAGCAACTATCTAACTCTAAACGTAAATGAAGCATAACATTTGAAAATAACTTTGAAAATATATCAACACACATTTGTTGTATCTTTCTTAAATGTTTTACAATTTTTCAGAAGGTTGTGAACCGCTGGACGCATTTTAGACATTAAAAAGGTAAAAATAAATTAGGGAAAGTTTAGACTCAAAAGAGTGTACAACATACAAAAACAAGCAACTTTGTACAAAACAGCAACTGTCTATTGTTAAACGTTGACCATATATCAGGATTTTAGTTTCTTCCATTTAATGAACGTAACAATTATTTTTTACAGAGAATCAATTAGTAGCTTTGAACTTTTTAGCGTTTGGGTTAAAGTTTACGAAATTTTGAGTAATACTAGCTAAGAGTGTAATTACGTTGGCAATATTTCTGAAAAGTGGTTCTCGAGACGGCATCGCAATAAAAGCAGATCCGCTGTCGTGAAAAATCCGACGGAAACTTAAAGATGGATCGGAAAACATCTGGGATTCTACGGTGTCCCGGGTACTAAAGTCGTTCAAAGATTCCCAGACGACCCATCGCCGGTTAGAAGGCGGCAGAAAACCGAATACAGCTCATCCGGTGAAGGCGTCGACCGAAACTTTTGATCTCTAAGTGGTGAAAATTTCTATCTGGTGTGTTAAAAAACGATGAAACATGCCAGCGTTCACGTCCACAAGGTCAAGAAGGCACCAAACTGAAACGACAACCCAAGTAGCACACTACGATCATAATTAGTGGCAGCAACTTGATTATGACTTACAAAGGCACATTCATGTTTTCTCAACTTAATGGCAACATGTGTGCTACTAGAGAAACAAAACTTGGTCGACGAACCCCGTGCCAGGAAGCTGTACCGGCAGTGGCTAACGAAACCGAGGGGCTTCGTTATGAACGACGAAACTTATATCGAGGTGTACACCATCAATTGCCGTGTAGGATAATTACGTTACCACATCTGCTCTTGAAAGGGTAAGGAATTCACCAAAAAGATATTGGTTTGCAAGACTATCTATGGGTGTGGAGAGATGAGCAGGCCATACTCTACCATGGGTACCACAAATGGGCAAATCTACCGAAAGGAGTGCCTATCGAAATGCCTGCTGCCCCTCCTGAGGTCTCATGGAGGCGAGACGCTATGTTTACCGGATTTGATATTCTGCCACTAAGCGCCGCTGGTGATAGACTACTACAGGAATAACGAAGTTGCTACCAAGAGACTTCAGCCCACCAAAGTCGTCGGAATTTCGTCCAATTGAAAACTAGAAACTTCGCTAAACACCTAACGTATTCGAGAACGAGAATTTCAGTTTATATCACGAAATCGATGATAGGGCTTACGAACCTTTTCATTGTTCTCTGCAACGTGACTGATTCGTTGTTTTTATGAAGATACATTCGTATCCTAGAGGGTTTTGAGCTGTTTAGTGGAATACCTGTAACTAGAAATTAGAAGAAGAATTAGTATCTTCCATTTAATTCCAACTACCTTTGCTTATCTTCGACAGATACGCGTATTTCGTCTACAATGTGCAGACTTCTTCAGTGTCTCGTACTAATAACTCGACTCGAGTCGAGTTATTAGTACGAGACACTGAAGAAATCTGCACATTGTAGACGAAATACGCGTATCTGTCAAAGATAAGCAAAGGTAGTTGGAATTAAATGGAAGATACTAATTCTTCTTCTAATTTCTAGATACTTTCGTTATTAATGGAAAACGCGCAACTGTAAAAAGCACGAAGCATTTGTAGACCCAGAAAGCACATTCGTGCATTGCACAATTGCGACTCAGTTTTGAAAAAAATTGAGTAATTCGTAGGCTGAGTAACTTCACTTTTTACGAAGTTCCCATGCGACTGAGTAAAGTGGCCTCTCAAATTGAGTTAAAATTCTGGCCGTGCACCTGTCTAATTGGTTTACCTCTTTAGCGACCGCTCTGCAGAGTCAAATCTTCAGAAAATCTTCAGAGCCCTTTTTTATGCATGTTTCCAAACTTAAGAGTCGAAAGTTGTAAGCATTTCTCCAATTACTTTGTGAATGACTTAGATGTGTAACTACACCACCTAAGTCAGCAACCTATATGGAATGAAATAACGTGATAATAACGGAGAAACAAAGATCTTATTTCTTAAGGTGAATTGCTACTCCATGTATTTTAGTGAATGAACATCGAATCGAACTTCATCAGATTGCTCACAGCAGATCCATACAAATTGATAAGATTACATATTCAATATCAAGTACAGATTATGATTTTGAGGTTATGGCTGCCGTCGAGAACGCTTCAGCGTAAAAAAGTTATTCGCTTCGAGTGGTGATTAAAAAATTCGTTATTATGATTGGTTCCTCGCACTGTGGTGAGGTACATTACGACGCAGAAAAAGTATCTAGCATTGAAACCTCTCTCTACAAATTCATGAGCTCAAATATCACCCCAGACAAGTTCCAAGAGATACATGAATATGAAGCAAATAATTATAAAAATTGAATTAAAATGTTTTAATTTAATCAAAAAAAAAAGTATTTAATTGTTAGCAAATGGGCGCAAATTTCCGCATACTGCTTTTGATGCTCGTGCGTCAGACATGAACCAAAAACTGATGGTATGTAAATGTGGGATGTGACATTTCATTTAATTCAATTCTGCTGTCTGATCATCAGGGCGTGAAAATAAAACCGCCGATGGTTCAATTAATTCAACGCTCCCATGACGGCCGGGCATCAAAAATGGGATGCCGAATGAAAGCTGGTCAATGAAATTCAGCCAACAGCACGGACGATGAACGAAATGCAATCAACAGTTTGGAATGTAATTAACAAATTCAATAACGTGTACCAATTTCCAGTACTGTTACTGTGGTTAATGCGGTTAGTCTAAATTGGAGTGAGAAATTCTTGTTACGTGCAAAATGGCCAAATTGGCTTCGGAGTTGTGGGATCGAAAATTGGAAATTGCAATGAAATTGATGATATATTGAATTAATTAAAAGCAAATACAAGCGTCAGACTTTAGGAGGTAACACTAGAATTGCTTCTTTTTATGAACTAAAATCATGAGTGTACTTGTAAAAGAATCACGAACCAGAAATGTGAAATAAAACTTCTACTCAATCTTCTTTGGGCAAAACCCTCGAGGCTTTCGTGTTGCTTGGAAAGCAAACCTATTGAATATTTGAATATTGCTAGTATGTGTTGGGCCACTAGCGGACACATCAGCGCTCACACCGGAATAACCCCTCTGGTAGAGCAATTTTCACGTCTTAAGTCCTAAGGCGGGCAACCAAAAAAACCAATCAATATTTATTCGGCAAAAGCACAAAAATGAAACCCGAAGGTAAAGACTGGCAAATTGTTTCTGTGGAAGAAGGCTAAAATTCTGGGAAAGGATTCAACACGACCATTTTATGTGGCCATACCCCGAATAAGCACAGTGGCAGTGGATCTTCCAACTCATTTAAATTATATGAGGATGCTGATAGTGAAATTTAAAGACACCCGTAAATACATGTTAACGGCGAGTAATATTTGATTAATATTTTCAATAATTGAGTACGGGAAAGAAGGTAAGCAATTATGTAGTTAGATCTATTTCCAACGGTCATTTTGGGCCGATGCATTGGGCAGTCGATAAACACAACGATAAAGTGTGAAGAGTCAAAATGAATGTGTACCTAATGGGTGGCTGGGGGCACTGCACCCGAACGGGTCGAAATGGAAAAACGCTAGAGGGGGATTGTTCGTGTCTTCGGGATGAGAGGCGATGAACCAACGTGTACAAAATAAGCGAACGCTTTTAAGTAGCCGACGGAAGATGATCTGGAATAGCATATTCAAGGTGCCTCAAAATGCTGGGCGTATGCAGTGGCCACATTTGGTTGTTTCAGTCCCTCTAGGGCGTATTAAGGCGGCCGTCGGTACCGTACATTGTTGATGAAGGAGAGTTTTGGGCGCTAGTAGTGATCAGAGTCGATGTTAGCGCCACGATAGGTTCTGACGTTGATAATATCGGAGAAGTGTCGTCCATCAATGAGAACGTTGTCGATTTGGGATTCCGCCTGCTGTGGTGATCTCCATGCTCAGCAGTGTTATTGCACGATATTTGCAGAGATCCAGCTGGTCATCTTTTTTTATATGGAACACACGATAAGTTGCAACTATTCCCCCAGTTAAAAATACAATGCAGCGCTTAACCCACGAGGCAAAGATTCACCATCGTATCCAAGTAGCTCACTGGGAGATTTGGATGGAAGATATCGTGTGTCCTATCTATAAAAAAGGGTGACAAGCTGAATTGCTGCAACTATCGAGCAATCATGCTACTAGGCGCCGCCTACAAGTTGCTTTCTAAAATTTTATATCGCCGTCTGGACCATAGGGCAGTATCAAGCGAGAATTATGGGTGACTGCGCACACATCATCTGTTCATCGATTTCAAATCAGCTTATAATACAATCGATCGAAACCAGCTACGGCAGATCATGCACGAATATGGATTTCCAAAAAAACTGACGCGGTTGGTTACGATGGATTGAGTGATGTGTTTCGTCCCAGTCTCAGGGACACTCTCGAGTCCATTCGAATCTCGGAGAGGGTTACGGAGAGGAGGTGGATTGTCGTGTTTGCTATTTAACATTGCATTGGAGAGGTGATTGAAAGAGCCGGGATAGACACTAGTGGCGCAATCTTCAAGAAGTCTGTGGAAACTTTTTTGCTTTGCCGATGACGATCGTAGCACGTAATTTTAACACGATGGCAGAAACGTACATCAACTTAAGGCTGAAGCTGGTAGGATCTGGCTTGTAATTGATGCATTGGAACCAACATCTTCATGTAAGAGGCTCACGACAAGAATGTCAGCTTCCAGCACGATAAGATCGACGTAATCATAGCAGAAGAACGTGTATTTAGGCCATTGATGCACGATAACACATTAGGCTGGAACGTGCCATTTTGGACTTCGAAGAACGCTATGATTGACCAAGTTGCGAATCAGAGTGACCATCTGAGACTAATTAGCTGGCAGTTCTACGCCACAAAACTGACATTGCTATCAGCGGTTCCATATCATTTCAGCAACGAGTAATTTTAATATTTTTTGATTTGCATGAAACCTTGCATACAAGTTTTTGGGGAAGAAAAACGCCGTTTTGCATACTTGGTTCGCCATTTTGAATCTAGCCTTACTTATGAGAAGAGCCTATGAAAAATGCACATGATATCTTCAAAAAAAAGTATCTCGGAAACGGTTTGTCTAATTGGTTTGGTGTCTTCGGCGAAGTTTTAGACAATTGTTGGTGCTATATGGAGAAAATATGCACGGTAAAAAAAAGTTTGGTTTTTGTGTTTTCAATTAAAATATAGATTTTCCCTTAAAAGTTGCATGTCAATAATTCTTTTATTATTCTAATGTTCTGGCTGACTGAAAATGCTATCTAGTGCACAGTAAGTTGTTCTGGAAAAAAATAGGTTACAATGAAAAAAAAAAATTTAAATAAATTACAATTTTCAAAAAAGCTATTAAGAAAAGTCAAAAAAGTTTGTCACCCTAATTTTATGAAAGGACATCGAATTTTCAAGCAAAAAATGCTTCGGTAACATTTTTCTAAGATGCACCGTTTAGAAGATATTACTGATTTAATATTGATTTTTTTGATAACTTAATAAGTTTTGGCCCTTTTCGGATGTACTCCGTATTTTTTTAGTTTTAAAAGTATTTTTTTTGGAAAGATTGGAAAATTTTGAGTTAAAATGACACTGACAGCTTAAAGATTCGAGTGAAATTCTCTGCCTTAAAAGTATTTTGAAAAACAAGTTACAAAATCTCACTATCAGGAACAATGATTTCTTCCAGTTATTTTTGGTGTATTGTGTTGAAAATGTGCATTTAACTCTTGCATATCGCCTAACAGTTTAATCCATTTAAACTGGATGTGTTTATACTGTGCTTATTTTCTCTCTATTGCCGAACATCGCCACAGACATCAAACCGATGAGACAACTCGATTTCGAGATACACCTTTTTGAGAGCTGCAAATGCAAGCTCCTCAATTAGCAAGATTCAAAAGAGCGAATTAAGCTTATTTTTCAGGGATGGTGATTGTGCGCAATAAAAAATAACATTATATGTTGGATATCATCAGTTTATTTTTATTCCTGTATTTTTATAAAATTATTGTTTACACAACTTTCTTAACAATATCGACATTCTATGTGTACACATATTTTGGCATCATTGTCAGGACAGTTTGAATAAAGCTTTGCCTTTATTGTATTTTCTGATATCTATTTATACATTATCTCTTTCCTTTCTTGCATCTGATGCCATATTTCTACTGGTTTTAAATTCGTCTACAATTTTTTGTACTGACCATGATTTTGGTAACAATGATAAAATTGATAGTTTTTCTTGCCTTGTGGCTGAATTTAAATATTTATTTTCATATTTTCTATGACTTCATCAAAATCGTTTGCTTTTTCTGTTTTAGCGTCTAATTTAAAAAGATTTCTTCGTACACCTTCGACGATTTCAGCGCACTTTTTTTCAGGATAGTGAACATTTTTAACCTTACCTAAATCTATAGGCGAAACATGAATAGCTGCTATTCCTCGGTTGAATATTTCGACGTCTACAGGCATCGTGAAGTCTTCATTTGATTGAATTGTGCTTAGCGTTGACGCTGATGGTATCGTGACCAAACTTTCATAGCTTTGCGAATCAGGTACATCAGGTATGGTCTGAACAGTTGGCATCCTTGAGCCGCCGGCTACGCTTTGTTCTTCGTTTTGGGTGAGGTGAGCTCTTGAATCAATATGTTGACGGCAAGACGAACAAATACGAAAATCCTTGGTGTTCAGTGTGGATACCTTGGAAAATCCAATTGATTTTAGTTTTTGGATGATACCATCCGTGAGATATCGCAGCTCTTTCGAACACTGAATGGGCGAATACATCTTATTTTACTCATTTTGTAATCTGTAACATAGAAAATATTTTCCAATTGTTAGTTTTGTACGAAAATATCACAAAACATATAATTAAAATGTGTATTTAAAACTTACCTTTGCACCAAAACGTGTTACACTTTCCTTTACAATTATAATGTTATCAAATAACACTGGATCTCGTTCAAAAACACAGGATTATGAGCTGAAATTACTATAATCACTATGCTACTAGCAACCTTTCTGCATTTACTGTTTGGTAGATACTGGATGAATTCAGAACCGAGTCAGACATTATTATACAGCTCACGGGTAGAAATCATAGAATGCTGGGTAAAGACTGTTGGAAGATAGGTAGAGTTGAACGCTCAGGTATCGTCGAACCTTGAGGTACGAGTTTGGAGAGTTGGAGCGAGGTAGATTTGCTGGCGTAGGTATATTGTTATTGAAGAAGATTGTAAATTGTATATACCTGGAATGAATAAAGAGTGCGGCGGTTGTTGATTGAGGTATCAGTCGGCAGGCGTCTAGTTTGATGGAAGGTGACTAATACTGAGTTCTTTTTATTTATTATTAAGAAACGGTCATCGACGGAGCTAGCCTCGTTATGGCCAGCGTGGCCATGGTGGACTAGTTCCAACAAAGACCATGTTTACATTCACCAACTGTACGTAGTACAGCTAACTGGTATCTAATTACCTGTATCTAATACTTGTTAGCACGTTTTCAGCACAACGCACCAAAAATCACTTGAAGAAATCATTGTTCCTGATTTTCCGAATTTCACTCGAATCCTTAAGCTGTTAGTGTCATTTTAACTCAAAATTTTCCAATCTTTCCGAAAAAAATACTTTTAAAACTAAAAAAACACGGAGTAAATCCGAAAAGGGCCAAAACTTATTAAGTTATCAAAAAAATCAATATTAAATCAGTAATATCTTCTAAACGGTGCATCTTAGAAAAATGTTACCGAAGCATTTTTTGCTTGCAAATTTGATGTCCTTTCATAAAATTAGGATGACAAACTTTTTTGACTTTTTTTAATAGCTTTTTTGAAAATTGTAATTTATTTAAATTTTTTTTTTTCATTGTAACCTATTTTTTTCCAGAACAACTAACTGTGCACTAGATAGCATTTTCAGTCAGCTATAACATAAGAATAATTAAAAAATTATTGACATGTAACTTTTAAGGGAAAATCTATATTTTAGTTCAAAACACAAAAACCAAACTTTTTTTTACCGTGCATATTTTTTCCATATAGCACCAACAATTGTCTAAAACTTCACCGAAGACACCAAACCAATCGGACAAACCGTTTCCGAGATACTTTTTTTTGAAGATATCATGTGCATTTTTCATAGGCCCTTCTCATAAGTAAGGCTAGATTCAAAATGGCGAACCAAGTATGCAAAACGGCGTTTTTCTTCCTCAAAAACTTGTATGCAAGGTTTCATGCAAATCAAAAAATACAAAAAATAAAAACTGGAAAAATTTCCCACTTGTTCGTGGAATCGCTCTAGTGTAGGACCAATGGGCCCTTGATGTCTTTGAACAGAAGGTGTTGCGTACTATCTACGGAGGAGTTCACATGGAAGATGGAACTTGAAGGAGGAGAATAAACCGCGAATTGCATCTTTTGTTGGGAGAACATCCCATCGTAAACATCGCAAAAAACGGTCGGCTACTATGGACTGGGCTTGTCGTTAGAATGTCGGGCAACAGCGCAGTTAAAATTATTCTCGTAAACGCACCAACAGGAACAAGAAAAAGAAGCGCGTAACGAGCAAAGTGGATCGATCAAGTTGAAGGCGACCTGCGCACCCTTAGCAGACAGCGAGGCAGACGAGGTGCAGCCATGGACCGAATTTCTCGAACCGGTTGAGTTGAGGTCCTATCATCGCCGCACAACCAGTGTCTATTGGTTGTGGTGGCAGCTAGCAAGATCAGGCCATAACTTTACAAGACTTTTGTGTGCTATGATGAATGGTAAAGTGCGCTTTTCAGGCACTCTTCTTTGTAGATCTTCGAGTTTATAGACTTATTTGTAACGAAGACTTGAGCTTCTTGACCGCAACTACAACTCGTTTGTCAAATTAAGAAAATTCTAGCGAACTTATCAGCAAATAGGTTTTTTTTAGGAGTGGCCACATAAAAAGTGGCAATAGAAGCAGACCAAACTGAATCTTTACGTACGTTTTGTCCTTTAGTATACATCATTGGAACCTCTTGAAAACCTCTCCATATAACTTACGAGTGCGTGTTTTGGGCATTCCGTTCTGTTTCAGTATTTGGTTTGGCTGCCTGCTTGTACAATAAAAACGATAACCTAGACTGATCCTCCACGTGGATTTTGTTGGAATTGTATTTGATGGCAATATCGCCATCAAATACAATTCCAACAGAGTCCTGCTTTTGGTCTCATTATCCTTAAAACCTTCCAGTGCAGTTGCCGATTCGCTACAATGCTTACCAATGATCCTTCCAAAAACAGTATTCCACTCATGGAAACGTTTGAGGGCACTAGATTTAGTCAAGCGAATGCGGTAGATCTTATGACTAAATTAAACGATTTCGCAATTTTTAAGCCTGACCAAACTTATGTTTTTTCTTCTGGCTTCAATCTGTCACAGCTTTCTAAAATCTTAATGATACACAGCAACCACCACTGAAAGAGGGAGCTTCCCTGCTGTTAACATTCAGGAACCAACCACTAGAGGCCCTGTATAAAAAAAAGGAGTGCGTCCATCGATATCAAATCAGGCGCTTATTGTTCTCCAAAAAAATGAACTCGTTAACTCGTCGTTTGAAGTTTCTATCGGAATTAAAAGGTGTACGGAATCAAATTGCGACACACACAAATATTCGGCAAAATTCGTCCGTTCAACCAATCATCTTCAAACTTTCAGGCAGTAAAATAAAACATATTATGAATATTTTCTCATGTTTGTTTTATTCAATTTCAATTCCATATCCAAATGCACCAACTTTCTTCTTTACATTACTCATAAGGTCCTGTACAACATTTGGACCAACTTTTTTTGCGTGGCAATCCATTTTTTCTTCATATTTTCTTCCGATTTTGCTTCCTTAGGATGCTTCCGAAGTTCCTTCCGATTAGGCGCCTTTTGGACTTTGTACGTGTGCAGTTCTTCACGTTTTTTCGCTTCTTGCACGAAAGTTTTGGTTACATTCAATTTCTTTGCCACATCTCGAACTGAACTTTTGGGATTCCTCTTGAAAGCTTGAACTACCCGCTTGTTATATTTAACACTATACGGAGATCCATTTTTGCCACTTTTTTCTTTCCGATCGATGGATCGATACCGAATTAAAACACGAAACACTATAAAATATACCATTTCCAGCTTCCTGTTGATTGCACGATGAGAAAGATCTGGAGGTACGCGCGCAAAATTTCTATGCGCCGCTGTTGTCCGACTACTTCTTCAAAACAATTGCACATCTGCTATTAAAAGTTACACAGCGTAAACAAATACAAATTGAACTAATTCAATTCCACCCTATATAACAGTAAAAAATACCCAACGGGTAAAAAGTTACAGCCATTTAAAAGTGGTGCAATTTGATTCCGTACAACCTTTAATGTGCGAAGACCAAACTTATTGTTGTCCTCCTACAAGATCTTCGGCATAATGACAAATGGGAATACGAAAAAAAATGTTCATCATGAACTTTGCCGAAAACCAATAACTTTCGGATCTAAATGATAAACAACTTTTAAGGAAACACTGCTTGCCTTCTGTATGCCTGCCAGACTTGGAAGTAGCCTTGGTGTTTGGCTGCATTCTACTCAATATACACATCATCGATGCCTGATTGATTGCCGTGACGGAGCGTTATACAAGCAAAAGATCTTGCTAGTTAACTAATATTTAATTATGCCAATTTTCAATCGAAACTGGTCTTGAGCAAAGTTGCTGCTGAACATTTCGTAAGCATGGTTAGCTAACACCTTCGTATGCTTTTGTACCGAGAAGCAAGAACGATGAGAGCGAAAGGTATGGTTTTTTCATAGTATTCCTCATAGAAACTTCGAAGAGCTGGTGCAGATCGAGTTCGCAATAAGTTCGACTCAAATTTTGGGAGAATAGTCATGACTGGTTAGGAATCGTTTAATGTGGGGTGGAATTGAATCAATATCGGTAAGAGCACAGTTTACCAAGACGGATCCAGCGAATTAAATTCCCGGTTCGATCAAGTCGATCATTCGGGTAGGAAATTTCAACGGTTCCTGAATATATAGTATCATTGTGCTTGCCATACAATAATCAAACCGGTGTTGGCATAGAAAGCTATCAATTAATAACTGTGTAAGTGCTCCCTGAATATTGAGCTTAAAGCAGGCGAATGCTCAGCCAAAATAGAATTAAATCCGGTTAGGAATAATAGACAATAGTTTTGCAAAATTATCCTCCTAATCTATTTAACCAAACCAAAATGAAACGGAAATGCCTCTATTGTGGTATTCTAAACAGTACTAAATAAGTACCTTAGAGAGAACGGAAAACAATACCGTTCGCTATCATGCAGCAACACAAGTAAAGATAATTGCAATTAAATTACTACAAAATACCGGACTCGAGCAGACTTTATTCTGGCTCCAAGCGAATCGGAAGAGGTCTTTTCTCCAAACCACAATGAATTTGTTTTTGAAGTAGTTTTCCTTTGTTTGTTGACCTACGACGTTGAAAAAAAGGAAGTCAGATGGTCTTCCAGAATCCGAAAGACAAAACCACGCTCGGAGAAAATTAAATGAATGTGGTGACAATGGTTAGGGATTGTCTTTCTTCTGCAGGGCTCGAAGCGAAATAGAAAGACAATTGCAACGAAATTTGTGATGCAGGAATTTCATCTGCTTTTACACAGTATACATGTACGCCTCGTTTTTTGTGTGATGAATCGAAAAAGTGAAATCTTACCAGGTTTATTGAATGATTGCTTCCATCAACTTCTTCCGAGGAACATTTGGTTTTATCAATCAAAAAATTGGACCCGCAATTTATTATTCTTTTTATTTATCTTCCGTATATTTGTGAAGCCGCAGATTTTTGAGATTTGGTTGAATGTTTAACGCCCTCTTTTATTTACACACTTGGCCTACTGATTTCGTACTCTGGAAAACACATTGAACACTCTGGCGAAGCGAAATGGAAACAGAATTTGGCACGCACACATCTTTTATTTTTCTAAACAAAGAGGGTGAAAATTCATGAATTTCACACATAAAGACATCATATTGTAGCTCCTGAACTGAAATATAGTCACTTTCACTTTTTTTAACACTATTTTTTTTTAAAAACTTTTTTGAGCGTATTAGTAGAACGATTGTGATTGGGAAACTAGGAGAATTTAAAACATTGAAACACTTTTTGAAATATAGTGCCAAATGATAAGTAGCATTTCCGTTTTGATCACAGATAAATTTTACTTCTTTTAACATGATAGGCTAAAATTTATGATAAGCCAACGTGATTTACTACCCTATTTCATATGTGATCATTCATGTGTTTACATCTTTAAAATGTCCGACGTCATTTAATATATCCAACCTCATTACATATTTCACCCTCCAGATATGAAGGTAAGATGCGAATTAAATAAGCATCCCTGGACAGGCAGCGGGGGCTTCCTAGGATGTGGGGGGCTTACCCAAGTAGCGCACTACGATCCTAATTAGTTGTTGTAACTTGATTATGACTTAGCAAGTCATATATATGTTATCTCAACCGAATGGCAAAAGTGTGCTACTAAGGTAGCAGTTGCTGGACTCTTTTGAGTTTCTTCCACTCCGCGTCTGTTCTCCATCCAACCTGAGCGTCTGTTATCTATGTTAGGGGCGGCTGATCATCGTCCTCGTGCCAGCGTAGGACTCTAAACAGAGCTCTGCACGATGGTCCTCCGGCGAGATAGGGAGTTGTTACAGGCCCAACAAGCCAGCCGAATAAATCGGCATAGACCCAGGCATCGAAAAAAGACTAACGATTGTAAACTCGGAACATGGAGCTGTAAGTCCCTCAATTTCTCCGCAAGTACCCGCATTCTTTCCGACTTACTGAGGGTCCGCAATTTCGACATTGTAGCGCTGCAGGAGAATTGCTGGAAAAAATCAACGGTACATACGCATAAGGATGGTTATATCATCTACCAGAACTGCGGCAATACACGTGAGCTGGGTACAGCTTTTATCGTGATGGGCGAAATGCAAAAGCACGTGGTTGGTTGGTTAATGTGCATGTTGAGAATCAAAGGCCGTTTGTTCAATGTCAGCATGCACAGCCCTCACCTAAGAAGTGAAGATGACAACAAGGACGCTTTTTACGCGCAGCTTGAACGGGAATACAACAGCTGCCCAAACCATGATGTCAAAATCGTCATCGGAGATCTCAATGCTCAGGTCGGCCAGGAGGAGGAATTCAGACCGGTTATAGGAAAGTTCAGCGCCCACCAGCTTACGAACTAAAACGGCCTAAGACTCATCGATTTCACTGGCTCCAAGAACATGGCCATACGGAGTACCTACTTCATGGATAGCCTCCCATATCGGTACACCTGGAGGTCACCACAACACACCGAATCACAAATCGACCCCGTTTTGATGGACGGAAGACACTTCTCGGATATTATTGACGTCAGGAGCTACCACAGCGCCAACGTCGACTCAGACCACTATTTGGTAATGGTCAAAATGCGCCAATCTGGAACGACTGAAGCTACCCGAAGTCGCAACTAATTACACGCAAAGCCTTGAAGGAGTGTTGCCGGAAGAGGGAGAGCTAATTGAAGCCCCTCTTGAAGATTGCTGAAGTACCGTCAGTTGAAGTGCGACCAGTTGTGTCGTTCTCAAGATACGCGTAAATTCTACAAGAAGCTCAATGCATACCGTAAAGGTTTGGTGCCGCGAGCTGAACTGTGTCGGGATAAAGATGGAGGTATCTTGACGGATGAACGTGAGGTGATTGAAAGGTGGAAGCAGCACTACGATGAACCCTTGAATGGTGCAGAAGCGGAATACTAAGACAGCATGAGGAACGGCATCATCGGTATGGTGGACGAGGGTGACGTGCCAAATCCCACGATAAGTGAAATTAAGGATGCTATCAAACAGCTTGAAAATAACAAGGCATCTGGAAAGGATGGCATCGGAGCGGAAATTATAAAAATGGACCCGGATAAGTTGTCGACTTGTGTGCATCGACTGATAGTTAGGATCTGGGAAACAGAACAGCTATCGGAGGAGTAGAAAGAGAGAGTTATATGCCCAAGGGTAATAAGTTAGAATGTGAGAACCATAGGGCGATCACTATTCTCAACGCGGCCTACAAATTTCTGTCCTAGATTATGTTCCGTCGTCTATCGTCGCTAGCAAGCAGATTTGTGGGAGGTTAACAAGCAGCTTTTGTCAACGGTCGATCGACCACCGACCAAATCTTTACGTTGCGGCAGATCCTCCGAAAATGTCACCTATATCTTGATATACGTCCCTACACACTACCTATTCATCAAGTTCAAGGCCGCATACGGTACTATTGATCGTGGAGAGCTATAGAAGATTATGGTCGAGAACCTTTTTCCTGGGAAACTGACCAGAATAATCCATGCTACTATAAATGGTGTACAGTATTATGTGAAGATATCGGGTGCGTTATCGGACCCATTTGCAACACGCAAAGGACTTCAACAACGCGATCGTCTTTCCCGCCTCCTATTCAACATTGCGCTGGAAGGCGTTATGAAACATGCGGACTTTAACATACGATTTTCAATAAATCCGGTCCAATCATCTGCTTCGCTGACGACGTGGACATTGTCGGCAGAACATTCGAGGATAGCTAATCAGTGCACTAAGCTGAAACGTGAAACGGGAAAAACTTACTTTGGAAGTGAATGCGTCGAATGTGATAGAGCTCGCATAGGCAAAACTGTGACAATCGACGGAGATGAGTTCGAGGTGATGGATGAGTTTGTGTACCTCGGATCATTAGTTACGTCGAATAAAAACTGCAGCAGAAAAATTCGGACATATTATTACCGAAAGTCTTGTCTACTATGGACTCCACAACACCTAGCGGTATGGTTAACCGATAAGACCGGTAGTTCTCTACGGGCATGAAACGAGGACAATGTTCGAAGAGGACCTGCAAGCACTTGGAGTTTTCGAACGACGCGTGCTTATGACCATCTTTGGCGGTGTATGTAAAAACGGTGTATGGAGGAGAAGGATGAACCACGAGCTGGCGCAGCTCTATGGCGAACACAGTATCCAGAAAGTTGCTTAGGCTGGAACGGTACAATGGGCAGAATATGTTGTAAAAATGTCGGACAACAACCTCGCAAAAATGGTGGTTGCCTCGAATCCGACCGGTACAAGACGCAGAGTAGCGCAGCGTGCTAGGTGTTTGGCCAAGTAGAGCAAGACCTTGGAAGTGTGGGACATTCGAGGAACTGGAGACAAGCAGCCCTCAACCGAGTTTTATGGAGAAATGTCGTGACGCAGGTGTGGTCCTTATAGGACGTTGAACCAGCATAAGAAAGTTAGTAAGGGAAAAGATGTATGACTAACAGTTCTCGGTCTTTCTAAGATCAATAAGTCAATTTTTGTATTGAGATTTTGTTTCTGAAGTGTTGATCTGCTTAACCTCCACTGTTTTCGATTATGTCAAAGGCAACAACTGTGGCCTCTAGTACCCCGACAGCTCCGCGGTTAGAGGCCCGAGTGCGGTTGTAGCTTTTTACTTTGGATAAACTTTCTTGTATCTTCCATGCCTAGTTCTAGGATGGTTCCACTCGACCTTGTTGAGTTGTTTCATTTATTTCGAATTTTCTGTTCGCAATATTGCTAACCAATCCATCGGTTTTTATGGCTGCCAGATACACGAAATTCTACTTTTCTTTTGTTGGTTCCAAGAACCACTCATCTGTATATTGCTCAACTTCAACGTTGCCAATGAGTCTTGCTTCTTATAACCGTTCTTTAGGTGTTGCCATGTTTCGACAAGCTTGACAACCCTCCAAACAACGTTCCGCTTGAACTGGTGCGGGAAACCAGTTTGATCACAATCTGCCAAAGCGCCGGTAACCTCAATTTGAAAACTCTACCATTTCGACAGTTTCTGCACGGACAGACATTCGACTTCATCTCACTTACCTGTATACAAACATAGCTCCCCTTAAGATATCAAGTAGCAATATCTGAACATGGAGCGTCACAGTTTTCTTTTAATTGAAAAGGTAAAAATGGATTGCCGTCAAACTGTCACATATAATATACCAATAAGTTGACTAGGGGCGCTACTGTGCAAGATGATTCCAACGTAACTAGATTTAAAATTTTACACAACAAAATAGAATTGTTTTGTTCAAGTTGAATGTCTGTCTCTGGTTTCTAGTTCAACAGGTGATTCCGAAAGTAATTAATGACTTCCAGTTCCTATGGACAATGATTTCTTGATAGGTTTTTCATTGCTACCTAGCATGAGCCTCCGCGACAACTTTCAACTTTCTGCAACTATCGAATGATAACTAACACAGTCAACTTTCGTTTAGTGCACTAAAATCGTTGCTTTTTTTTTGTTCTCATGGCTATAACAATCCCGTCTTCAATTGCAGCAGGACTTCAATCTGTAGGCATGAAGACAGTACAAAAATAATTGTTATTATCATTTTATATCATAGCATGCCTTCACAATTTTTTTTTATTCTTTTTTCAGTTTAGCATTTTTGCATCGTTGTTAGTTTTGGTCCACCTTGCTCACATTATGGAGATTTTGTACAGTCTCCTTGTCCACTCTATTCGCCGCAGAACGCCAGTTTGCCTTGAACTGCTGCTCTCTCACAACAGCTTTTTGAGTCTTCTTAACGTTCCGCTTGCCAATGGCTCAATATTGTTCGGTTGGGCGGAGCTCTGGCGTTTTTGGAGGTTTCTTGTCCTTGGGCACCACTTGAACGTTGTTGTCAGCATACCACTCCATGGCCTTTTCCCGTAATGGCAAGATGTCAAATCTGGCCAAAATAGAACGGAACAATTGTGTCGCTTCAGAAAAGGCAGTAGAGGTTTTTGTCGGCACTTGCTCAGATAAATTTCCTGGTTGACGGTTCCGGTCGCAATGCAATCGGTGCTCTACAAGCCACTGGTAAAGATGGCCTGCCACACCAGATATTTCTTCGCGAACTTTGACAGTTTAATATGCTTAAAAATATCTGCCACCTTTCCCCGTCCGGTTGCCGTGTAACATTCCTGTCCAGAAGTTGTGTAAAGTCTGCCTTGATGTAAGTTTCATCGTCCTGTACCACGCAATCAAACTTCGTCGTGTACAACTTTCGCGATCGTAGTTTGGCCGACGTGTTTTGTTTATCTTCGCGATTTGGAGTCACCACTTTCTTGTAAGTCGACTGTCTAGCTCGTTTTTTAGCTCTATCCACGGTTGAAGGCGCCATCCCTAGCTTCTTCGACATCTCAGACGGAGAGGTTGGGACTCCACTCGAAACAGCGGGCGATTTTTTTTTGTCGTCGCTGTGGCCTCTGGCTTTCGATTTCCCCCCGATCCAGCTTTCCTGGCTGTCGACAAACGTTCACCGAACACTTTTAATACGTTGGTAACAGTTGATTTAGCCACATTCAACAATTTCGCCAATTGATGCCTTGCTTCTCTTCCTTCGACGAGAATTTGATAGCTGAAGTGCTTATCTCAAAATCAAAATAGAGGCATGATGCTACACATACACACACACACCTGAAAAAGTGAGGGTTGTGCAAAATTGTTTAATGCACGATGAAAGGAAATGCATCAAGTTTAAGTCATCAAATTTTGATCGAAACGCCGTTTACGACAAATTATTCAAAAATAGTTGTTGTTTTTTCATCCAAAAAATTAATCCAAAACCATGCTCTATTATACAGACATAAAGAATCATTTATCGGCCCATTTTGGATTTATTAAGTATCCATTTTTGGGCAATCATCATACCCATATGAAATTTTTTTTTCGCATGGTTGTATATTTTCTTTGCTGTTTTGTTGCCGGCTGTCGACTTTATTTCATTATATCACGTTGGAATTTTCGCCATTTCAGAGTTTCAATCATCTAACATCGCAGCGGAAGAGGCAAATAGCTTATTCCACTATTATATGTGCATTGTTTGGTGTTTCTGTACAAAATCGTGTTAATTCACATTTCAGTATACATTCGTCGACTATTAGTGGAGCTGTTTAGAGGTTTATAGCTGCAATTTATTATTTATTAAAATAGTCACTATTATTTTCACTGCGAAATAAAGCCATAATGAAATTTCATCTGCTTCAAGGCGATTTCAGGTAGTGTAGATGTGTAACTGGTGTGTAGCATAAAGTCTTTTTCTATTAACCATACACACTTGTGAGTGCCCCAACAGCATCCTTGCTGTTGGTTTAAATCGGTCATCAAATTGGATATTTCAACGTATTCTTGTACTCCATTGAAATAAACCACCCACACTTGTGAGTGGCCCCAACAGCATCCTTATTGTTGGTTGAAATCAGTCCTCAAACTCGATGTTTAAACGTATTCTTGCATTCCAATGAAATAAACCACCAACACTTGTGAGTGGCTCCAACAGCATCCCTTCTGTTTGTTTAAATCGGTCCTCAAACTCGATGTTTTAACATATTTTTGTATTCTGCTGAAATAAACTACTCAAACTTGTGAGTACATCCTTAGTGTTAAATCAGTTGCCAAAATTTGAATAGCATCAATAAATCTGGAACATAGTTAAGTATCTTATTCGCTGCCAACGTCGGCTGAATTCAGCACATCGTTTATCGAGTGCTCAACAGATATCGTTGACGCGCATGATTTATGAATGGTTTTTGTCCTACACGAGATTGTTCTTGTATGCAAAAGTTCCACAATGCAAACTTATGAATATCGAATGTTTATGTCGCTGAGTAGGTGCCCACCATACCACGAGTTAATCATTGCCCTACACATAGTTTTATACATGCAAAACACGAATAAACAATGATTCTTGGAACATTAAGCTGATAGTTATTATGGTAATTATTTTTGGGAACCAGTAGTCAAATCGAACCAAACGGCGTCTCCAGCGTTGTACTATCGACAATTTATCGTCATCAAGCATTCTATTGGATCCGGCAGGGGCACAAGAGCAGGAGCAAACATAGAAAACGATAAATACATCAGCTAACCGTTTAGTTCAGACCGAACGGAGCGAACATTATCAAGGACACCACAAATCGGTCTCATTGATTGATTTATTGTATTTTTCGACAAAACAGGGCACGTTCTCGCGCTTCGTTGGCAATCACAAGCTAGACACAAAAATTGTGAATGGAACGTATAAGGGTACTTAATGCTGATTACGCACCAATCCAGATGAATGGATAATCTAACAAGCTATTCGAGTGAATAATGTCAACATTTTCCATCGCGATTATCGCGATTTATTAATAATTCGAAAATTTGACGCTTCTGGGTTGATTAAGGTTTGAATAATAATGTAACATCCATCAGCAATTGCCAAATTTGGCTCGTTAGCTGTTCATCAATATTGTTCTGAATTTTGCACCATTAAAGTACTTCTAACATGTTTATTTGTGGCAATGATTTCCATTCGTTTATAGTTACGTCGACCAGGTGCGATACCCAAACGTAAAGAAAACATGTGCAAATTTGATCAAAACAACCTTGCATCAGAATATGCAAATTACGATCTTTCTCTCCTTTCAAGACTGGTAAATACGGGAAAGTGTCAAGGAAAGGAAATCTCTTTACATTATTAATGTTGATTCGTTGGAACAAATGGATCCTCAGAGTATTGTCTACCATTTCCAATCGAAACGTGAACAAAGGAGTCCGTTTCTGTTTTGTGTCGGAAAGACGTTCTATGACTAAAAGATCCCGGTGGTTTAGATTCATGCTTGCGGTAAAGCTGATGACACTTTCAAATCGATTTAGAAACTTGCTTGACATAGTTTCTTCTTGCCAGTGGAATGTGGCAAGAATTAAGTAATTAAAACGAACGCTTGAGTGAAACATAATCTACTCATATTGCCAAAACACACAACCAAGAACGAACAAATTCAAACCACCACCGCAAATCTTTTGAAAATTAACCTAAAACTCAACCAACAATCTGTTATAATTAAACCGCCGTTGGCTTTTCATTGGTTTAATTTCTTATCACCATTTAACTAACCATATTCCTGCCTAACGAGACAATGATGCTTTCATAGTACTGACGATTGTTCAGTTTTAATAACATTTGCACCAGCACATACACTTTAATGTGAACAGTGAATTAGAGGGTGGAACGGTTAAAAATTTGTCGAATATGATTGAGTGCACACTGATTAGTTTATTAAATAAATAATCAATCTCTATTTATTTTTTAGTTTCATCGTCTACACAGGAATACAGGAAAATTATTTGATTATGCTTCCGATTTTCCAAATGCCAACTGTCGGGCTTTACGTTTCACACCTTCCATAACTCTATATATATATATATATATATATATATATATATATATATATATATATATATATATATATATATATATATATATATATATATGTATATATATATATATATACTATTTAATAATATAATAACTCTATATATATATATATATATATATATATATATATATATATATATATATATATATATATATACTATTTTCTAAATACAAAGCGTTTACCTATCATTATTTGCTTATACCTATCTTATTATTATTTTGTTTATATCTATCCTGAGTCAAAAACAAATGTACTTAATATCTACACTCACTTTTTACATCTATACCTAACCTACTTATTGTGTAGCAGCGGGTGCCCGCTTCATCGGGTTTGATGTCGTTTTGGGTATTAAGTTTAAGAGCCATGTGCAACCGTTGCCTTGGTCTTTGTTTAGTAG
Source organism: Aedes japonicus (assembly GCA_034211315.2). Classification (NCBI taxonomy): domain Eukaryota; kingdom Metazoa; phylum Arthropoda; class Insecta; order Diptera; family Culicidae; genus Aedes; species Aedes japonicus. The sequence goes on along the minus strand of JASCZW010000409.1, from coordinate 16,609 downwards.
ATTTGTGTTCTGTCGAAGAATAATTTGCTTAGAAAGAGTGATTTGATTGGTTTATTTTTATAGGACAGATTTTTCTCTGTCAAAGTAAGTTTTTTCATGGAAAATCCTATCGAAAATTAAAGCCACGCGCGCTAAAATATAGTATAACTGATCGAGCTGAAATTTTGCACAGTTAGTATTAGGCTCAAAAACTCTGTAACCAAAAGCGGAACGAAACATTCTTACTTTTATATATCCATGTCCCAGTGCTGGAGTGTGACAGAGTCTTGGACAGTGTAAATGTAGAGACTTCTGATTTCATTAAAACCTAAGATCTTGTTGCCCATCAGATTATCCCAGACTCATGGTTTTACTTCTTGAGGAATCTGATTTGGCCTTTGAAAGCAGTGCTATTTAGAACTGACCCAAGGCCCAAACGTAATGGGGACGGAAACGGAACGGAAACGATAAGTTTAACAGTTGCGCAAATGACGTGGATGTCTTCAATGAGAATCAACCTGATCTAACTAGTTTTCCATCCGATAATCAGGTATAGTCAGATTGCGGCTCTTCTGCCGTTCCGCTGCCATTATCACTGCTCATCACAAGTCTATACTGTTGTCGGATTTTTCCTGAGCCGTTTGGCTCTTACTGTTTCCCGAGCCATTTAGATCTTATCCTCTTTGTTTGAGCCATTAAGCTCTCACACTCGACACATCGAATCGAGTATGAGCCTGAAGGTATCTACTCACGCCGACGAAGAGTTCACTGATTCCTGAATTTCTTCCGCCTCTGAACCACGGTGAGCCATTCAGCTCCAACGCTGCAGTCGAGCAGTCCTCGGAGAGTTCCCTGGCCGTGAATGTCCTCCGAGGTGGATTACCCGCTGCTTTATTCAGCTACCACTTGCCCTTCACGACATTTCCGATGTAGAGCCATCATTTGCGCAATGCTTCCGCTAACCGTGTTCCACGGACGCGCTTGCGTATGTGTGGGGAGCGGATGTTTGTGTGTGAGGGATACTCTAAGTAAGGACTCAGACCATGAATATTTGCGTGAAATTAACATACATTAATTGTTATGTTATGTATTCTCCAGTGCGAGGAGTAACGATTATGATGTAGAAGGAGATGTTCGCTCATCACCATGAGGCACCAAGAGTGAACAACAATGTTTTTGGCTAGAATGAAAGATGTGAAGAGAAAGTGTTGAAAGGTCCGTCAGAGTGCGGCAGGTAGGAAAATTCAACAGATGTTTTTGAAAATTGAGCGAAAGGGCATGTATCCAATGGTACTGAATTATGGACGTCAATCTTGCCTAACATCCCACTGCGGGGTAGGTTGTAGCGACGGAACAAGTCCGCCACTTCAACAGGCAAAAATTGACGCATGGAAAGACGCTCATGTACCACTGTGGCTTGTATAGTTTATTCTTAGCGATCTATTGTGTGCACTCTGTTTACTGATGCGCACATGGGAGAGGAACTCTCTCCTTTTTGGGTTTGTTTTGATTCGCACCGACTGACGATCACTAAAGTTTTTCTCGTCGTCTCCAACGTAGAGACCTCGGAGAGAAACATCGTGAAGCGATTGCGATACTGACTTGTTCCGTCGCTACAACCTACCCCGCAGTGGGATGTTAGGCAAAGATTGACGTCCATGGTTTGAGTACCATTGGATACATGCCCTTTCGCTCAATTTTCAAAAACATCTGTTAATTTTCCTACCTGCCGCACTCTGACGGACCTTTCAACACTTTCTCTTCACATCTTTCATTCTAGCCAAAAACATTGTTGTTCACTCTTGGTGCCTCATGGTGATGAGCGAACATCTCCTTCTAAATCATGAAATAACGCACAACGGATTGAATACAGGTCAGTCATAATACCAAACAAACAAATAAACAAGTCGAACAAATATTTATACACTCAATGATGAAGCCTACTATTTTTTAGCACATTTTGCTTCTGTGACTATAATAACCGTTGAAACACATGCTGTGTTTTGCTAAAGTCCGTCCAAGTTATAGTGTTTGCGTCACTGCGTTACAACATAGTTGCCATATTAAAATACACTCATATTGGCAGATAAGCACGTCTCTGATTTAGGGCCTGCGCGACAAAGACAAAAGTCCAAAGTGTGACAAAAGAAAAAGATACCCTAGTTCTCCTTCAACATAACAATTCCAATCATTTCACTGTCGACTGCAAACACAGCCTCCAGACTTTTAATACCGTTTTGACTTGTTGCCAGAGACTACGCAACGAGTACAACGAGGCAGAGAATATGCCACTGGATATGCAGACAGAGAAGACTCCGCCAACTCACTAAAATAGGCAGAAAAGATTAGTGCGTAACACAAAAGAAACAGACTCTGCAACAACATGGAAGGATTCACTACACAGGCAACAAAAAATATAAAGAAGAACTTGGGAAGTGGAATTGCAATGATTGGCCCAAAATGATAAGAGAAATACGGCAGGCTATAGTGTAGAACAATCATGGTGCAGAAGTAGATAGTCTAAAGCGAAGACTGAACGACGATAACTGGGACATTGGCAACACGCCTAAGTCAGGAGTCTACCACGTTGCAGAAATGCCCAGCGGTGTTCGACTGCCTACGACGGGCCATTTAACCAGAACCCGGATAATCACGACAGAACTTAGGAGTCCAGTTGATTACAAAAATCATCGATAATTAATTCATAAATGTAGAACAGGAACAAATCCGACTTCAATTCTCCAAGCACCATAATACGAAGCTAAAGACATTGCACACATGAAAGATCACCGCAATTTATTACAAATACACCACACCAATAGTCAATAATATACGGCCAGACATTCCCAATTGCCTTGTTTCAAATCATTTCCTTTAAGCAATACTTCGAAGAAGTGCCATCAGAAAGAGGAACAACCAGATAAACACATCTATATTGTACGAGGATCAACAAGTCAAAGATGGCGATTGTCTATAACAACTCTCACATGAAAGAAGTGATCACCAGTTTGTTGCCGGCCCAGAACAAGCGCAAGAGATTTCCTCTCCAAGGCGGTAGGCGCCATCTGGCACATGTTTACCCCATAACAGTCCGCGATTTGTCCGCTACAATGGTAGCGTGAGTGGACGTCCGCGCTTGCATATACGCCGAACGTGATCAGATCATCCGCGCAAAAATCGCCGTACCCGCCGTGTCTGCGTTCCAAGAAAACCTGCAGTCACACAGAGGAATGGGATTTCGATCTACCAGCAGCGAGCATCGTCACCATCCCCTTAGAGCCTGAAATCTACAGAAAACTCCACAGCCCAGAAGAGCTCAAACCACGCTGTTCACTTCAAATCGCCACTTTCAGCACAAATGACACTTTCACATGACGCATCGGACTGCTCCTCCGACAAGACTGAAGGCCAAGGATATTACATGAGTCTCACGATGTCGACTCATGCGCATGAAGAAGTGACATCCAAGCGATCATCAATAAAAAGGAAAGTTACATCTTCATAGGAAATCACAAATCAACTCCTTCCACGACCTGACCTGAACTGCGAAACCATCCTCGACAAAGACATTGACGCATAAAGCTAAAACCACGACTTCGGGAATTTGGTTTGGATTAGCTCTTTCTAGTAGACACAAATCAAAGCATCGATGTTAGGCTCACACCAAAGACTAGCAGACACATTGACTACAGGATATACAGACCGTGGCTATCGCAGCAAAATATATGGCGGGAACGAACAAGGTTCAAGAGCCTAGCGAGGTGACTGGCTGTCAAATATGTATCCTCACATCATAATCGTCAGAACACATTCATGGGAAAATCACGACATACGGACAAATGATTACTGACAATATCATGGACTCACATCTAAATGCAGCAATTCAGACAATGAAGCGTCAGAAATAAACAACAACTGTACATAAATCACAAACAGACGATCAAGTACAATGATAGCACAAACCTGACATTCAAACGACATCAGGACTACTGCCGCGCCACAACAAGGCAGGCTAAGAGTGTAGATGTAAAAAGGAGGCAGATATCAAGTACATACTGTTTTTGACTCAGATGATATAAACAAAATAATACAAGATATATAAGTAGACAATGATAGGTAAACGCTTGTATTTAGAAAATAGTATATATATATATATATATATATATATATATATATATATATATATATATATAGTATATATATATATATATATATATATATATATATATATATATATATATACATATATACATATATATATATATGTATATACTATTTAATAATATAATAACTATTTATATATATAATATATATATATATATATATATATATATATATATATATACTATTTTCTAAATACAAAGCGTTTACCTATCATTATTTGCTTATACCTATCTTATTATTATTTTGTTTATATCTATCCTGAGTCAAAAACAAATGTACTTAATATCTACCTCACTTTTTTACATCTATACCTAACCTACTTATTGTGTAGCAGCGGGTGCTCCGCTTCGTCGGGTTTGATGTCGTTTTGGGTATTAAGTTTAAGAGCCATGTGCAACCGTTGCCTTGGTCTTTGTTTAGTAGATTTGTGTTCTGTTGTTTGTTTATTTCTAAGCTTGCTGCGACGTCTAATTTCCAGGGCGTAGATGTAGTCCGTAATATTGTCATGTCATTTGTCGTTATGTCGTGATTTTCCGTGAAGATGTGTTCTGCGACTGTTGATTGGAAGTTATGTGAAGTTAGTGTGAGTTATGTGTTTGACAGCCTTAGTCACCTCCGCTAGATGCTCCTTGAACCTTGTTGCCAAGGTTCTCTTTGTTTTACCTACATATATTTTGCTGCAGTGCTTACACTTGATTCTGTATATCCCTGCTCTGTCTAATGTGTCTACTGAATCTTTGGTGGAGCCTAACATCGATGCTAATTGGTTGTGCCTACTAGAAAAAACTAAGTCCAAACCAAATTCCCTAAGTCGTGGTTTTAGCTTTTGTGTAATGTCTTTATCGAAGGGGATGGATACACGTTTCAGGGGTTCAGGTGAGTCTGAGAGGGTTGTTTGTGATTTCCTATGAAGATGTCTTTCCTTTTTGTTGATGATCGCTTGAATTGTCCTCTTTTCGTACCCATTGAGTCTGACAGTTTCGAAGATATATGCTAATTCCTTGGCTTTTCCAGTTTTATTGAGAGGAAGGGTCAACATCCGGTGGATCATGTGGTGGAAAGTGGCCATTTTGTGCTGAAAAGAGTGGTTTGAAGTGTATGGGATGACTCTTTGGGTGTTTGTGGGTTTTCTGTAGATTTCAAACTCTAAAGGAGATGGTGACAATGATTCTCTCACTACTAGTAGGTCGAGAAATCCCCATTCCTCTGTGAACTGCAAGTTTTCTTATGGAACGCAGCGGGTTGCGAGCAATTTTTGCACGGATCGATTTGATCACGTTCGGCGTGCGTGCAAAGCGCGGACGTCCGCTTCCTGGCTACCATTGCTTAGGACCATCCTGCAGGGACTTTTTTATGGGGTAAACTGTTACCAAATGGCACCCTACCACCTTGGAAATCTCTTTCGGCTTCTTCTGGGCCAGCAACAAACTGGTGATCACTTCTTTCGCGAACATTTGTTTGTTATAGACTCGCCATCTTTGTTTGTTGATTTTTCTACCGTTGTTAGGAGTGTTTTATTTGGTTGTTCTCTTTTGTTTCTTCTTCTTTTCGAAGTATTGCCCAAAATGATTTGAAACAAAATTATAAGGGAAGTCACAGCATATATTATTTATTCTATTGGTGCTGTCTGTTTGAGTTCCAGTAATAGAATTGTGGTGATCTTTCATGTGTCCAATGGCTTTGCTTCATGTTATGGTACTAGGAGAAATGGTCAGATTTGTTCCCCTGTTCTATTTATAATTAATTATCAATATTTTTTTATATCAACTAGTTTCCTAAGTTTTTTTTGTCTTGATTATCGAGATTTTCAGCCTCGAACTGGTTCATCTCCCGTCGTAGGCAGTCAAACACCACTTTTGGGCATTTTCATAACTTCTCCGGGGGTGAGATTCGAACTCCTGACTTAGGCGTGAGAGACGCTTGGGTCGCCCCCAGTGTCCCAAGTTATCGTCTTTTAGTCTTCGCTTTTTAGACTTCTACTTCTGACTATGATTCTTCTACACTACCAATTGTTTTATAAATATCCTCCGCCTGTTTTTTTTATCAATTTATCTTAATCTTTCACAATTCCACTCCATTCCTCTTCTTTTATATTTGGTAGCTTGTTCTTGTCTGCCTTGATTGAATCCTTCCATGTTGTTGCAGGTCTATTTCTTTTTTTATTGTTACACCTAATCTTTTCTACTATTTTAGTGGGTGGCGGGTCTTCTCTGTATGCATATCCAATAGCATATTCTCTTTACTCGTTGTACTCGTTTTACGCGTAATATCTCACAACCAAGTAAAACGATTATTAAACGTCACAAAACAGTGTTGCAGTATCATTGAAATGTGTAAATAAGATAAGGAGGTGTTATGTTGAACAAAACTAGAATTATCTTTTTCTTTTGTCACACTTTTGGACTTTTTCTTTTGTCACACCGAATTTCATCAAAGTTGCGAAACATGTACCAATATGAATGTATTTAATATAACTATGTTGTAACGCAGGTGACACAAACACTATAACTTGGACAGACTTTTAACCCAAAATATAACATGTGTTTCAACGGTTATTATGTCCTACAAGGTAAAATGTGCACACAAAAATAGTAGGCTTTTCATTCGCTGAGTAGTGTATAAATATTTGTTCATTTGTTTATTTATTTGTTTAGTTATTTATTTATTTATATTGAATCCGTTTGGCGTTAATTTCATGATTTAGAAGGAGATGTTCGCTCATCACCATGAGGCATCAAGAGTGAACAACAATGTTTTTGGCTAGAATGAAAGATGTGAAGAGAAAGTGTTGAAAGGTCCGTCAGAGTGCGGCAGGTAGGAAAATTAACAGATGTTTTTGAAAATTGAGCGAAAGGGCATGTATCCAATGGTACTCGAACCATGGACGTCAATCTTTGCCTAACATCCCACTGCGGGGTAGGTTGTAGCGACGGAACAAGTCCGCCACTTCAACAGGCAAAAATTGACGCATGGAAAGACGCTCATGTACCACTGTGGCTTGTATAGTTTATTCTTAGCGATCTATTGTGTGCACTCTGTTTACTGATGCGCACATGGGAGAGGAACTCTCTCCTTTTTTTGGGTTTGTTTTGATTCGCACCGACTGACGATCACTAAAGTTTTTCTCGTCGTCTCCAACGTAGAAACATCGTGAAGCGATGCGATACTGGTCCCCATCAGTATAATTAATGGTTACCACCATTTATGGGTTTACATACATTAAATTGTTATGTTATGTATTCTCCGTGCGAGGAGTAACGATTATGATTTAGAAGGAGATGTTCGCTCATCACCATGAGGCACCAAGAGTGAACAACAATGTTTTTGGCTAGAATGAAAGATGTGAAGAGAAAGTGTTGAAAGGTCCGTCAGAGTGCGGCAGGTAGGAAAATTAACAGATGTTTTTGAAAATTGAGCGAAAGGGCATGTATCCAATGGTACTCGAACCATGGACGTCAATCTTTGCCTAACATCCCACTGCGGGGTAGGTTGTAGCGACGGAACAAGTCAGTATCGCATCGCTTCACGATGTTTCTCTCCGAGGTCTCTACGTTGGAGACGACGAGAAAAACTTTAGTGATCGTCAGTCGGTGCGAATCAAAACAAACCCAAAAAAGAGAGAGTTCCTCTCCCATGTGCGCATCAGTAAACAGAGTGCATACAATAGATCGCTAAGAATAAACTATACAAGCCACAGTGGTACATGAGCGTCTTTCCATGCGTCAATTTTTGCCTGTTGAAGTGGCGGACTTGTTCCGTCGCTACAACCTACCCCGCAGTGGGATGTTAGGCAAAGATTGACGTCCATGGTTCGAGTACCATTGGATACATGCCCTTTCGCTCAATTTTCAAAAACATCTGTTAATTTTCCTACCTGCCGCACTCTGACGGACCGTTCAACACTTTCTCTTCACATCTTTCATTCTAGCCAAAAACATTGTTGTTCACTCTTGGTGCCTCATGGTGATGAGCGAACATCTCCTTCTAAATCATAATCGTTACTCCTCGCACGGAGAATACATAACATAACAATTTAATGTATGTTAATTTCATGCAAATCGGTCCAGTGGTTGCTGAGAAACACTCCTTACTTAGAAGTATCCCTCACACACACAAACATCCGCTCCCCCCCATACATACACCCACGCGCGCGCGTGAAACACGGTTAGCGGAAGCATTGCGCAAATGATGTTGGCTCTGCATCGGAAATGTCGTGAAGAACAAGTGAGTAGCTGAATAAAGCAACGGGTAATCCACCTCGGAGGATATTCCACAGCCGGGGAACTCTCCGAGGACTGCTCGACTGCAGCGTAGGTTGGAGCTGAATGGCTCACCGTGGTTCAGAGCCGGAAGAAATTCAAGAATCAGTGAACTCTTCGTCGGCGTATGGTAGATTCACCTTCATGGGCTACTCGAGTCGATTGTGTCGAGTGTGAGAGCTTAATGGCTCAAACAAAGAGGATAAGATCTAAATGGCTCAGGAAACGAGTAAGAGCCAAACGGCTCGGGAAAAAACCGACAACAGTATAGACTTGTGATAAGCAGTGATAATGGAAGCGGAACGGCAAAGGTAGAGCCCAATCTGACTATACCTGATTATCGGATGGAAAACTAGTTAGATCAAGGTTGATTCTCATTGAAGACATCCACGTCATTTGCGCAACTGTTAAACTTGTCGTTTCCGTTCCGTTTCCGTCCCCATTACGTTTGGGCCTTAGGTCAGTTCTAAATAGCACTACTTTCAAAAGGCCAAATCAGATTCCTCAAGAAGTAAAACCATAAGTCTGGGATAATCTGATGGGCAACAAGATCTTAGGTTTTAATGAAATCAGAAGTCTCTACATTTACACTGTCCAAGACTCTGTCACACTCCAGCACTGGGACATGGATATATAAAAATAAGAATGTTTCGTTCCACTTTGATTTTTGAGAGTTTTTTGAGCCTAATACTAACTGTGCAAAATTTCAGCTCGATCGGTTATACTATATTTTAGCGCACGTGGCTTTAATTTTCGATAGGATTTTCCATGAAAAAACTTACTTTGACAGAGAAAAATCTGTCCTATAAAAATAAACCAATCAAATCACTCTTTCTAAGCAAATTATTCTTCGATCCGACACCTGTGAATATTTGCCATGGAGTGATTTGATTACACTAGGGTCTTTTTTTACACGGTTTGTTTTCGGCGATAACTCCAGAACGGAACAACATATCGACCCAATTCGAATCACAGTTTACGTTTTGGGCAAAAAGTAATCATATGGCAGTTTTTCAAAAAAATCACAATTTTTGTGCAAATACTCAACATTTTAACACTGTATTTTGGCCATTGCATGGAAAGGTAACACATGCAAACAAAACCGAAGCAATTTAAAATGTTTGTGCATGTGAATTTATCAACTCTGTTTAGTCTTTTTTACACGGTTTCATAGTAAAAGTGGAAACTATCCCCCGTGTTAAAAAAAACCTTTGTGTAGTTTATTTTCAAAGGACAACGAGTTACCACGCCAGATTTAAAATATAGTTTGACCGATAGACTGTAATTTTACACAATTATTATAGGGCTCAAAATGCTTCCGAAAATCATACAGAAACTAAAATTCAAATTTTGTCACAAGCTAATGTGCATAGCCAAGCCTTTGAATAAGTGCTGGTTCCTGTGTTGGAAAATTTCTTTTTCCTGTAAGGGATTCCTTGACAGTGTATAAAACACACACACACACACACACACACACACACACACACACACACACACACACACACATACAAACATACACGCACACACACACACACACGCACACGATGTGATGTGATAAGAACCCACCATCAGTGTAAGGATTACCTATGCTGCAGGATTATACTCAGAAAGTTGCCCCGAGATAATAGCCTACGTGATGGCTTGTTATAGCAGGGCCACTCGATCTCAATGAGGACCTTCGGAAGACCAGGGCCAGAAAGCCGCGTGTCTTCACATGGCAAGAGACTGGCGACTCCACGAACCCTTCCAGTTAACAAATCCTCCGGCTGCCTTAGGCTACCCCTCTAATCCCCGTTATATAGTTGTTATGGGAACATTTGAAATTGTATAAAAAACACGCACACCCATACACACAAACGCACATATACACAAATTTACACACAGCCATTTTGCTTACTCATGGAACTGAGTGGAAAAGTATATGAAACTGCTCTTTGGTCCTGGGAAAGATAGTCGATATTTCAAGCGATCGCAATATTCTCTTTTGAAAGAAGGGTAAAACACTGTATTTGATTGGGATATGATAAAAAAAAGCATACATTTCATGAAAAACAATAACAATTTGAGAATTGCAGGAGCGATGGCGATGGCGAAAGAATAGACGTCGGTAAAGATGAGCCGAAAATTGTGAGTAACGAACACAAGGTGCCACATGCATGCGTTCGTGTAAGGCTTGTTCGCAGATAAATCTGGACACCCCTAAACACATATATCTCTTCATCAACGTGTGAAATATTTCACAGACTTATGACCGTATGTATGTTCTTTGTGTAAATTAAATATTTGGTGATACTACAAGCTATTAGATCGAAGATAACGTCGAATGTCTGTTGTCTGTTTCGTGCCGAAAGACATGAATCCACAAAATTGCCCAGAGGCACGGCCAATCTAGACTTTCTGAGGTTTGACCATAGCAAAACTACGGAAATTCATAAAACCAGCGGATGAAATGGAAAAAGTTATAATTAAAGATTCGGATTTAAAAAGAAAAAAAATGTGATGTAAAATACCAGTGCTGATATAATTTGCCAAATAATATAATTGAAATCTTAAAAACCATCGCATTTTTAATATTTTTAAAAGGGTGCTTATAATTTCTGAAACATTCTATAGAAGAAAAACGACAAAATAGGTTTATTTTCCTATAGTAATTCCAATCAAAACTTCAATAAACCAGAACTGTAAACCAGTTGAGATCAAGTGACCAAGAATGATCCGTACGGAATTATGAATAGATGAAGAGGTAAGGAGCAGGAACAATAGTATGAACCATCTATTGTATTAATTTTATAATATTCTTTTATGGTGTATGGAAGGAAGTAACTCAATATGAACATTAGGCTTTGGAAATAGAATATTTTTCACTAGAGAAAGATATGAAGAGCTAGTATTGAAGGTCAGCTAGAAAATGTAATAAATGTTGAAATTGAGCAAAGGGCCATTTCAATGGTGGTACAAATCAAGTGAAGCAGCTTCTACCAAGCTACCTCATGCGAATCGGCATGAAGATGATAGTCCACCGTGACTTGCTATTCACGCATAGAGTAAACAATAAACATAACTACAATGCTCCTCCATGGTATTTCATTATGTAGGATTCCTAGGATAATAAAAGTATAATATAAGTTAAACTTCACGAGTGCATTAAAACCAAAAATTGAAACAAGATAAATTCATTTCTTTACTATATCCTCATAAGAACCAAACACCCAAACAACAGCATATGTAGCATATCTAATGAATTATCTTCGTTTATTTTGATAAATTTCCAGAGCACGACCAGCACGACAACGAAGTGATTCTACGTACGCTGATTTGCAAACATCCACCATTTCCGGAACATGAACACTATCCACTCCTTCACATCGACCGGTAGTGTGCGCAATCCAACAGGTGTAGAAAAAAAATCGTCTTTTGTGACAGATGGCGTACATGAGAAGGCATAAAGTAGCAATCTGCTGTGAATTAAATACATATACCTACAAGCAGCGGATTATGTAAACAGGACTGAAACCAGGACTGACAATTCCTACATGTGGATGTGTTTCGTTGCTCAACGAGGCAGCAGTTGGGTGAACATTGACTGCGACACTTCCGGCTTCAACGCAGCATGTGCCATGAAAGCCAAGCAAGGAAGAGAAACGAAGTCGGCATAACAAAGCGCAGCATTTTCCCTCCGTGTTGCAATTTACCTTTTGTTCTCATCTAATAATAAATGCACATCCGAAGAAGCGACAGCAACGGAACTCGACACACGTTTCAGGTGTAATATAACCATAAAGCTCTGGAAATTGTGCTACAACTGGAGCATAATACAAAAAGAAAAAAAAACAGCCATGGCGCACGATACCATCAACTTGGGATGTTTGGATTAATGACTAGCTTGGGAAGAGCTGGAACACTACTTGCTACTGAAAGTAATATGGCTCGACGAAACCTTGCCAACCACCGATGCAACTGCAGCTGCAATCAGAGGCAACTACTTGCTGTGATAGCCGTTTTAACAATCGCCATGGGAGCACCACATTCAGGTAGGTCGTATGTCTATCATTCTTTTTCACTTGCTGCCGTTTTTGTATTGTTTCGCGAAAATTTTTGCTCACTGCAAAGGGTGCAGCTACGTTCGTTGTTACTTTTTCTTTTACAAATCCAACGGTTCGTTTCCCAATTTGAATACTTCCGACTAACCTAGAGAATAACAATTGGCGATGGAATTTAAGCCAGAAAAGTGAATCTTTCTTCTCAAAAAGAATTTCTCCGGGTTATTGTAGACATTTTCCTAATATTATTTTATATTTCAAACCTGAGTTTCCAAAAATAAATTGCTAGCAAGACTTAAAGAAATTTTTGGAAAATTCCAAAACCTCGGCTTAAATGGGCAGGTGCAGCAGCTCGTAGAGTAACATTTTATTATGTAGAAGGAGATGTTCGCTCATCACCATGAGGCACCAAGAGTGAACAACAATGTTTTTGGCTAGAATGAAAGATATGAAGAGAAAGTTTTGATAGTTCCGCTAGTGTGCGGCAGGCTTGGAAATATAGCAGATATTTTTAGGAAATTGAGCGAAAAGAGCATGTGTACAGTGGTACTCGAACCAACGACATTTTTGCCTAACGTCCCACTGCGGGGTAGGTTGAAGCACGGACTAAGTCCGCCACTTCAACAGGCAAAAATGTCCGGTTGGAAGACGCTCATGTACCACTGTGGCTTGTATAGTTATTCTAGCGATCTATTGTGTGCACTCTGTTTACTGATGCGCACATGGTAGAGGAACTCTCTCCTTTTTTGGGTTTGTTTTGATTCGCACCGACTGACTACACATGCCCTTTTCGCTCAATTTCCTAAAAACATCTGCTATATTTCCAAGCCTGCCGCACACTAGCGGAACTATCAAAACTTTCTCTCGGCAGCTATGACATCACTGTTGCTTTTGAGAGAGCCCATGTTTCCTCTCTTCTTTGTTAACCATGGATATAGCGCACTAGTATTGTGCGTTATATCCATCAGACGTGAAGTCTGATGTCTCTTACATTTTTTTGTTTTTCAACGAAGCATCCCTTTTGTCGTCACCGTCGCTGTGTCTTTCCGAGTGAGTAATTGAAATAAGAAATAAAGATTGGACTCGGAAAAAATGCGACACTTTGTTTTGGGTGTAACTTTTTATCGCGTGGATAAAAATTGATGATATTTTGGGTAATACTATTTTAAAGTGCTATGTTTATGTGTTTTATTATATATTAATTTTATCGCAATCTGTCAAGTAGTTTTCAAGATGCATTCGAAACAAGAAGAGCTACGCCAGCAAATCTTGGGCGCGGTGATCGATAATCCTGGTCAGTCACACATATGGATAGGCAAAAGGCTTGGAATCCACCATTCCACCGTGTCCCGTAAAGATGTTCCAGGAGACGAAGACCATCGAGTGGTGCGCTGGAAGCGGCCGAAAACCGAAAACAGAATACCCAGAGAAGGCGCGGAAGATAGATAAGGCAGTACTTTAAGAATAACCCGAACCTTTCCACCCGCGATGAGGCCAAAAAGGTCAATTCGTCGAAGTGGTTCGTCCAGCAGACCATGAAGCGGGCTGGACTACGTGTTTTTAAGGTCAGGAAGGCGCCAAACCGGACTGACAAGCAAAACACGGTGACCAAATTGCGTGCGAGGAAGCTGTACCGTGAGTGGCTGGTCAAGCCAGGCTGTCTCGTCATGGACGACGAGACATATATCAAGGCCGACACCAAACAAATTCCCGGCCTCGAGTTTTTTGTCGGTACGTCCCGCATGGAGGTTCCGGAAAACATCCGGAAGAGAAAGATGGACAAATTCGCGAAGAAGTACTTGTTTTGGAAGGCGATCTGCGAGTGCGGACGGTACAGCAAGCCGTTCGTTGCAACCGGCACCATAAACGGGCAGATTTTTCGAGAGGAATGCTTGCAGATGCGCTTGCTGCCCTTCCTCAGCTCTCATCGTGGTCCCAAGCTGTTCTGGCCGGATCTAGCTTCGTGCCATTACGCCAAGCCTGTAATGGATTGGTACGAAGTGAAGGGCGTTAATGTGGTCACGAAGGAGGCGAACCCAATTACACCAGAACTTCATCCGATCGAAAAAATTTGGCGATAATGAAGAAGAAGTTGAAGAAAATCGGAAAAATATTCAAAACCGATGAGGCTTTGAAGAAAAACTGGGAGAAATTTTGTAATGAAGATGGACAAAGCCTGGCTCAAAATCTCATGAGCAGTGTTAAGAGAAAAGTACGAGCATTCAGCTTAGGGGATAAATAAGTTATGCTAGAACATAGCTAATATATAGTTATTTAATCCTTGAAAATTTGAGAAGTATCCGATTTAAAATGAATTTTCGGTGATCATTTTTGTGTGTCTCATTTTTTCCAAGTCCAGTTTTTACACATTGGTAATCGAAAGATCAATGACATACCAAACGTTTGGTCGTGTACGGTCGTCTCATAACTCTCCTAGTAGACGAGTTTGTGATCATAGCAATCAACATGTTTTGGTGGATTGTTTTCGTCGAGTCGATGGGTAAAACGAAGGAACGGGTTGAGAAAATTGACGTTTGTAGCAAATCGTGAACTGGCCTATTTCATTTTGCCTTCGAACACATGCACGGAATCGCACTCTAGAATATTGTTAGTTTGTGTACAAGTTGCAGAGCTGAAGAAAACATTATCATGATCGTAAAGCAATCCGCATGATTTAAATAAGTCCCTGCAATTGGAAACTTTATTCCATGGCTATGAAATTTTCTGAGTCTACTGCTCGTTTCTGATAGTATCTTCTGATAGATCAGAATTAAGCAGAGAGATTAACGTCTAAATATTTGAAGTTCTTATTATAGATTACATACAGCTTCATCTAATGTCCCAGGTGCTGAATAAACTGCTTAAAACTCGTCCCGTAGTAAGCCTAGCAAAAATGATAATTTTCAAAACAGGAAACTAATTTTTTTCCTCTTGATTTCTAAAGTGCTCTTTATTTCTTGAAATACAGTTATTTATCGATGTATCGTAAATAGATTTATTAATTATTACGATGTACCTAGACGACTTCTACACTGCGGCAAACGAGTCTTTATTTGATATATTGGTTCTCACAGCAACCTGACTGGTTGACGCTATCAAGTACAGGATGCTGTTTAACGAGAGATACACGGACTGTCAATGTGACCGTAATCCATCAACCAGCAACAAGAAACGTTCTGGAGGGGTACTATTGCTGTGCATAATAGTTGATCATCGTCGACACTGGAGTTAAACGATTATACTATGGAACATGTTTGGTTCACTGTTAAGCTCAGCCATTACATGCCTATTGTCGATGGTAGCTGTATGCTCAAGTAAGACACAAAAGTTTTTTTAGGAATGATTTATAATTATTTTTATTATAAATGTATTATAAACGTATTGCAAAACATGTCAAGTTTGGAGCAGTTTATAACTCTCGTATTCTATATCACTCTGACAAACGGTCGAACTAAAAATATTTTTTTCACTGCTGCAAGTGATTAATACTTTATTATTGTTCTTAAAAACATGGTTCCATACACTTATAATACATAAACAGGACAAGATTTTATGGGCAGTTCTATATACTGTTGAAATTACACCAACCATGTTTTGCAAAACGTGTTTTTTTTTCATTATGATGAAGTTGTTGTACAAGATTGAAGTTTCACTGCCAACGGGAAGTTTACTTTTCAGCAATCTGAGTTGGCTCGGTACAATGAAGCTACGAATCTATCACGCCAAGGACTAGTGTTCAAATCCCACGATTGGCGATGTTTATATTCTTGTATGAGTATTTTGTTTCCATTTTATGTTTTATAAATAAAGTTAAACACCTAAATTAACAACCTGTTTTTATCATTTAACAATACTTTCAAGTTGTTTTATACAAGCTGGGTTGCTTGGTTGCCTTCAGATATGGCGAGTGATCATTTGGTCTTACGTCGTCATGCGGCATGTGTGAAGGAAATGTCGATGGCCACTGTAGACGGTGACATACTTGCTATATTAGGTGACTACCATCTACCTAGTTTACGATGGACACGACTAAATGGGCCGTGTTGTGTTGTTGAACGTTCTAATTCAACTTCATCTCAACCTTATTGGATTGCATGTATTCAAAAGGCTTAGAACAATTCAACGATATCAACATCATGCAGGAAACGAGCTTGACCTCGTTCTTGT
>JASCZW010000408.1:194091-363679 GCA_034211315.2 Aedes japonicus | reverse complement strand
ATAGTCACTCCGCCACTTGCTTGCAGGTAATCATATTGACTAACCAATACTTGTAAATAAAATCAAACGTCATAATAACTACATGTACACTAAAACACGTCTACGCAATATCGAATATAATCTAGTATATACGGCACTTACAGTAGATGCCGGTTCTCTAGTACGATGTTGATCCATAATTTTTAAATGTTTCTTCGGCACAACTACGTCCTTCCCTTTTGGGTCCATGGTCTGACGTTGTTTGCCGGATTTCAGAGAAAAGTAAATGGTTTGGACAAATTTGGCTAGAACCAGAAGGAGCTACCGGGTGACAACATTTGTTGAATTGGCTCATCCTGTCGCACAAAAAAGCATATCTATATAATAAAAATGAGTTGGGGTTTCCTTTGTCACGATTTAACTCGCGAGCGGAAGGACCGATCGGCGTGAAATTTTGTATGCAGGGATTTTTGGGGCCGGAGAAGGTTCTTATGATGGTTTGAGACCCCTCCCTTCACTGGAAAGGGGGCTCCCATACAAATGAAACACAAATTTCTCCACAACTCGAGAACTAATCAAGCAAAAGAAACCAAATTTAGCATGTGTGAGTTTTTGAAGGCAAAAAAGGTTTTTATGGTAGCTTGAGAACCCTCCCCGTCATAAAAGGGGGGGCTCCCATACAAATAAAACACAATATTCTGCATAACTCGGGAACTAATCAAGCAAACGGAACGAATTTTAGCATGTGGTGGTTTTTTAAGACAAAAAATGTTTCTATGATGGTTTGACACCCCTTTCCTCTCCTAAAGGGGGGGGGGTCCGATACAAATGAAATACACTATTCTGCATGACTCGAGAACTAATCAAGCAAATGGAACCAAATTTAGTATGTAGTGGTTTTTGAAGACAAAAAATTGTTCTATGTTAATTTGAGACCCCTCCCCTTTCTGAAAGGGGGGGGGAACCTATTCAAATAAAACACAAATCCTTGCATAACTCGAGAACTAATAAGAGAAATGGAACCAAATTTCGCATGTGGAAGTTTTTGAAGGAGGGAAATATTTCTATGGTGATTTGAAACTCTTCCGTCATATGAGGAGGAAGGGGGAGGGGTGCTCTCAAACAAATGGAACCCAAATTTCTGCATAAATCGAGAAATAATCAAGCAAATGGAACCAAATTTGGAATGGACGGGTTTTTAAGGCATGAAATGTTTTTATGGTGGTTCAAAGCCCCTCCTCCCTTTAAAAAAGGGGGCTCTCATACAAATGAAACAAATTTCCACCAAACATGAGAACTATACCTACTACTTGCAAATTTGTATTCAGTGGTTTTGGGTCCGGGAAAGCATCTTATGATAGTTCGAGAGCCCTCGCGCTTCTAGAAAGAGTGGGATCCCATGCAAATGAAAAACAAATTCCTGCATAACTCGAGAACTAATCAAGCAAATGGAACCAAAATTGGTATGGGTGAGTTTTTGAAGGCAAGAAATGTTTTTGTGGTAATTTAAGACCTCTCCTCACTCGAAAAGGGATACATACATACGAAACAAAAATTTAAACCAAACATGAGAACTATCCCTACCGCTATGCAAATTTGTATGCAGGGGTTTTTGGGCCCAGGAAAGGATCTTATTATAGTTCAACACCCCTCTCGCCTTTAGAAAGGGGGCTCTCATGCAAATGAAAAACTATGTTTTGCATAACTCAAGAACTAATCAAACAAATGGAACCAAATATGGCATGTGGAGGTTTTGTAGGCAAGAAATGTTTCTACGGTGGTTTGAGATCCCAAGCAAAAGAAACCAAATTTAGCATGTGTGAGGTTTTAAAGGCAAGAAAGGTTTCTATGATGGTTTCAGATTCCTCTTCGCCCTGAAAGGAGGGCTCCTATACAAATGAAATACAATATTCTGTATAACTCGAGAACTAATCAAGCAAATTGAACCAAATCTGATATGTGGAGGTTATTGTAGATGAATACTGTTTCAATGCTAATTTGAGACCCCTCCCTTTTCTGAAGGGGGGGGGGCTCATATACAAATGAAACACAAATTTATGCATAACTCGAGAACTAATCAAGAAAATGGAACCAAATTTGGCATATGGAAGTTTTTGAAGGAGGGAAATGTTTCTATGATGATTTGAGACCCCTCCGCCTTCTTAAAGTTGAGGAAGGGATCTCCATATAAATGAAACACAAATTTTTGCATAACTCGAGAACTAATCCAGCAAATGGAACCAAATTTGGCATATGGAGGTTTTTGAAGGAGAGAAATGTTTTTATGGCCATTGAGACTCTTCCGCCTTCTGAAGGGGGGGGGAGCTCTCATACAAATGAAACACAAATTTCTGCATAACTTGAGAACTAATAAAGCAAATGGAATCAAATTTGGCATGTGGAATTTTTAAAGGAGAGACATATTCCTATGGTGGTTCAAGACCACTCTGCCCTCTTAATGAGGGGGGGTCCCATAGAAATGATACGCAATTTTCTGCATAACTCGAGAACTATTCAAGTAAATGATACCACATTTGGCATGTGGGGGTTATTGGAAACAGGATTTTTATTTATATAAAAATGGATTTCTGTCTGACTGTCTGTCTGACCGATCGGAGTATAAATATGTATGCAGGTATTTTTGGGGATGGGGAAGGTTCTTATGATTGTTTGAGACCGCTTCCCCCTTCCGGCTTGCATACAAATGAAACACAAATTTCTGCATAGCTTGAGAACTAATCAAGCAAATGGAATCAAAAATGGTATGCAGGGTTTTTGAATGCAAGAAATGTTTCTATGGTTAATTCAAACACAAATTTCTACCAATCCTGAGAATTATCCAGGTAACTTAGCCACAAACTGTGTATTGCCTAGGTAAGAAGAATGTTCTGATAGAAGTTTGAACTCCTTATTACTCAAAAAAAACTCATTAAAAAAATTCATTTATTTGCAGGCGTAGCAACGCTCGCACCGGGATCAGCTAGTTTTAAATAAATGGAAAGTGTCTGGTGGTATGTCAAACTGAGAAAGTTTGGGAGCTCAGAGATTTAGCTACGAGTAATTTACACAAACTCATCTTAACAATCGGGAAAATAAGGCAAAAATGCGGGAAAAAATTGCGGGAATTTTTATATTAAGATTGTGTGGCCACCCTGTAAATTAAATCTTACTACAAAATACAATACAAAATAGATAACAATTACATGTTTTTCTCCGCATTTTTTGAGAGCAATTATCACCACTCAAGTGTCTGAAAACCTTTTGCGGGATCCACCGGGTCCACAACCAGACTCCTTCACGATCGCGGGGTGGTTATCCTGGCGTTTCTGCTCTTGAAGAGCTTAAATCAGTGATGTAGCGAAAACAGTCCCGATGGAAACAAAAATTATTTGTTGACATCCTAACTTAAAAACTAGTTGTTTTAAAAATCAGTTTTGTTGTTTAGAATCAACGATTTTGCTTTGAAACAAACAGGCCGGTTGGTTGTTTCTACCTAAAGATATTACTACAATACAACACAAATTATGATTGTTCTATACCAATATTTTTGTTGTTTTCACCTTGAAAGCGGCTTATTATTACCAAAACAGAGGTTGCTTTGATTGAGGGAAACAAAATAAAATTTTAGATTGACTCCACCAAAGCGGCGGTTAAACGAAACTGATATTTTGTTTGGAGAAAAAATAACTAAACATTTAGTTTGAAACAGACCATTGTTTTGGGTTGTTTAATTTTACTTCATTCGGTCCCAGTGCATGCTCTGACGGTCACTCAACAATAGGGGAAAATTTAATATATTACTGTAAAAAACCTGAAAATTGTCTAAAAGGCTCGCATTATCATGTTGTAGATTTTTTAGACTGAAAGTAGTCAATAAATGTAAATGTGCCCATTTCTAATGTTTGCAGCATTTTATTCAAAAAAATAGTCTTGAAATCGCAGAAGAAATAGGTGATTTTAAACGAAAATTTTTGTTGTTTCAACCGCTGTCGTTTGGTTGTCTCAAACAGCAATTCAGTTTGAATCATACTAAAATCCATTTGAAACAAACCATATGCGTTGGTAGAATCAACCAACAAATCTTTTTCTGAGCTGTTATAATGAAGCAATCAGCAAAATTGTAAAGTCAAATGGGTGTCTGTTGAACTTAACTGCTTGATTCCCGAAATGATCACTCAAAATTTTTGTTTATTTTAATCAGCGAGGGTAGGCAAAATAAACTTATCTGATGTTTGTGCCCAATTCCACGTGAAATTTTGGTGATATGTTTGCGTTTACCAATCTTTTTTCTCAGTGATATAATCATTGCTTTTTATCAGTGTAGAGGGCGGAAGGATTTTTAACGAAGTAAAATGCGAGTACTAAAAAACACAGCAGCCGTGTGACTAAATCAGAGATGAGTAAAATTGGAAGCACAACATGTAATTTCTTTTTAATAAAATGCATGTTCATAGGGAATAAAACGTTCGTTGATGTTATGCCATCCATTGTCATTTTATGAACATATATTTTACTGACAAGGAACCGTTGCCACCCTGTATAATGTGAAACTATTTTGCAATTTGTAAACCTTTCATAATAAAAATTGTACAAAAACATCTGTGCGTTTGAACGAATTTTCCTGACCATATATTTTAGCACTAATCATATCATTAAGCCAAGTATGGAGTCCACTAGTGAGTGAGCAGCGCGATGATTGCAAGGTACGCGTAATTATTGATGAATTCAAGTTGGAGAAATAAGAAGACACAAAGTTATGTTCAATGTAAGGGAGCTGAATACTATTTGATGAAGATATTATTGAAATTTAAATTCCCTTTTTCGTTCGTTTCTTCAATACTTCAATTGCGTTACCTTTACAGCCGATAATTTTTTGATAATTACTTTTATACTACGCAAGAAGCGTGACGGAGGATAGCTGGATTATAGTCACTAGATTCATAGTCTGGCGGATACAACGACGGGAGCTGACTGTCAGTTGGCGAGCCATCAGCATATCTCGAGTAATTCATTTGGCCTAAACAATTGTAAACAATGACTTTAAATATCGATTTTCTTGAATCTTAAATCACTCTCGTGAAGAAAGCAGCATTTGGTAGAAGCAATGTCGGATATATGGATCCGAATTGGTGAGAAACAACGTTGTTTACAAATGGCTTTTAGGCCTTAACATGATACTCGAGATAGCTGATTGGCTCCGCCAACTGACAGTTCAAATTGGCCCCGTTGTTGTATCCGCCAGACTATGAATCTAGTGACTATAGCATGGGACTGACTTAAAAAGAACGACAGGAACCCTGATAGCAACACACGAAAATGGAGATTTTCGAAGCAGTTTGAAATGATGAGTTTTCTATGGATTTTATTTTTATTCTTACCTCCAAACATTATAGTCGTAAAATACAACCTGACGCTACCCAGAAAAGTTTATAAAATAACCGGAAAAATCCCATCGACAGAAACTGAAGTTGAACCAGCTCCATTTGGCGTGTTAAAACAGTGGCTTTACTGCTGAAATAAAAAAAAAAGACTTCATAAACATAAACATAAACATAATTTTTGAATAAATGCCTTTTTCAATATTCATGAGAATTCGTCTTCGGTTGACTGGTAATTAGAGATATTTCAGTCGAAGTCAACTCAATATCAATGTTCCAATCCATTTTAAAAGATCATTACTCGAGTAATTCAGGTTAAGGGCCATTTGTAAGCAATGACTTTTAACGTCGATTTCTTTTGAATCTCAAATCACTCTCGTGAAATGAAAGCAGCATTTGGTAGAAGAATGTTAGTTCTACCATATGGATAAAGTGGGATTCTCGTGATTCGTGAAATATCTGCGTTTAAAGTCATTGTTTACAAATGGCTGCTGCATGCAACAATATAAGGTACAGGACGGGTTTTAAGCAGTTTATTCAGCACCTGAGACATTTGATGAAGCTGTATGTAATCTATGATTAGATCTGCCAATATTTAGACATTAATCCCCCTACTTACTTCTGGTCTATCGGCACATACCTTCAGCAACGAGCATTAGACTCAGAAAATTTCATAGCCATGAAATGAAGTTCCCAATTGCAGAGACTTTTTAAAAGCATGCGGATTGATTTCCGATCAAAAAATGTAAGCTCTGTAATCTGTCCATAAACTAACAATATTGTATGAGTGCGATTCCGTGCATGTGTGCGAAGGCAACCTGAAATAGACCAGTTCACAATTTGCTGCAAACGTCAATTTCCTCAACGGGTCCTCCTTCGTTTCACCCATCCGCCCTCGCAAACAATCAACCAAAACATGTGGATTGCTACGATCACAAACTCGTCTACTTGCAGGTTATGAGACAGTCGTACACGACCAAACTTTTGATGTGTCATTGATCTTTAGATTAGCAATGTGTATTTCTTATTTCTTTTACTCTCACGCAAATGTTAGCCAAAGTGACTGTGACGACAAACGGGATGGTTCGTTTAAAAACAAATAAATGCAAGAGACAGCATTGGACAATTGATGGACAATATAATCATCAGCACAGAAAACTAGAAATTAGAAGAAGAATTAGTATCTTCCATTTAATTCCAACTACCTTTGCTTATCTTCGACAGATACGCGTATTTCGTCTACAATGTGCAGACTTCTTCAGTGTCTCGTACTAATAACTCGACTCTGAGTCGAGTTATTAGTACAGACACTGAAGAAGTCTGCACATTGTAGACGAAATACGCGTATCTGTCGAAGATAAGCAAAGGTAGTTGAATTAAATGGAAGATACTAATTCTTCTTCTAATTTCTAGTTACAGGTATTCCACTAAACAGCTCAAACCCTCTAGGATTCATCAGCACAGATCAACCTCGAATGACTGGAAGAAACATGAGATAAATAGTGATTTCAGATTATCTAAATAGGTATGTAATAAATTTAATTCAATGTTCAACATCACATTCTGGCAACAAGCCTAGCTGTGAGAGAGAGCTGATGTAGAAATGCTCTCCGGTACACGCGATTAAATGAAAAATACACAAAGGCAAAATTTGAACGAACTTCTTCAGCAGGTAAGAAACGGATGGATTTCTAGATGATTTACTTTAAATCATCAAAATGACAGTAATAAATTGGTAATCAATCATGATTTATACGTCGAATCATAAGCCCGATTGATAGAGCTTATGATCGTATCATTAAAAGTGAAATAATTTTAAAAATGTAGGAGTCTTAGACCTTTTTTCTAACAACTGATTCAAATAGTTACCCCTGATTAAGCCGTTCCTACCTATCGAATTACCAAGCAATTCACTGCTTTGAGCTCGTTCAATACCCTGCTGCTGATACCATCATACTACTATACAACTGTATACACATATAAGTACGTAGAATGAGACGGAATAATCAGATCATTTATCCATTTTACCCACTTATTGAGATAACCAGGAAGACTATAAAGCTAATTCTAGAGCATTTAGAAACGGCTTTGCAGATGATTAATCATATAACCGATCCTTTCGTTTGATAGGTATAAGCACACTTCCGCTTTCATCTTTCTTCCTTATCGGTCGGATTTTTTTTTTAAATTGGATAAATTATTCCGACAGGTGGAACCAGTTGGCATTGGAAATGAAAACAAGCATGTATATAGTGCGTCACTTTTGCTTGTGCATTTATAATAAGCACGTGTGCCGTCGATACTTTTGGTCCTGTTTTGCGCTCGCAAATCAGTTGAAAGCGATTTTACGAATTCCGACAGCGTCGCTTTAAAATTCCTATTCCGAACACTCGGTGACGCATTGAATGTAATCACAATTTCATATTCTTTAAATCGGTGCAGATTGTCATGGTTATAGGGTTGGCTTGATTTGTTGAAAAATGATGAAATTAAATTTAATAGCATTGCTGACAGAAATGGCAATAAACATCCATAAATTGTGAAAGCTTTGAATATCCATACTGGAATGCACATCTCCATAATAGAGATGATGGAAAACGCTGTTACGGTGAACTTATATAGAGGTAACAACAATTCCATAAGAAATTTTGTCGGTATAAAAGGAATACAAGAGTGATTTCTGTTGTCTGTTAATATTGCCGTAATCTAAATCCAGCTTAGTAGTTAGGCGCCGTTTATAACTCACCAGGGAATTCGATCTGCTTTGAACAACCTGGAATTATGAACAGCATCTCTAGACAGTGCTTTGCCAAACCACAGACAAACCGACATGAATAGTCAAATAAATATCTACTGAATGTTTAATTCGGAATGAAATGTCGAAGTCCCAATGTATTGGCTACCCTAGTAAAGGAAAATAACAAGCTGATATCATATAAGTAACAAGTTCTGTTATCTCAGTTATCTTTTTGATTTCCGCTGTTATCGCATAACAAATTTAGTTATCACCATTGGCAAATTTTGTTATCATATGTTATCATTTTGAACACACTATTTTTTATGAACGTTATAAGTTGAATTGTAAAACTATAAATAGTTCCAGCATATTTGAACAAGAAATTTTGCTTTTAATCAAAATATTTTTTTCAGTAATTAGCATGAGCATTTGATTTCAAATTGATAACATAATTTGTTACTATTTCAATAAATTTGCTTACAATACAGGATTTGTTATCAAGTTGTTCGCAGTGATAACAAAAGAAGTTATTATTATGATATTCAAGGAGTATTTTTTTGTTATTCATTCTGTTATTTTGGCTGTTTATTCAGCCTGAATGATAACATATTCAGTGATCAAAAAATGATAACCTGGTATCAGAACTTGTTATCAATTTGGCATAATCCTTTGTTCGGGTAATCGATTTGATACCAAAACCCAGTCAGTTTGAAACATCGTTGGTTAACCTGTTCTGGTTAACGAAAGTTTGCTGGCAGTTTCATTCTCACAATTATTGGCAACATGGCCAAAGGGTGAAAAACTTAAGCGGAACAGGAAAATTCGTTCTAACGCACAGACGTTTTTGAACATTTGTTTTTTTATGAACGGTTCAACAAATGGTGCAAACTAGTTTAACATTATACAGGGTGGCAGCGGTTACTTGACAGTAAAATAAATGTTCATGAAAAGACAATGAATGGCATAATATCGACGAACGCTTAACTCCCTATGAACTTACATTTTATTAATAAGAAATAACATGTAGTGGTTCTAATTTTACTGGGCATGTATCCCCATACAAAGAAACCCAAAAGAATTGAAATATGGCGATGAATGGCAGTCCGTTCTTGTGATGATAAGAAATAGGGCAAATTTTGGCGACACCACTTGTGTGTTGCTTTCGATTGATGAGATGTAGCAGAATCCTGTTGAAAACAATAATTTCCGTGATTCTGCAAAACAGGTTCGATGTTATAATCAGTAATAATTTTTACTCCAGACTCAATGAAATTTATTGGAAGCTTGACGTTTTCTGAAACTCCATCCCACACCATTACTTTTTAAAAATTTTGGAAACGCTGCACAGTAAATCTATCTTTAGGAAAATCTGCAAATACTCTACCATTCTGTTATTTGTGAGTATCTTGCAAAAGAAGCATTGTTTCATCGGAATAACGAATATCTAACCTGAACTACTTTGATGAAGTTTGTCAGAAGCAGATAATTTCCCATCTCCAATACTGCCTAACACGGGTGAGAGATTATCTCGCGCTGTTGGGTTTATTTTTAGCATGCACCGCCTATTATTAAAATAATATTATGTTATGGATATGGAAATATTATGAATTTGTTATAGATATTCAGGTTGCGTATAGGTAATAGCCAAAATTCCAGCTAAATTACTTCACCGGGAAATAAAGAGAAGCCTCCAAACATGAACATTTTGTATAGAAATCTGGCTTTGGTCTTATTGCATTGTCCGCCACAGCAGGTAAAGGGTGTCACACATCAAATTGAAACACGAAAAAAAAACGGTGTTGAAAATTACCTAGTTGACCGATCCTTTTCAAACTATTTGTTGGAGTAAATCGGTAACGCAGTGTGCTGATGACCTCCTTGGAGACCGACGGCCTCCCTAGCAACCTAAGTTTTCTTAAATAAACAACTGAGAAAATTTTGTCATTCCTTTTCAAGACTCCACACTGAAAAAATCTTTCACTTAGCTACTAATGGAATCACAAGTAGATATTTTCCAACACTAAAATAAGTGACTTTTACATGATTTTCACATAGAAAAAGAAATTCTACTTGACTAATCATATACATTTCACTGGACACATAAGATTCACTTGAATTTGCAAAGCATTTTCCACTTCCTGAATCACATGAAAGTTATGTGAATTTTTTAGTGGATATTTTCCACTGATTATGTGAAATTTATTTTGGGTGCACTCAAGCTAGTTATAAAATAAATCCTTTCTACTGTTCAAACTTTGCTGTTCCGGTTATTTCCAACAATCAAGAGGTTATGGGCGACTCACGCAAGGATTTGGTCCACGGGATCCCGCAGTTCTCGGGCACCGGTTTTGACAATTGGCATTTTCGAGTGGAGAAGTATCTGAAGTCCGTGAAGCTGTTGGATATCATCAAGAAAGATCCTCAAACGGAAGCGGCCGAGCTCACGAAGTTCCAGGAAGATGGCGGTAAGGTGGCGTTCCTGCTGACGTCATTCGTCCATGACGATTTGCTGCATCTGGTGCGGGACAAGGAGACGTCCAAGGAGATGTGGATGAGCCTTGAATCCGCCTACGCCAAGAAGTCCGTCTCGTCGCAGACATTCGTCAGGAAGCAACTTGCGAAGCTGCGAATGGTGGAAGGTGTGTCCGTGATAGATCACCTGAAAACCTTCGAAGAGCTGATTCGGCAGCTGAAGCTGGCCGGAGCGAAGCTTGAAGAGAACGATATTGTGTCCCAGCTGTTTGCTACTCTTCCCGAGTCGTTCGATCCGTTGGTTACGGCGCTGGAAAATCTGGGTGAGGAAAACCTGAAGCTGGATGTTGTTCGCGAGCGCCTTCTTGCCGAGGAACTCAAGAAAACCGACCGGGCAGCGAATTCCTACCTAGAGAAACCTGCAGCATTCCAAGGATCGAAGCAGAAACCTGGTAAGTTCACCGGAAAGTGCAACCGTTGCCAGAAGAAGGGGCACAAGGCCAAGGACTGTCGTGTGAAGTTGAAGACGGAAGGGCGCGCTGAAGCTATCGCTGCTGCTGGAGGTACCCGGTTCCCGAGGAACCAGGTAAATTGGATTTTTGCGATGTTTGTGTTCTCGGAAAGCAGTGCCGAGAACCATTCACGGGTACTAAAGTCCGTGCTGCAAGACCTCTAGAACGAGTGCACTCCGGTGTGTGCGGTCCAATTACACCAGCGGCTTGGGATGGTTCTCGGTACTTCGTCACCTTTATTGATGATTATACGCACTTCGCAGTAGCATATTCCATCAAGAAGAAGTTCGAGGTGTTCCAGAAGTTTCGAGAGTACGAGGCCATGGCGAGTGCCGCTCTGGGGCATTCGATTTCGAAGCTGACTGTCGACCAAGAGCGCGAGTATTGCTCCAATGACCAGCGAGATTGGTACGTTTCCAAGGGGATCCAAGTCGAGCCAACCGCAGCGTACACACCACAGCAGAATGGAGTGTCCGAACGGTTGAATCGGACAATCGTCGAAAGGGTGCGTGCGATGCTTATTGAAGGTCGAGTTCCGAAGAATCTGTGGAACGAAGCGGTTCTAGCGGCGGTATACCTGACGAACAGAAGTCCAACCACCGCGGTATCTGGCTGGAAGACTCCTGCGGAAATGTGGACTGGTCACAAGCCGGATGTGAGCAAACTACGTGTGTTCGGCTGTAAAGCATTTGCTTGGGTGTCCACGGCCCAGAGGAGGAAACTGGATCCGAAAAGCAAGCCTGCTGTGATGATCGGCTACGCGCCGAACGCCTACCGCCTGTGGGACAAAGAGAAGAAGCAGTTATCAGTCAAGTTCGATGAGAGCAGTTTTCCGTTTGCC
The DNA here is from genome assembly GCA_034211315.2 of Aedes japonicus. Taxonomy (NCBI): domain Eukaryota; kingdom Metazoa; phylum Arthropoda; class Insecta; order Diptera; family Culicidae; genus Aedes; species Aedes japonicus. The sequence continues at coordinate 351,760 of JASCZW010000408.1, read as the reverse complement.
ACCCAGATCCGTGACGAAACTCTTTTGGTTGTTGCTCCGTACGAGTTCGAAGATCAAGACGAGGAACACGTGCAACCCCCTGAACAGTCCGTTCAACCCGATGAGCCGCTGGTGGCTCATTCCTGACTGACGATGAAGAAGACGAGGTTGAAAACGACGGTGTTGACGAAACTGGAGCGCTTCCTTCGCAACTAGACCGTGGTTCAAACCTCGAAATGGAAACCCCGAGGCGCAGCGAACGGGAGCGCAGACTCCCCGGTAAGTTCTGGTTGGAAAAAGTTTCACTGCCGCGCAATCCCATTCTGCAGATGCATCCCAAAACGTTTCTGATGTTCCATTCGACGGTTCCATGGACGAGATGAGGCCGAGCGTTCGATCTTCGATGTCCCGGAGGCGTACAAGGAGATCGCTGGACGAGCCGACGAAGCCCTTTGGCAGCAAGCGGTCCGTGAGGAACTGCAGTCACTAGCGGACAACCATGTTTGGCAATTGGTGCGATGTCCTGCTGGTGTGGTTCCACTCAAGTCGAAATGGGTCTTCCGAATCAAGCCGGACGAGCATGGCGAACCGGTCCGTCACAAGGCGCGCTTGGTGGCGAAGGGATTCCAGCAGAGGCCCGGAGTAGACTACAACGAAACATATTCCCCCGTAGCGAAGTTGGCTACGATACGAACCGTTCTTGCTTTAGCAACCCACCGAAGGATGCACGTTCACCAACTCGATGTGAAGACCGCATTCCTCTACGGGGAGCTTGAAGAAGACATCTACATGGCCATACCCGAAGGAGTTGCAGCACCTCCGATCCTCGTTTGCAAGCTGGAGCGATCGTTGTATGGGCTCAAGCAAAGCCCTCGCTGTTGAGCAACAACAAGCTGAACGACCTTCTACTGGATTTCGGCTTCACCCGTTCCCGGCACGATTATTGTTTGTATACCAGGATCGACCATCGAGGGGGGGTATACATCATCATCTATGTGGACGATTTGCTCATCGCTGGCGCTCGGCTGGACCTGGTGATGGAGATCAAGCGTGCTCTTTCCAAGAAGCTCTAGATGACGGATTGCGGCGTGGTTAATCATTTCTTCGGAATGAAGATCCGATACGACCGCGCCACCGGATGCATGTACCTGGCGCAAGAAGCTGCTGTGGACCGTGTGCTGACGAAGTTCGGCATGCAAGACTGCAACAATGTGAAGACCCCAATGGAGAAAGGCTGTTTCCTGCCACCACGAGCTGCGAATCCTGTGTTGCATCCGTACCGTCAATTGCTGGGCAGCCTGATGTATACGATGCTGTGTGTCCGACCGGACATATGCTACGTTGTTGGATACCTGGGGCGCTTCCAAGTTCAACCTGGTGAGGCCCACTGGCAAGCCCTGAAGAGAGTGGTCCGTTACGTGAAGGGGACGAAGAACCTTAAGCTCCAGTACAAGCAAAACGACGACGCCGAGGCACTGGTCGGGTACGCAGACGCCGACTGGGCATCGGATGCTGAGGATAGGAAATCCGTTAGCGGCTACGTCTTCAAGATCTTTGGGAACGTGATCGTGTGAAGCAGAGTATGCAGCTTCACTGCATATACTCTACCATTCTGTTGTTTGTGAGTATCTTGCAAAAGAAGCATTGTTTCTTTGGAATAGAGAATATCTAATATCTAACCTAAAGTACTTGCCTGGGAATGAAATATTATGAGTTTGTTATAGATACTCAGGTTGCGTATAGGTAAAAGCCAAAATTCCAGCTAAATTACTTCACTGGGAAATAAAGAGAAGCCTCCAAACATGACCATTTTGTATGAAAATCTGGCTTTGGTCTTATTGCATTGTCCGCCACAGCAGGTAAAGGGTGTCACACATCAAATTGAAACACGAAAAAAAACAGTGTAGAAAATTACCTAGTTGACCGATCCTTTTCAAACTTTCAGACAATAAAAAAAACCATTAATAAGCTTTTAGAATGTTTCATTTCATTCAACTTCCATAAAACCATAACCGTACGCTCGCACCTTACGCTTAACTCCACTCATTAGGATTTGTATAACATCTGGCTGCAGCTTCTTCTGTACTGTAACCCACTTTCCGTTGACCGTTGACTGTACGATTGTTTGAAAAGAATCGGGCTCAAGGAAAATTTTTGGTGACCTATTTTGTGTGTCCAAATTTCATCGAATACAGTCTTTATTAGGATTCAAAATCACTTAAGGGGGGATATACAGTTAGAACGACCAAAATTTTCAATATTTTTTTTGCATAAAAAGTTAGTAACTTTTCCGTAGAATACGCTCCTAAAACCTTTTTTTCGAAATTCGAACTCCAAGTGTTTTGTTTCATCGTTTTTCAAAGACGCCTTCTACACGCGCAGACCGATAATTAAAACTTTCAACGCATTTTTCTCGAAACAGCATTTTCGGAGTTTATGCCGGTGATAACACGAAAACTAATTATTCGATTTAGATGAAACTTATAGGATTTCTTTATTATAGTATTACCTTCTATATGAATTAAAAATTTTTGTAATATTTTATTATTAAATACGAAAAAAAGGGATAAATATGCAAAAAAAAAATTTCAATTCATCTACTAACTGTAAATGTTATTAATTTTATTTTTTTGGGTTAGCAGGTTTTAGATCGAAACTGCGACCAGGAGAGCCGGCACAAGCAAAATGCAATGACTTTTTCTCTAACGTCCTCTAACGGCCGCCCTTTTGTTGAAAAAAAATTGAAAAAAATATTTTTGTATACTACATGGATACACCTATAATTGTAAAAAAGTTTCGATTGATTTGAGTCACAACTTCCCCTTGAAATTTTTATTTCAAAAATGAGTTTTTTTTCCTCGTTTTAACTGTATATCCCCCCTTAATAATAAATAAAATCATCACAAGAGATGATATTCAGATTTCGTCCAATGAAATTCATGCTTACCGCTTGAAAATCAAAACAAGCAGATTTTCGACCCGCACTTAGAGCCGACTTCATTCATTGCAGCAAAGAAAATTCAATTGGCACAGACGTGACAGTTAAATGTTAAATTCTCGTTTCCAGTCGCATTGTCTCTGGCCGAATGCGGCGTGACGACAAACTCGACCAACGCGAGAGTCATCGGTCATCGCGAGCAGCAGCATTCTATTCTAATAAAATAAATCGCAGCGGGTTGAATTGTTGTACATTAATGGGTATAAAATTATCATTTTTCCCAGACGAACGTGCAGTTTGATCTCGCGAATCGAACCGTCAACAGTGGAAACATTTAAAGCTGCTAGATTACGCGCGCGCGCTGACTTTTCTGGTGAAGCAAAGAAAGCAACGGTCCTGCTGGAACGGGAAAATTTACGCGCTCGAATCGAATAGCTCGTAGAAACGCGTGTCGAAGATAAGGTGCATGCTGGAATTCGGCTAGGTGAGTCGTAGTGGAAGGAATTGCTGCTCAAAGTATACGGAATACACTGCAGGTTTTGGTTGACGGCTCTTCTAAAAAAAAGAACAGTGATCCATATATCTGATTCGCAAGCATCGGTAAACATTGATTTTAACTAACAGTTGTTTTAGAGTGCTCTTATTAAAAGATTTGTTCGTGACTTTATTTTAAGATTGATAATTTTGACGACAAGTTCAGATTTAAAATTATTGTTAAATTTGTGTCATTTGTTCAGTATGGCGTGGTTTTCAGCAAATCGCACTAACTGTTAATTTTATTTAGAAAAGAGATAATCGTCAAAAATATATTTCACAAAATCTGATGGCAATTTTCGGAAAGTAAACTCGTGGCTCAGTATAATAATCTTAGTAAAAGAGCCAATCAATGTGCAGTGTAAAGTGTAGTAAAACAAGGCTAGCGCAGCTAAGTTCACTTGCCGGTAAATGGTGAGTTGGATTTTAATGGTATTTTACGTTGTTGTGCACGTTTGATGGATAGTGATCTCTTCTGAAAAACAAAGAAACTTTCTAAGGGAAGGTCCAGGGGTGGATTAAGGGGGGAGGGGTGGATTAAGAAAACGTGACGATCCATACAAAAAAATTGAAGGTCCATACAAAAAACGTGGCAATGTGGGAGGGTTTTTTTTAATTAAAAGTCAATTTTTGCGTGACGTAATTAATGGACGCTCCCTAAGGCTAAAATTAATACGCGAATTGGTGCACAGCCTAAAAATGTGTTAGGCAGAACGTTCGTCTCTGTACGCCTGTTGATGTCATTGCACCAATAAATACAACTAGAAGCTGAAAAGAGCGCTCTAAGGATCAGAAAGTTTGTTAACCTTTTCGAATGTGATCCAATAGGATATCTTAGCATTCTGAAAAAGGTTACACTTAATACTTTAGTTATGAACAAGGAAGATTGGATGGAGAACAATTACAACTTTGACTGTTCATATCAAGTTATTCATCTTGGACGTGATTCGTGGGAGAGAGGTGGTCCAAACCTCCGGCAAGGATTGTATTCTATATAGACGGTTCAAAAAATGAACAACCAAGTGAGGGCAGGTATAATTGGCCCAGGGATTAACAAATATATTCCAAGATGAAATTCAAGCAATTCTGGATTCTATCCCGCAACGCGATTGACCACTGTTGGAATTCTGCCGTCAAGGGTTTTTTTGTTTTCACTGATCATTGACAAAGCGTTTCGTTATAGGGTAGGGAACGGCATAATCCGGGGTGACTGTTTTAATCAGTTGTAAGGAAATATGTCTACATCTCCTACATTTCCGAATTTTACCAAACACTTTTAATGATGCGAACATAAGTTCTATCTATCGGGCTAATTATTCGATGTCTAAAATACATCATCTAGAAAACCATCAGTTTCCTACCTGCTTAAGAAATTCGCTCAAATTTTGCCTGTGTGAACTTTGCATTTGTTCGCGTGTACCGGAGGGGCTGGCTTCATCAGCTTCTTCTCATATCTAGGCTTGTTGCCAGAAAGTGATGTTGAACATTGAGTTGAATTTATTTCATCTTTAGATGATCTGAAATTACTATTTATAGTCCTATTTTTTGGGTTTGGCCAACCTTAGTATTGCGATCTCCGATGACTTTTTTGTCGTCATGCCTTGGGCAGCTATCGTATTCTCGACCCAGCTTGTTTTTCTCAAATCACACCGAAATATTCCTTAACGTCTAAACGTTCTTATAAAAGCGTTAAAATTATAAACAAAGAAAGCTACGTCAGTTGAATTCGTTTTGCTGATTCTGGAAGCTCACAAACTTGCTTATCGACCCGGTTACCGAAATAAACGAATTCTGTCAAATTCGGTAAACAGCACGGCAATAGAATTCATGAGCTTTCAAAATCAAAGCAAAACTGATCCAATTGGCATAGCTTCCTTAGTTTATCATTTTTACTCATTCATGAGCAATGGCGTAGCGTGGTCAGCCGAATGGGCGGTCCACCCCCGTTGTTATCCAGACAGTTAAGAAAGTGAATGCTTATTCACTTTGCCCGGCTCCAAGGATATATTTAACTGAATTTGCTTAATTTTGCTACCAATTTAGCGAATAATGAAAACAGCCCATGTTGGACATTGACATGATAGTAAATGTGAAATTGGCATGATTTCCATTGTCAATGACTCTTAGCATGAATGAGTGACCATAGTTGTTTTGTCAATATCTTCATGCATGGTCGAAATTTAGTAACATCGACATGTTTTGGGTGAAAAAGTGTATTTTTCCCCTACTTCGCACTATCCGGGTAGTTCCGGAATGGTCAATATGACCATTCGTCCATTTAACAACTAAAGGGTGTATTCGATAAAAAGGGCACACACATATATACTCATCAAAATTAAACTGATTATCGGATTTTCCTGAAATTTTCAGGGAATTGAAGAACATACTAATGAGTTTTGATTTACATACATTTGTTTTATTAAATTTCGTCTCCTCATCTCGCGAATGACCCGCACCTTCCATTTTCACTCCACCCATCAAATTTATGTACAACCGATTTCCCAGTGTTTTTCGTTGTTTTACCTAAATTTTCTTCAATTCTAGCTCTGTTTTGATAGTTTTTGGGATGTTTGCGAAGTTCCGTTTTCATATTGCCCAGAATTTTTCAATTGGACAAAGTTCCTGTTGGCACGAAAAATTGACTCCGTTCGCTCGGTACACACTCGAATACGCTTAGAGCGTAGTAGCAGGCTGCTAGATCAGGCCAAAACAGAAGTATGATCACTTTGTGCTTCTTAATGAATGGTAAGAGACGCTTCTTAAGGCACTCTTCCGTGTAAATCGCACCGTTTATTGTTCGGGAAGTGATGAAGGAGCACTTATTTCACCACATCCGCAAATCGCCTGCCAGATTAGAAACTTCTTTGCAAATTTCGATAGTTTCTTCTTTCGAACATCCTCCGGAACATCGAACTTCGACTTGGCAACGAAATATTCTTGCCCAGGAAGTTGACGGAAGTCGGCCTTGACGTATGTTTCGTCATCCATCACGATGCAACCGGATTTGGTGAGCAGCTTCGTGTAAAGTTTCCGGGCGCGGGTTTTCGCAGTGATGTTTTGTTTTTCATTCCGGTTTGGGGCTTTTGCACTTTGTAAACATGTAACCCAGCACGCTTCATGGTTTTCTGACACAAAACCGACTGACACCTTAGACTTTTAGCGACATCTCGAATTGACATGTTTGGACGGTTCTTGAATTGTTGTACGACTTTCCTGGCCATTTTACTGTCGATTGGACCACTTTTACGACCACTCCTTCCTTCCTTTGGACACTCAGACGCTCTGTTGAAGGTTCTTATTACACGAGACACAGTTGTATTTGCAATTCCAAGCCTTTTAGCAATCCACCGGTGGGACGCCCCTGGATTTTGATTGTGAGTGCACAAAATTTTCTCACGGACAATTTCTTGTTTCGACGACATGACTGGAACTACTGAATGTCATAATCTATGAAACTAGGCAGATGTCAAATAATACACTATGGATAAGATCTACTCAAATTTCTAGGTTCCTTTACCTCATACGATTCAATGGTTACAGAGACGATTTTCTGTGTGCCATTTTTATCGAATACACACCTTTAGAAGTAGATTGTTTACATAAAGACATGAAGTTTGAGCCGTCGACAGACATAAAAGGTTCCCCAGAATGGCGAATATGGTCACTGAACCATTTCAAGGCTGAACGTATACTACTCATGAAAAATCATGATGTTTGAGCTGTCGAACGGCATGTTTCGGCGAAGCCCCTTGTTTTGTTCCCTTCTAAAAGGTTCTTCCGGGGCATCTGGGTGGTTCCAGAAAGACCGATATGGCCATTGATCTATTTCAAGGGTAGAAGTAGACTACTCAACAAAAATCATGAGGTTTAAGCTTTCGAAAGGCATGTTTCGGCGAAAATCTGTATTTGTCCCCTTCTACAAGATACCTTCGGAGCATCCGGATTGTCCCGGAATGGCCAATATATTAGAAGTAGACTACTTACGAAATATCATGAAGTTTGAGCCGTCGGAAAGCATGTTTCGTTGAAAATCTATATTTGTCCCATCCTAAAGGTTCCCTCGGGGCATCCGGGTTGTCTCGGAATTGCCAATATATTTATTAGGCCATTTCTAGGCTAGAAGTAGACTACTTATATAATATCATTAAGTTTGAGCCGTTGTACTATTTATAGAACACCTTGTGGTATTGAATAGTTACCACACGCGTTGTCAAAAAACGAAGCATTTGTGTATTGAAAAATAAAACAAAAATAATTGCATGGATGTTTGACAGATCAGTTTATCCACTTCAAATGAAATTTGAAAAAAAAACGAGACCGTGTGAAAAGGGTTATTTTCGATCATCCTATCCTATTGAAAATAACTGCATCTAAATCTGTGGTTAATCTCACTAGGTCATGTTGCCTCGTGAGAAGTTGCGTTATTAATGGAGATCAATTCACAGCTTTAGACTTGACGCATGTGACGTATTTTGTTTTATGTGGAGATAAACCTATGAGTTTAGCCCTCCACCGCAGCAACACCAATATGTGCAGATTCGATAAAAGAAGAGGAGTGATTGACTAGTCCGCACGCTTTTTTTACTCTTTATTTATTTCAAAAATTTTACATTATTACATTCATATATTATCTCAGGTGCTCTTGCTAAGTCATTAACATTTCAACCATATATGCTATGATTTATGTTTAATTGTGTAAATATTTTTTTTTACCTTGTTTATTCATTATTTTTCACTGCGTTTTTTTGACTGCGTGTAAAAATTACAGTGGATTTCTCAAAACAATTTCTTATCTATAGAGATAATTGATCATTGCAATTGAAGATTGCTGAGTTTGTATTGATGTGAAGCATCATTATATTCAAAATTATTTTTGCAAAAAGCTTACTTATTGAAGAAAGCAAACTGATTGGTCGGTAGCTCGAAGCTTCAGCTGGATTTTTGTCTGGCTTTAAAATATGCACGACTTATGCATTTTTTCATTTATCTGGAAAGCATGCCAGATAAAAACATCTGTTAAATAGTTTTACCAAGAAAGACAAGGTACTCTCAGAGAGTTTTTTGATGAGGATATAGAATATCCCATCATCATCTGGTGCTTGCATATTTTTATATTTTTAGTTATAGTTTTTACTTCGTACAAATCAGTTCCCCAAGAATCATCAAACATATTTTCTTGAGAGAAAATATTCAGATACTTCCTGGAAACCTGATCCTCAATAGGACTAGTAAGACCCAAACTGAAATTATGGGAGCTCTCAAACTGCTTAACAAGTTTTTGAGCTTTTTTCGCATTTGTGAGCAAAATTTTATCATCTTCCTCAAGCGCTGGCATAGGCTTTTGAGGTTTTTTTTTTGGAAAAAAGGTTTGGAGCTCAAATCTAATGTCGAAACATTATTTTCAAAATGTTTGTTCCCCAGGGCAGAGCAGAATTTTTTTTAATATGTTTTTCTAAATCCCACCATATGACTTTCATTGCGGGATCACGTGTTCTTTGATATTGCCGCTAACGTACATTGTTCAGTCAAATCAAGAGCTGAAGATCGTCATCAATTATAGTTGAATCGAATTTAACCTCGCATTTTCGCACAGAAGCAGTTCTTGATCTGCCTATTGAAAAGCATAATTAATATCATTTTCTGTTTGCAATGGAACATAAGGATCAAAGTTGTATTCCATATAAAGGATGTTTCGTTCAAAATTTGCATTAAAAAAAATTGCACACCCCTCATTTTGAAGATGTGTGCGTGTAGCATCATGCCTCTAGTTTGATTTTGAGATAAGCACTAAAGTTATCAAAATGTCGTCGAAGGGGGAGAAGGAACGCATCAAAATTTTGCACGTGCATGGCGAAAATTCAAACTATTCTCACGCCAAGTTGGCGAAATTGTTGAATGTGGCTAAATCAACTGTTACCAATATATTAAAAGTGTTCGGTGAACGTTTGTCGACAGCCAGGAAAACTGGATCGGGGAGAAATCGAAAGCCGGAGGCCACAGCGACGACAAAAAGAGTTTCGCTGTTTCGAGCGGAACCCCAACCTCACCGTCCGAGATGTCGCAAAGAAGCTGGGAGTTGCGCCTTCAACCGTAGATAGAGCTAAAAAAGGTGCTGGACTGTCACCTTAAAAGAAAGTGGTTACTCCAAATCGCGACGATAAACGTCGGCCAAACCACGATCGCGAAAGTTGTACACGTCGATGCTGACGATTGCGTGGTACAGGGCGATGAAACTTACATCATGGCAGACTTTAAACATGGACAGGAATTTTATACGGAAACCGGACGGAGAAAGGTGGCAGATATTTTCAAGCACATTAAACTGTCAAAGTTCGCGAAGAAATATCTGGTCTGGCAGGTCTCTGCACCTGTGGCTTGAAGAGCAACGTTTACATTGCGACCGGAACCGTCAAGCAGGAAATTTATCTGAGCGAGTGCCTACACAAAAACGTCTACTGCCTTTCCTGAAGCGACACAATTGTTCCGTTCTATTTTGGCTGGATTTGGCATCTTGCCATTACGGAAAAAAAGGCAATGGAGAGGTAAGCTGAGCTTCGCCCAATCAAACAATATTGGGCCATCATCAAGCGGCTGTTGTTAGCAACACACAGTTCAAGACAAACTGGCGTTCGGTCAAAAGGAAGCTTAGCTGAATATTTTTCCTGTATTCTGTACTAACTGAACTTGAAAAACAAAAAGAATTTGACTTATTATAAAAACTTTGATCGACTCACACACATTTACTGTTTGACCAAATTTTGATCGGAACACCCTCGATATTGATCCAAATCAGCTCTATGGTAGTTGAAAATAGAACTGATGGAATTAGAAATGATTTCTTGAGATATTTCAAATGTAACTGGAAGGTGATCAGAACCGAAGTCAGCATGGGTAATCAATTGACTACAAAGTTGACATGCATCAGTTTGGACCAAATCAATAGTTGAGGGTTTTCTGGCTGAAGAAATACAAGTTGGGCTGTTTGGGTATTGAATAGTGTAATAGCCTGCAGTACAATGATCAAATAGTATATATTATCATTGGCATTGCTTTGAAAATTATTCCTTGAGCGGTGTTTTGCATTGAAATCACCAATAACGAAGAATTTAGACCTATGACGGGTAAGTATCTGAAGGACCACCCGCAACTCATTTCGTACATTGTATGAATAAGTTGTAATGATTATTTCATGTAGGGTAACGGGATGTAATGTTAGCCTAGCTCCTTGATTCGGCCTGTGTACCAAATATGTCATTATTTCTTCGATAATCAACAAAATCATGTTGCTATCAGCATGATCGATTTATTTCAAAGCAATTGAGACATAATCAATTAATTTATGGTAGTTCACTTCCGGGTAGTTTTCGATTTCCTTGACTTTTTAGACACCATGACTTTACTGGTTAAGCTGAACAGATTATCTATCCGATCTTCAAATGATATAAATTTGCCGAAATTGAACCTATAAACCAAATAATGCAGCCAAGATGTACAGAATATAGTCACATGTTATAAACTTACAGGTCACATTAGTAAAATAACAATGGTTTAACAAGCAAACGGTGGACCCAATTTTAGGGACATATTGTTTTCTATGTTCCCAAATATGGCCTGTTGTATGAAAAGCGTAGTAAAAATGTTGTTATTGGTAACATTTACAATACAGGTGTCTGAGTACCGGTTAAATGTTGTTTATTTGGCTCATCTTAAAACAAATTGAAGGAACAAAATCTGTGTAGAGTGAATTATAATGTTTTGATTGTCGAATGACCGCTAAATCATTTGTAAAACTCACTTAAGTGCTCGTCTTCTAGTCACTTAAGTGTTTTTTAGCAGTTTAAGTATAGTTTGATTTGTGAAATTGTTTGTTGGGTAGAGCGAATACAGCTGGGAACGCCTTGAATCAGAAAATCAGGAAGCAACCCGTACGAAGATTGCATTTTATAGAAAATCAATCGAATGGGACGAACTTGCATCCATGATTAGACCCAATTTGGTACCCATAGACCAACATTACATCCATATCTCTCGAAAGTGTCTGACTTTATAAAACGAGCTGTGTAGCTTTTCGTGATACATTCTACCAGATGGCTTATTAAACATATCTTAGGAAGTGTATAGCTAGTTAAATTTTGTTTCCAGCTCAAATACTTTATGAGTTAAAATGAAAAATGTAATCGATTGTTGCATATTAGGCTGAGTCAAGGGACACATACCCTATATCTTTTATGTACGAAAACTATGTTTAAGAAAGAGCGTATGCGAACTCACGAAAAAAAAATATAAGTGTAGGGATAGGAATTACAGATCAAGAGACTAAGGACCTCAGGTGGGTATGTTTCATACCTGCAGGTACGCGAAGTAGCAATAGTACGCATGGTCCTGCCATTCAGCCAACAAAAATCTATAAAATCTTTGAAAGATGGAAATATTTTTTTTCCACACAGCTCAACGAAATTATGTAATTTTATGAAAATTGCATGAAAGTTATACACTTACAAAATTTTACAGTATTCGGTAATGTTTTAACGAACTTTCAACAGCTGAACGTTCGGTAATCCAATTTAAACTGTAATCTGTAATAAAAACTGTAATATGTGGGGGGTAGTCCAATTTAAACGGTAAACTGTAAAATTTTACCGAAATCCGGTAAATTGGATTACCGAACTATCAGCTGTTGAAAGTTCGATAAAAATTCCCAAATACTGTTAAATTTTCTAAGTGTGTAATCTATATAAATAAAAATGAGTTGGGGTTTCCTTTGTCACGATTTAACTCGGCGTGCCTAGTTCGGCGATCGGCGTGAAATTTTGTATGCAGGGGTTTTTGGGGCCGGAGAGTTTTTTTTATGATGGTTTGAGACCCCTCCCTTCACTGAAAAGGGGGGCTCCCATACAAATGAAACACAAATTTCTACACAACTCGAGAGCTAATCAAGCAAAAGAAACCAAATTTAGCATGTGTGAGTTTTTGAAGGCAAAAAAGGTTTTTATGGTAGCTTGAGAACTCTTCCCGTCATAAAAGAGGGGGCTCCCATACAAATAAAACACAATATTCTGCATAACTCGGGAACTAATCAAACAAACGGAACGAAATTTAGCATGTGGTGGTTTGTTAAGACGAAAAATGTTTCTATGTTGGTTTGAGACCCCTTCCAATCCTAAAGGGAGGGGGGGGGGGGGCTCCGATACAAATGAAATACACTATTCTGCACGACTCGAGGACTAATCAAGCAAATGGAACCAAATTTAGTATGTGGTGGTTTTTGAAGACAAAAAATTGTTCTATGTTGATTTGAGACCCCTCCTCTTTCTTAAAGAGGGGGGGACCTATTCAAATGAAACGCAAATCCTTGCATAACTCGAGAACTAATCAGAGAAATGGAACCAAATTTCGCAAGTGGAGGTTTTTGAAGGAGGGAAATGTTTCTATGGTGATTTGAGACTCTTCCGTCATATGATGAGGAAGGGAGGGGGGGGGGGCATAACTCGAGAACTAAACAAGCAAATGGAACCAAATTTGAATGGACGCGTTTTTTAAGGCATGAAATTTTTTTATGGTGGTTCAAAGCCCCTCCTCCCTCTAAAAAGGGAGGTTTCATACAAATGAAACACAACTTTCAACCAAACATGAGAACTATACCTACTGCTTTGCAAATTTGTATTCAGTGGTTTTTGGGTCCGGGAAAGCATCTTATGATAGTTCGAGAGCCCTCCCGCTTCTAGAAAGGGTGGGATCCCATGCAAATGAAAAACAAATTCCTGCATAACTCGAGAACTAATCAAGCAAATGGAACCAAAATTGGTATGATGGTTCTATAATGGTTTCAGATTCCTCTTCGCCCTGAAAAGGGGGGCTCCTATACAAATGAAATACAATATTCTGTATAACTCGAGAACTAATCAAGCAAATCGAACCAAATCTGGCATGTGGAGGTTTTTGTAGATGAATACTGTTTCAATGCTAACTTGAGACCGCTCCCTTTTCTGAAGAGGGGGGATGGGCTCCCATACAAATGAAACACAAATTTATGCATAACTCGAGAACTAATCAAGAAAATGGAACCAAATTTGGCATATGGAGGTTTTTGAAGGAGAGAAATGTTTCTATGATAATTTGAGACCCCTCCGCCTTCTAAAAGTGGAGGGAGGGTTCTCCCATATAAATGAAACACACATTTTAGTATAACTCGAGAACTAATCCAGCAAATGGAACCAAATTTGGCATATGGAGGTTTTTGAAGGAGAGAAATGTTTTTGTGGTCATTGAGACTTTTCCGCCTGCTGAAGAGGGGGGGGGGGGCTCTCAAACAAATGAAACACAAATTTCTGCATAACTCGAGAACTAATAAAGCAAATGGAATCAAATTTGGCTTTTGAAGGAGAGACATATTCCTATGGTGGTTTAAGACCACTCTGCCCTCTGAAAGGGGGCATAACTCGAGAACTATTTAAGTAAATGAATCCACATTTGGCATGTGGGGGTTATTGAAAACAGGATTTTTATTTATATTAAAATGGATTTCTGTCTGACTGTCTGTCTGACCGATCGGAGGGAAAATATGTATGCAGGTATTTTTGGGGCTGGGGAAGGTTCTTATGATCGTTTGAGACCGCTTCCCCCTTCCGGCTCGCATACAAATGAAACACAAATTTCTGCATAGCTTGAGAATTAATCAAGAAAATGGAATCGAAAATGGTATGCGGGGTTTTTTGAATGCAAGAAATGTTTCTATGGTGAATTCAAACACAATTTCAACCAATCCTGAGAATTATCCAGGTAACTAAGCCACAAACTGTGTATTGTCTGGGTAACAAGAATGTTCTGATAGAAGTTTGAACTCCTTATTACTCAAAAAAAAACTCGTTAAAAAAGGCGTCAGTTCTATGTAATGTTCATTCATTTAGTTGCAGGCGTAGCAACGCTCGCACCGGTATCAGCTAGTGATTAATAAAACTTAATCATTAATGAGACAACCAGATCTGAGTCCACAGAAGTACTTATGATTACATGGAATTGTCATCTGAGCAGCAGTGAGAACTTGTAACTGGTGTCTCAATCAGAATTAAACGCAAATTGTCGGACCAATCAGATTAACAACCCAATCACGCATTATTTAAGATCGCTAGAAATTTTCCGCATCACATCAGTTGTCGTCAAAAGATAATTTGCATTGAATTCTAGATTGTTGGAATGCTTGCCAGAACGAACTGAAGTTACTGCCGTGTAGTATCACTGAAACATCTAGAAAACAAAACACTAAACGGTCCACAACAACCGACTCCGCGCATGAATCACCTCTCATCTGAGAAATTATTCCCGCTCGAGGCACAGTCGCCTCCAGTTGGGAGCATGCTTCGGCACTAATCACGCGTTAACGATTTGAACGCTGAGACATATGCGTCGTTTGTCTGAGCTAAAACATGCCTTAATTGTTTGATAAGCCGAGGTGCATAGTCACCGTTCAGAATTCCCATGGATTCGGCGGGGCGAACATTGTTTCAACTCATCTGACGTCACACTCCCTGGTTTCTTCTCGCATTCAACAGGAACGATGAATAAGCATCATTCGATACCGGTGCTGCTGTTGCTGGTGTCATCACTTTGCTACCATGCTGCGTTCGATTTCACAAGTTTTGCCAAAACGACGGGCGATGTGGCAAAGGTGGCGGGCAAGACGGTAAAGGCAGTCGCCGAGAAGGCACCGGAAATCTTCTCTCCAGAACAGCTGTTGGAATTTGGCAAGCAGTCGATTGCCGGAGTACCGCTGGAGGCATTGGCCGCTGTGCTGAATAAGATATGTAAGTATCTAGGAGCAAGCGTTATACATATTTGGTTGTGAATGACGTGTCTTTACTTTTATTTTAGGTTCCATTGCGGTGTCTTCGAATGCTACCGAATCGGAGAATTCGGTAAATATTACCGAGATAAATTACATCTTGATGACCGGATCGGAAAACATCACTGTGCCACTGATGGAATCTGACACGCTATGGAGAAATCCTTTGTTCAACGACACGCACGATACGGTGATCCTGGTCACGGGATGGACATCCAATATTAACGGATCGAACAAGGCCATCGATACCATTTTTAGTGCCTACCAAGCCCGAGGAGGGTACAACTTTGTAGTAATCGATACGTCGGATTATGTCGATACACTGTACTCTTGGTCCGCCTTTAACACCAACGAGCTGGGGGAGGCCTTGGCCGTAGGGTTGAAAGAACTTATAAACTTTCTGCCGATGGAAAAAATCCATCTTATTGGCCATAGCCTCGGGGCACATATTGTCGGAAGTGCCGGAAGACATTTTCAGGTGTTGACGGATCGCATTCTTCCAAGAATAACTGGGCTGGACCCAGCGAATCCATGCTTTAATGAGGGAGAAGCGTTGAGCGGCATTTGCCGTGGCGACGCGGAATTTGTCGACATAGTGCATAGTAATGCGAAGGTCCTCGGGAAGCGTGATCCGATTGGAGACGTTGACTTTTATCCCAATGGGTAAGATTATATTTCTATGATTATTACTGATCTCATTCAATAAATATTATATTTTTCAGAGTGGTTTCGGTTCAACCGGGATGCCTGGATCCTTCGTGTTCCCATGCCCGAGCTTGGGAACTGTACGCCGAAACCGTTCATCCGGGCAACGAAAATCACCTGTTGGCAGTAAAGTGTAACTCGGTTCTTTCACTGGATACCGGTGCCTGTCCTGGGAAGGCAATCCCCCTGGGCTTTGCATGTCCAAAAACAGCGAAAGGAAACTACTTCCTGAAAACGAACGATAAATTCCCGTTTGGGAAGAATTTGTGATAAGCTAGTTTTAATAATATAACCTTGTTACGTTTCATACCATCATAAGTGGTTTAACTCGATTCCGAAATTCACCCCATCATGGCAACGGACGATTCCCCGCCAACACAAGCCACGTGAAACGCGCGCAGGATACACCCTCCCTTAGCAACAGCACTCTCCCCTAGCGACAGGCAAACAAAAACAAATCCAGTTTATTAGAAAGTGGTCCTTATTTCGTGTCAAGTTTACGTTCCAGTTTTACAATAGTTTTTAATTTTATAGTTTAACTAGGCAAGCCTAATCATGGATTGGCGCCACATGCTGTCCGTTTCGCCACATAATCTGGCTGATGAACGCAAGGAGGATGTAGCGGTCAATTTAGCCGCCGTTCCGACCGATCAGAAGTTGGATAGTAAGAGCTGTAAGAAGCTTTTTCGCCTTGCTCAGGTGGTGCTACGCTTTCGCAATGAGCAGGTATGATGAATGAGTTGTTTACTTGTTTTAGCGGTTTCGGGAGAGTAACCTTGTCCTTGACATCTTGATTACCTTTCTTGGTTCTAGGTTCTGCAACTTAGGATTGAAAATGAACGAATGGTGAGCGAAAGTGAGCAGCAACAAGCGAGAGGTAAGTGCTAGGTATATCGTAGAGAAAGGAAATTATAAAGTGCACTTAGCAACCTAGGATGAGATCTGATCCTATTGATTTCCATTTTGCGGTTGATGGAATTATATTTTAATTTAGCAATGAAAAAACTGCTTGCATCCCGAACTTCAGTCGACCATATACATTTTTTTCTGATACGATTTCGAGTATTTAGTGGTTATCACTTGTTTTTAAAATATTTTGTGGGACTTCAAATATAAAAAAAACTTACCCCCTGTATATTCTACAATTGTCTACTATCGGCTTGAATCGAACTTCTCTTACAGTTGGTCTTTTTTTTATCTTTATTAAAGTGGCTTTCAGCCTCCTGGGCTGGTTCGCCACTTATACAGTTGGTCTATGATTTTTGTTTAAATCTACTACTAAAGAGTGTATCGAAAAGTAGTTTTTGTTGAAATCAATTGAATCAACTTTGCAGAGCCAAGTTTTCATATTTAAATACATCAATTATCTTAAAACTAAAGTTAAGGATGGAACCGATTACTCGCGGCCGTCTCGAGGTAAATAAAGGGTGTCCACGATGAAATTGCCACACACAAAATTGATTCGCAAAATTCGAGTTTTCATCCGATTGCCATCAAATTTTCAGGGATTGAGAAATAACTATTAAACTTCATTTTACCATTTTACTCGTATTTTATTTACAGTCCATACGCAAATGCCCGCACCTTGGCCTTAACCCCGGCCATAAGATTCTGCACAACCTGTGAAGCAACCGTTTTTTGCATGTAAACCCATACTTTCTTCAGTTCCTCGACTGTCTTCACTACCTTAGGTCGTTTAAGAAGGTGCTGCTTCATAATCGCCCAGTACTTCTCGATGGGGCGGAGCTCCGGAGTGTTGGGAGGGTTGAACATTTTCGGCACGAAATTGACCTTATTGTCCGCATACCACTTCAGCACGTCCTTGAGTAGTGGCATGAGGCCAAATCCGGCCAGAAGATTGTTGGGACGTTGTGGGCCTTCAGGAGAGGAAGCAGCCGCTTCTGGAGGCACTCTTTATGTACACCTGTCCGTTCATCGTGTCCTGGGTCACGAAAGGTGCATTCGCTTCCCGCACGTGCAGATGGCTTGCCAAACCAGGAATTTCTTCGCAAATTTGACATCTTCTGAGTGCGGACATGCTCCGGAACGCTGAACTTATCCTTGGCCGTGAAAACAGGTTGCCGGGGATCTGTTTGAAGTCGGCCTTCACATATGTTTCGTCGTCCATGATGCAGCATTCAACTTTCGTCAGCATGTTGAGGTACAACTTCCTGGCACGGGTTATGGCGGACTTGTTCTGCTTCTCGTCGCGATTAGGGCCTTTGTACCTTGAACGTTCGAAGCCCAGCCTTAGTTTTGGCCTTCTGGACAAAACTTCGGCTTAGGTGCAGCTTGCTACACATCCTGAACGGAGGCGTTCGGATTTCTGGTTGAAGGCCCCAACTACGCGGTTGTGATTTTTGGTGTTGTACGGAATACTTTTTCCTTCACTTCTGGGCTTCCGATCGGTGGTCAACCGTTCCTCGAACCGCTTAATCACTCGCGACACCGTGGAATTCGCGATTCCCAACGTTTTAGCGATGGAACGATGCGAGAGATCCTTGTTCTCGTGATGAATGCGCAAGATTTTACCACGCACGAGCTGTTCTTTCGACTCCATTTCCGCGAGTTTTGATCACAGGACTTTAAAACTTGTAACTTGGATGTAAATAATGCACTATTAACTAAATCCACCCAAATTTTCATTAAATTCTACCCAACGGTTAAAAAGTTAGAGCAATTTCATAGTGTGGCAGTTTCATCGTAGACACCCTTTAGGAATAAAAATTTAACGGTTGGGAAGGTGGGTGGGAATTTGAAGTATATTTTACAAAGCACGATTATTGTAAATTCGGAATTGGCTAACCTTACCTTACCTTACCAATCAGACTACACAGAAGTTGTCTCCATTCTATTCGGTCCATGGCTGTACCTCGCCAGCCTCGCTGTCTGCGGAGGATTCGCAGGTCGCCTTCTACTTGATCGATCCACCTTGCTCGTTGCGCGCCTCTTTTTCTTGTACCTGTCGGTTCGTTTTCGAGAACCATTTTCACAGGGCTGTCGTCCGATATTCTTACGACATGCCCAGCCCATCGTAGTCGACCGATTTTTGTGATGTGTACGATGGAAGGTTCTGCCAGCAACTGGTGCAATTCGTGGTTCATTCGTCTCCTCCACGTTCCGTCTTCCACCTGTACTTCACCGACCTTCCGTTCAAAGACTCCAAGGGTGCGTTGGTCCTCCACTAGCAATGTCCATGTTTCGTGGCCGTAGAGAACTACCGGTCTAATTAATGTCTTGTAGATGGTCAACTTTGTGGTTCGGCGAACTTTGTTCGATCTTAGCGCCCTTCGGAGTCCGAAGTAGGCACGATTGCCAGCCATAATGCGCCTTTTTATTTCTCTGCTGGCGTCGTTATCGTCGGTCATCAATGAGCCCAGATACACGAATTCGTCTACTACCTCGATTTAATCACCGTTAATCTGAACTCGTGATAGGAGGCTAACATTGTCTTCTCGTGAGCGTCTTCCCTTCATATATTTTGTTTTCAATGCATCAATCACAAGCCCAATGCTACCAGCTTCAGCCTTAAGTCTGATGTACATTTCCAGCATCGTCTCAAAGTTACATGCTACGATGTCAACGTCGTCGGCGAAGCAAAATAGTCGGACAACTTCCTGAAGATCATGCCACTCGTGTCTATCCCAGCTCTTCGAATCACACCCTCCAATGCAATGTTAAACAACAAACACGACAATCCATCACATTGCCGTAACCCTCTCCGAAATTCGAAGGGACTCGAGAGTGCCCCTGATACTCGGACGATACACATCACTCGATCCATCGTTGCTTTGACTAACCACGCCCGGAAATCCATATTCATGAATAATCTGCCATAGCTGGTCTCGATCGACTGTACGATAAGCTGATTTGAAATCGATGAAAAGACAATGTGTGGACACGTTGTATTCGCGACACTTCAGCAGCACTTGCCGAATCGCGAAAATCTGGTCCGTGGTAGCACGGGCACCCATGAATCCCGCTTAGTATTGCCTCACGAACTCCTTTGCAATTGGTGATAGGCGGTGGCATAAAATTTGGGAAAGCAACTTGTAGCCGGCGCTCAGTAGCGTGATATTTGCAGCAATCCAGCTTGTCGCCCTTTTTATAGATGGGACACACCATTCCTTTCATCCAATCTTCCCGGTAAATAGTCCTCCTGCCAAATCTTGGTAATTACCCAGTGCAGCGCCCTAGCCAGTGCTTCACCACCGCATTTTAACAGCTTTGGTGTTTTTCAACCGACTAATTTCTTCCTCATCTTCCTGAAGGGTTGGGGTCGGGATCCTGTCATCTTTTGCGCGTGTTCCTAGATTTATTACCGTGCCACTTTCGTTCGATGTAATATTGGCGTGCAGGTGCTCGTCGAAGTACTGCTTCCACCTTTCAATGTTCGCTCATAAAGTTTGCTAAGCTAATGCCTGGGACAGACATACAACGTTCAGCGTTGTACCCCTTTAGTCTAGTACGTGTTTTTCGGTACTTGATTGAAGTATTTGACAGTTCGTACAACGGTCAGCGTTGTATGTCTGTCCCAGGCAGAAGATAGTTCCCGACGCGACCGCTCGTTAGGACTGCCAAACACCGAATCTTGGCCAAACATTCTTGAAATATATAAGAAATCTTTGTTACCAAATGCCGAAGAGAAAAACGAGGACTGGAACCTGTAAAAGGATAACGACCTGAAAAGAATTCTGGTATCGTTACAATTGATTAGTCGTCGCAGTTGCCCGATGCAAATCCAAATTGTGACTGCGCATACAGGTTGTTCGGTTCCCTAGAGCAAATATTTTCAGAGGCGGTAGAAGATGATATATGATGAAAAAAATATTCTGAGCATATGGTCAAATCTCAAAGTTTACAGAGTTATTACACTTTAACGTTCAGGTACATGTTGGTCTTAAATTGGCTGTAACTAAAAAATTATGCTACTTTACATTTTTTTTCCTGCATTCGAAAGGTTAGAAAATTTTCTATACAAAAATTTTATTTAAACTTTGGACTACTATAGTTTAATGTCTATTTACGGTTAAAATGTTTCAAACATCTCTTTTTTAAGGTTTTTTTCATGGTTCTTGCATAAAACACGACTTCATATGTGCTCTACAACTCTCTCTTTACACAACCTTTCTATCTTGCTTAGTTTTTATGCAATTTTGTTTTGAATGCAACATGTTGAGCCTCCAATTAGCAGAATAAAATCACGAATTCAACCCCACCGTGATAATGTCTGTGCACTGTAGCTGTTTTCCGGAAGCCGTGAGTTACTGTTTTGAAAAAAAAATAGTTATGACATTCTTCTCCTTGGACGTTCCAACAAGCAACGCGATGATCAAAATATTATTAGTATCATTGTATCTCTTTCGGGGGAAAGTACATTTTTTTTTCCTTTTTATGAAATATATTTGTCTACGACTTAACCGGCTTATGCTCTTAAGCCTAGTATGCAGCTGACAAGGAAAGACCTGAAGTAATTTTCGCCATATCTACCGAAGTAATTTTGACAACTGCTCAAGTAGGGTGGAATGTCAGTTTTCCTTGCGAAATAATTGAACGGAATATTATTCCGTAAGGAAAAGTGACAGCTCCATTTAGATTACATGAGCAGGCGTTACTAACGTTACGAAGTTTGCCTTCCTTTTCAGCTGCATACAAGGTAAGTAATTCCGACAGTAAGAGCATTTCTTGATCATTTCTCGTCCTATCCGAATGCACATTACTTTTGAGCTGCATACTAGCCTTAAAGCCTTACTAGCCTTACCTACCAGACTGTAAAGTGCGAAGTGAAGCGTTTCCTATCTTCAAAGTTGAAAAAAAAACAAACTGTGTGTGAGTTATTGACGAGATCTTAATTTTGTTTGAAAGCTCTATTAATACGATTATGTATGGAATACGACATCGTTCAAAAAAAAATCCTAACCTAGCTGAATTTAGTTTCCTGACGGTTTTGTACTAAGCGAACGTTTTATAACGATTGGGAAGAACTAGGGTTAGTTTCCAAAAGGATTTTGGCGAATCGCGAATAGAATTTCACCGAATTTCTAAGAGGATTGCGAAAACAAAATCATAGAGAACTCTTGGAAATCAAGGATTCGATTTTTGGAAAACCTTGGTTGGGGATGCGATGATTTTTGAAATAAATTGAAAGTTCTAGTGGGAAAGTCTGGTCTAGACCAGGTTTTTGCAAATTTTTAAACAGATTCCGGCAAATCCCGGATAGAATACTTGCGATAGGACCAATATTTTGGCAAATTTAACATTCTAAAAAAAGTGGTAAATCTCAGTGAAGATTTAGATTGATTTTAATCTGACGAGAACTCCGATGAATCTAGATAAAGATTTCGGAGCGTTCCGTTGAGGATATCGGCATAGAGGTTTTAAACGTTTGCTGGAGCAGATTACGGCGAATTACGAGAATATCGGACTGGCGATTCCCAAAGAGGACTCTTGCAATTCCAGGAGAGTGTTCGGCCGAATTTCGGATAGTCAAACTTTGTCGGTGATTTTTGTGGTATTGCAATGCCAGCTGAGAAACCGGCAAATCTTGGAGACATTTTTTGTTGATCTTGAAGCTTCTAAGATTCGGAAAAATAAGATACAATTTTTGTGATTCATGAGTAGAATTTTGACGAACCAAGAGTAACGTAACAAACTTGGTGTAGATTGTTGTGAACTGCCTTCAAGATTTCTAGCAAATCATAATAGAGATTTTGGAGATTGACAAACCATATCATGTTCGAGAATCAAAACATTGTCCACGATAGGGAATTTCTTGATACTTGCCGGAACGCAACATACTTTAAATTTTCCAACGTCGATTGATGAATATGTACGCGAAATATATTCTCTTATTTGTAACATTAAACATGTGTAACATTAACGTAAAAACCTCTAGTTGATAAGAGCAAAAATCTCAAAAATAAATAAATCAAGAAATGATCGAGTTATTAGTGTTCGGTGTTTCAGATTTTTGTGACGGTAGGCATTTGTAAATTGTACACAATGGTTAAGGTATGCAACGAAGAGAAAACTAGAATGGTTTTAGCCACCGCTGGTTATCAATTGGTAAGAACTTGGGAAGAAATGATAGACAAATTCATATCAAACAAACTCTCCTAAAACTGAATTGGTTGTCATGAAATGGTCGGATTTGAATGAAAACCTCCTCAGTTTAGTTAGCCTTGATCTAAATTTTGCCAGCAAAATAAAATTGTAAGACATCACTTTTTATTTTCGTTATTTTCAATAGTTTAAAACGGATAATGTTTGACAGTTGAATTGAAACTCAGGAAAAATTCCGATCGGTTGATGTCAATATCTCGAAAATCTATCTAGCATTTATTAAGTTATAAACGTTTAATTTGTAACAATATTTCGAAAAGATTACTAATTTTTAGATTTTCATTTGATACCCTACTTTTGCTGTAAGACGTAATTTACGTCAACAATTTTATATCCTCTTACAAACAGAAAATCCAAACTTTGTTTGAAGAACAAACTTCTAATATTAAAACAATTTTGTAGACCGTCCTTGCTTTATGCTGGTCTTGTTGTTGTGCTACTAGGAAAAAAGCACTTCAAAGAATTCAGTACAAAGTTCTGAAAATGATTTTGAAGCTGCCAGTCTTGTTCAAAACTACTGAATTATATAGAATTTCGAACGTTCAGACTCTAGAGGAAATGTCCAACAAAATAGTTTATATATTCAGACAAAAATCATTGCAATCTTCAATTGCAATGGTCAATTCTCTATATAGATAAGGAACAGGTTAAGATTTTCAACTGTTATTCTTAAACGCAGGCATAAAACCCCTGTTAAAAATACTGAATAGACATGGTAAAAACAAAAACGTTTGCATTAAAAAAATGGACAAAAATTGCCGATTTTTCATGGGTTTACCTTCACCCGCACTGACGGAACTACCCATGCAGCATCAATCATAGTAACCCATGAGTCAGCAGACAAAATTTGACAGCTCTATCAGTGATGGTAAAATCAGTGAAGCAGTGTGCGCGTTCAAAGAACGTCGAAAACGGACATCGTGTGGCACTTTGTGAAAGCCCGGTTCCGGATGGCCGACGATCTTGAGCGACAAGAAGCTCCAAAGGATGCTGAAGAGGAAGACCGAGGGAAAAGTGGCTACATCGCTGCGTGCGCTTGGCCGGAGGTCGGTTCAACCGGCCAAACAGTGAAAAAGTACCTGGAGAACATGAACATACATGTCAGGAAGCGAAGTCGCGTCCACTGGATTCGGAGGTGCAGGCAATGACGAAGCGGCAGCGGCTGAATAAGATGGTCAACTCGATTTTCCCGATTTTCGCGACGTGGCGGTGGTGATGGACGACGAGACCTTTCTCAACCTGGATGGCAACGACTGGCAGGGCACTTCGTATTTTACTTCCCCCACGTAGGAAGTGAGCTCCGAGGTGAAGTTCATTTCACACACCAAGTTCCCAAGAAGGTTCTGCTGTGGCTGACAATCAGCGAGTAGGGGATGTTAAAGCCGCTCGTCTTTCGCTCCGGACTGGCCGTGAACGGGAAAATTTATAGTACGAAATGCCTGCCGGAAGTTGCGTCATTCATCAAGAAATACCATAAGGGCGAAGACGCGGTGTTCTGGCCAGACCTGGCGAAACGATCGTTGGAGGAGATGGAACAGCTGAATATCGATGTGATACCCGAGTCGGCGAACTCGCCCAACGTCTCCCAGCTGCGTCCCATCGAGAATTTCTAAAGCGTAAGATCTACTCCAACAATTTTGTCGCGAAAACTGAGGAGGAATTGATAAATAAAACGAAGAAAAAACTTAAAAACATGCCTACACGCCTGTTTTCGTCAGCCATGGCGAATGTTCCGGTTAACTTTCGGAAGGCCGCTCGCAAGGGTGTAGAATTTTTTTGCAAGTGAGCTTAAATAATTACTTTCCTTGGAAAATTTTTCAAAAGCAATTATTTGTCTTAGCTTTTTTTTATTACCATCCGAAAAAGTACATTTTTTATTGCCAACGTTATTAACGCAACGATTGATATAAATCATAGCATATAAGGTTGAAATGTTGTGAAATGTTAAAGCATGAGCATCTATGGATAATATATGAATGTAAAAAAATGTTAAATTTGGAACAAATAAAGAGTTGATAAAAAAGTAATCGAAATAACTTGCTTGCTGCGAAAAGTTACCCGTTTATCTCCAGTATAATCTTGCTGGACCTACAGGCAGTTAATTTATACAAAGAACTGTGCTGCCATGAATCGCATTATTGTAACAAGCTAGCAGTGATTTTCTGTTATAAATAATCGATTCACGCCAATAGAGGGCAGCTTATCTACATGAAGACAAACGAACTAACGCTTGTATTTTCATTCCAGCATCTCCATCACAAGAGCTTCGGGATCAATTCAGGGAAATGAAACGAACGGTCGAAAAATTGGAAGCGGACAAACATTCCTACCGCACCCGAATTAAGGAACTTTCCGAGGAAACTTCTTCGCTCCAGAAGAAGTTGGCAGAAAGCAGTCACTTCGGCAGTGAAGGCGAAGACTCTCCGGATGCACTGTCGGAAATCGACAGGCAGCAGGAGCTGTATAGTAATATCAGCATGAAGAACAAGCACATAAAGCGATTGCTACGAGATATTGACGACCTAGAGAAGCGAAACAGCTTTCAGATCGATACGATCAACAGCCTGCAAGTTAGTTTGAACGACGCAACGATGAATCTGACGGGATTGACGCATCAATACGAGGAAGCTCAAGCGGTTCTGAAGGAACAGGAGGCATTGATTGAAGAAGCAAACGATAAGATTAAGAAGTTGGAGGAAGATGTTGAGGGACTGGCGGACGAAAAGGCTAGGTGTGAGGAAGATTTGGATGGTTTCGCAAAGCAGTTAGAGGATACGACAGAGCGCTGGAAAAATATTCTGGAAACCAAACAGGCAGAGTTGGAAGAAATTCAAAACAAATACTCAGAGCTGTTGGACCAATTTCCAGGGTACGATATCGAAGCGGAGCGAAAGGAATTTAAAATGATGAGCGGAAGACTACGAGAAAAGGATGAGATGATTGAGGAATTGGAGAAGAAAATAACGATGCTATCGCAGGAAATTATGACGTCAACGGAGTTGATGAACAGGATCTCGCAAGAAAAGGAAAACGCCAGCAAAGAGACAGTGAAGGTTAGTCAGTGTTGCGAGGAGAGTCGAGTGTTGCTGGAGAAGGCAAACAGACGGTGCGAGGAGATGCAGGAAATTTTGACGAGTGTAGAAGAAGATAACATGTTGAAATCAAGACAAGCAGTAGAGGCGACTGAGGCACTGAGGAGCTATGAAAATGGTGAGGAAGGGTTAGCGAAAGCGTTGAAGAAAATTAATAAATTGCATGAGAAGGTTAATGTAAGAGATAAACACATACGCGAGCTGGTAGCAGAAATTAACCTGGCAAACGAGATTGTTTTGGAGAATGCTGTGCTGCGGTAGGTTTAAGTAGTGTTTTATGTTCTCAGACGTTATGATCGGATTAATTTGCAGGAAACGACTAGGTATTAGCGATGATGAAGTTATTCCAACTCATTCTGTTCTGTCTAAGCAGAGGAAAATTGAGAAGGTTAACGATCGATTGGCGCTGAAGCTCAGAGCTTCCGAGGAAATGCGACTTCAGCTCAAGTTGGAGAAGAATGACCTTAAGTAAAATCCGTTAGCTTTTATGGTGTTCATTAACTAGAAAATTTATTTTACAGGAGAAAACTATTCCAGATGTCACAGTCTCTGAGCAGTCAGAGAAGTTCGGACAAGGAGAAAACGGAAGAGATCAACCAGCAGCCAGTGGATGAAGCTACAATCGAGATGGATGATATCTCAAAGCTTAGCGACGCGAATGTGGTGAAGTTTTGTGAGAAATGTCTGAAACAATACAACGTCAGTGACAGTAGGAGGTACTGCAAGGCATGTATTTTTCGGCAAAGCTTCAACTACTGCGATGGATGTGTCCAGAAACTGAAGGTGAACATCAACTCAGATGAAGGCCCGATGACCAAAGATGGAGAGAAGATTGAAGAATTGGAGAAGAAATATGCTGCCGTAGTTGAGGAAAACGAAAATTTGAGGATAGGTATGCACGAAATCCTACAGAAACTACGAGATTACGATGCAATGTCCAATCATCTAACAATCGATACTTCCACGTTGGAAAGATTATTGCACGCATTGGATGCCAGAAGTGTAAGTGGTTGGTATCACCCAGCGATGCGATTGCAAAACGAATTGCTTGCAACGAGGGAAAGGGAAATACTTCTTAAGGAACGCTTGAATCTCAAGAGCAAGCAAAGTACGTTCTCTATGGGTAGTCGAGATGATTCCGGAAATGTGTGCGACGACGAAGATAATACGGCCGATATAGATCAAGTTATGGCAGAGCAGCCGGACTTTGGCGAGCAGGTGCTTCTGAAGTCAGCAGAAATCGATCACTTGAATGATCAGATCGATTTGCTCAAGGAAGAACGTGAACAGTTGCTAAAATCAAATGACGATCTCTTGGTTACAAAAAATCTGTACGACGAATTAATAGAATTTACAAAATCAACAGACAACGAGAAGGATAGGATACTAGTAGACACGTTAGAGCGACTAAAACTAATAGAATCGAACATATGCGCATTTCAAAGGAAAGTAGACTTTCTCAAAGCTGAAAATGACAACATGCACAACACAATGAGAACAATCGAAGTCGAACATTTGACTATTCTTCACGCGTTGAAATCAGAGCTGGCTCGTAAAAACAGTACCTTGAAGAAGCTAGAACATCAATCTAGTGTTGATGGTCGAATTGAAAGCAGTCTGGACTCAGAATCCATCGGAAGGTTGGAGAGTGAGATCGAGAGGATGAAGCTGGAGACGGCCAACTTTTACACCATATTCCTGAAGAATATCCAGGAAATCGATAAGGATAACATCTTGGCTTTTGAGTATGAAAACCTGTCGCGCATCGGTTTGGTGGAATCGAATCTAACCGTCGAGTTCATATCGAAGGAAGAGTTCAAGAAAATCAAGAAACAACTGAAGACTGCGGAAGAGGAGTTAAGGAAGCAAACTGTCCGAAATGGCCACCTGGAAGAGCTGCTCAAGGTATCGCAAGAGCAAATTCGATCGCAGCAGATGTTTATTTCCAAGTATTCAGATGAAGAGATCAGCCTGCGACACTTGGTGGCTGATTTGCAGAGCTCATCCAACGAAAAGTATCTTCTGGTTAAAACCCAGAAAGAGCTGGATGCAGGTAGGTTCAATAAACGGGAAGGATTGAGTATTGCTGAATTTTGTTTCGTTCACAGCCAGAGAGCAAGGGGAGTTGCTGAAATTGGAAAATGCCAAATTTCAACAATCGTTGGTGGACGCAGGTGAGCAATTGAACCGCCTGGAGAAAAAACTAGTGCAACAAGAGTTGGATTTTGTCGAGCGTCAGAACGATAATGAATTGAAAATTAAGTGAGATTGGTACTTTTGTGGAAAGTTTAACAGCAATTTTTCAAATTTGAAACATTGTAGATTTCTCGCAGAAAGCGTAAAAATGTTGCACGAGAATTATAATTCCTACACTCCAACCTATGCCGTAATGGATTTCGTAAAACAGTATGCCAAACTGTTGGAAATGAAGAAGAATTTGCTCCATGATTCGACTCGGAGCCTGAATGTCAACAGGGAGGAAGAATACGAGCGAGTGTTTGCGAAGCTGAGAGAAAATCTCGAAGGCAGTCAAATCCAGGATAAGATTAATGTAAGTACAACTGTTATTCAAATCAATTTGATGTAAGATACAGAATATATCAGCGAACATATTATGTAAGATGTCACCATGGCGTGGTGAGAGTGCTTAGCCCTTGTCTTCCCATGATAGCACAGATGCTCCATGACGACGATACGTCCGAGGTGGAGTAGCGAGCGGATCAGCGAGACCAGTTTCGGATTTGCGCGGTGAAACAAAACACGCGAGCTAACTTTAAAGACTTTAATTCGGGAGAAAAATAATATTGAAACTGTACGCGGGAAATGTGCTTTTGGTAATGAAACGAGATCCCACGTTTGGTTGCGCTTGTGGGAGTCAAGCTCATCCTCCATCGCGCACTACCATTTTTCGATGTCCAGCGCCTCCTGTACGGTGATCGGTTCCTCCGAAGCACATGCCATGTTCCTGACGGCGTAATCGAGAACGAAGTCATTCCGTGGTGCTACACCGCGTGTCTGACGCTACGAACGACGAACAGGCTCCACCTGTACAGGCTCTTCCTCGTCGACCTCTGCTTCTGCTTCCGGGATAGGGTGCTTCTCATCTTCGAGCTTCATTGGATCTGTCTCTTCCTCAGCGATTGCTCTCTGCCTTTCGCTGGCGTCAGCCTTCAACGGAATTCCTCAGCTCGACGAAACGTGCGTCGCGACTGAGGGTGATGAGATCAGTATCGCAATCCACAAACCTGTAGGCTTTATGGTCCATCAAATAACCAACGAAACGGAGTTTTTTCGACTTGCTGTCCATCTTTCCCCGCTTCTGATTGGGCACGTGAACATAGGCCTCTGCACCAAAGACGCGCAGGTGCGCCAGATCCAGCTTGCGTCCCCACCACAGCTCGTAGGGTACAGTCGTTGGTACACTTTCGAAGGCAAACGATTTTGCAAATAGGTTGCGGTCAGCACAGCCTCTCCCCAGTAGCAATTATCCATGCCAGAATCGATGAACATACATGTGGCTATCTCCGTGATGGACCGATTCTTCCTCTCGGCCACACCGTTCTGCTGGGGAGTGTACGGTGTCATGATTCCCTCGGCGCGATAGAACCTCCGTTGGAACGACTAGCTCCAGGCTTCCGGCCGATCAAATTTTGCGTCCATCGAACGTAATCCATTAAGATTTATGCTGCCTTCGATTTGTGCTTCAACAAATAGGTCATCGTCGAGCGGCTATAGTTGTCAATCAACTGCAGGACGTATCGATTGCCGCTAGGGGTCGTGGTTTTCACCGGCCCACACAAATCGGTATGCTCGGTAGACGCATTACACAGTCACCTACCTTGATGCCAGTTGCTAGGTAGGTTTCTTTGAAGAGCCGCTCAGCCGCTGCCCTGTGTCCCTGTGGCCGAATCTCCGGTGCCACTGATGCTGGCAGTTCTCATGATGTTCACCAGCTGCAGCCTTGTTGGAAGTTTCGGCTGTGCGAAGGTGGTACAGACCTCCGCAGCGATAACCTTTCGGCACGACGGCTACTCCTGCATTTGCAATCCGATAGCCTTCACCGTCGAAACTCACTGCAAGTTTCTTTTTCGCTATCTTGGCCACTGATATCAGGCTTGTCGACAGTCCCGGAACGAACTTCACACTCTTCATGTCAATCTTCACCAGATTACCCGAACCGTCCACACCATTAATCACTTCACTGCCCTCTCCAAGGATGTTCATCTTTTGTCCATCGGCGAGCGTAAAAAAGCCGCCGGAGAATTCACTCAGTGTGTCGAAAAATTCACGATTGTTGACCATGTGGGTAGAAGCCCCACTGCCAATGACCCACGATGACGAACGCACACTGTCACTGCAAGTAAAGGCCACACTTCTTCCGTCGCCTTGAGCGGCTTTTTGGGGCCTTGTTTTTCTTTTTTATCCGCACCTTCTGCCTTCTGCTTTGAACTTTCGGCAATCGCGCCGCAGATAATCCGCTTGCAAAAGTGACACACGCGATGCTCTTTTGGTTTGTTGTCGACCGACCGCATTGCTTTTTCCAATTTCGAGCCGGCACTAAATCCCTCGCACTCCAACCGACGGTGATATTCGTCCGTCAGTTTGGATTTGACGATATCGAGAGAAATATCAACATTTTCACGGCTGTCCAAAGTGGCAACAATGCTATCAAACTTCTCAGGATACACACTTTCGTATCCTTGTCCAGCTCCGTACTGGTCGTATTCAAATGATCGAACAGTTCGTCTATCTTGCGAAAATGTTCGTCCAAATTTCCATGCTCGGGGATGTTTACCCAACTTTTTCAGCAGCGAAACCCGCACCGACCGTGTCGTCTTTTGGTGGTACGATTTCAACGCGTTAAACACTTCGTGGGCACTAGCACAGTTGTTGATGAGCGACAGCTGGCTGTCTTCTAGCAGCAGCACCAAAGTGGCCTTCGCCTTACGATCGGTGGATTTCCAAGTTCGCCATTTCGTTCCAAGTTCGCCATTTCGTTCCATTCAGCTTGGCAACGGCAAACCGCGAATCAGCCATCTTCACAACAACAAACATAGCCTTATTCTGCGCGTATTCGTGACTCGAGAAGAGTCGATTCCAGCTCGCGCGACGCGAATCGACTAATGTAAATCAAATGGAAGACGCGCATCGAGAAGAGTCGAAATCGACTCTTCTCGAGTCACCCTAGAAGGAGAATAAGCCCAACAGTTTTTCCCAGTTCTAACATTCACCGAAATAATTGAGTTCGGAATCACGGAGGTTGCTCATCGTGGAGGAGTGTGAGGAGCGATGAATAAAGAATGTGCACACCAAAAAGTAGTCGTCGGAAATGCCCTAATGCAGTCTTCTTCGTGTACGCTTTGCTAATCCGATCACTACTACATGAATATTAATGTATGTGTGCTATGATGAAGACGTCGTTTGGCTACAGTAACCTTTATTCAGTAGAATGGCGTCGAATCAAGAACGCGTGCGCGAAGCAATTTTGCACAAAAGAGTGGAAAATCCAGATATGTCGCACGGCGATATTGCCAAGTCATTAAAAATCGCAAAATCGACGGTTACTAAAGTGCTAAAAAATTTTCAGCAGCGCTTAACTTTAAAGAGAAAGGTCGGTTCCGGAGGTAACCATGATTCTCGTTTCGTCGCGGAGAGGAAGAAAGTGATTAAAGAATTTAAGAAGAAACCGAATATCTCCGTTCGTGATGTGGCGAAAAAAGTGAAAATGTCTCCATCGTTCGTTCAGAAAGTGAAGAAAAGTGCAGGCTTGAAATCATTCAAAGTAGGTGTTGCTCCAAATCGTAACGACAGCCAGAACAAGAGCGCAAAATCTCGATCGAGAAAATTATATGACACTATGCTGAAGGAATACGACTGCATAATATTGGACGACGAAACATATTGCAAAGCTGACTTTAAGCAGATACCGGGACTACAGTTTTATACCTCGTTGCAAAGAGGAAATGTTGCTGATCGTTTTAAGCAAAAAAAATAGTCGAAGTTCCCAAAAAAATACCTCGTATGCTAGGCAATATGTGGATGCGGTCTCAGAAGCGACATCTTCATCACGACTGGCACTCTAAATGGACAAATTTACGTAAAAGAGTGTCTGAATAAACGACTGTTGCCGTTCATTCGGGAACACAACGGTTCGGTGCTGTTCTGGCCTGACCTGGCATCTTGCCACTATGGAAAACTGGCTAAGGATTGGTACATTGCTAAGGGTGTAAATATTGTCCCAAATTATTGCAATTATCCGCCAAATACGCCAGAACTCCGTCCGATCGAAAAGTATTGGGCTCTGGTCAAGAGGAATCTTCGAAAAACGAATAGCGTAGCAATTGATGAGAAAAGCTTCAGGCGTAACTGGCAGAAAGCTGCAAAATTGGTGACGGATGACACTGTGCAAAAACTGATGGAAGGTGTCAAACGAAAGGTGCGGGCATTTGGATATAACAGGTCAAATTGACTTAACTGTATAGGGTATGTGTCCCTTGACTCAGCCTAGTATGCAACCATCGATTACATTTTTGATTATAACTCTTAAAGTTTTCAAGCTGAAGGCGAGATTCAACTAGTTCTACACTTGCTAAGATATGTTTTATAAGACATTTAGTAGTATGTATCACGAAAAGTTACACAACTCTTTTTATAAAGTCAGAAACTTTCAAGGGATATGGATTTAATGTCGGTCTACAACCACCAAATTGGGTCTATTCATGGATGCAACTTCGTCCCATTCGATGGATTTATTACTAAATGCAGTCTCTGTATGGTTTTCTTCTTCTTATTCTATGAATTAAGGCATTGCCAGCTGTATTCGCTTTACTTAACACAAAATTTCACAAAACAAACTAAAGTAAAACTGCTTTGAAATACATAAGTGTGGTTCATATATTATTTACTAGCCATTCAATAATGAAAACATTAAAATTCACTAAACAACGGCTTAGCTCCTTCGGTTTGTGTTAAGATGAGCAACTTGAATATAAGCAACCGCAAACACATGCATTTCCACTCGAAATTTTACCAACAACAACCTTTTTACTACGTTATTGATACAACAGGCCATAGTTGGGAACAAAGAGAAAAATATGTCCCCAACATTGGGTCTATGATTTTCTTGTAAAATCATTATTATTTTAGCAATGTGAACAGTTAGTTTGTAACGTGTAACTGTTTTCTGTACATCCTGGCGGCATTTCTTGCTTTATCGATTTAATTAAGCCAAATTTAGATCACTTGAAGATCGTGTAGTTCATTTGTTCAGCCTAACCAGTGAGATTATGATGCCCCAAAAGTTCAAGAAATCGAAAATTACGCGGAAGTGAACAACTATAAGTTGATTAATATTATCTCAATTGCTTTGGATTACATCGGTCATTCTAATAGCAACATGATTTTGTTGATTATTGCTGAATAAATGACTTATTTGGTACATAGGCCGAATGAAGGAGCTAGGCTAACATTACATCCCCTTACCCTATATTTTAAATTCGTATTTTTATGAAGTCTTAAATAAATGATTTACTTTTGATTTTCTCATATTTTCCATTTAATACCACTAATTTCCCGTTGACTACTTTTTGGTGTGCACATTCTTTACCTCCTGCCGACTGTGTGATACATCCAAGCACCCCCCGGGTGAGTAAAACAGATACAGCATCGTCATGCCCCCAGGTTTGTGACGTTTATCATCATTACCAAAAGCACATTTCCCGCGTACAGTTTCAATTATATTTTTCTCCCGAATTGAATCCTTAAAGTTAGCTCGTGTGTTATATTTCACCGCGCAAATCCGAAACTGGTTTCGCTGATCCGCTCGCTACTCCACCTCGGACGTACCGTAGTCAATCCACAACTGCGCAGTTTGGACACAGAGGGGTTCTGTGGTTTGGATTAAAACTGGGCAAGTGGGATAATTTAAGTTTTTCTCACATGTTTAATTATGTTTCCTGAAATATTGAGCAAAGTACATGTTTATTGAAGTTTCCTGAAGTATTGATAAAAAATTAATCGACTCAACTTTATTCTGTAGCTTAACCCCCGTGCAACAATCGGTATTTTTTAATAGGTATTTAGATGCAATGATTCTTCAATATTCAATTTACTGCCAAATTAACATACTAAATACCCAAAAGTTTGTTCTTTTAACTGATAAAGGGTGTCCACGATGAAATTGCCACACACAAAATTGATTCGCAAAATTCGAGTTTTCATCCGATTGCCATCAAATTTTCAGGGATTGAGAAATAACTATTAAACTTCATTTTACCATTTTGCTCGTATTTTATTTACAGTCCATACGCAAATGCCCGCACCTTGACCTTAACCCCGGCCATAAGATTCTGCACAACCTGTGAATCAACCGTTTTTTGCATGTAAACCCATACTTTCTTCAGTTCTTCGACTGTCTTCACTACCTTAGGTCGTTTAAGAAGGTGCTGCTTCATAATCGCCCAGTACTTCTCGATGGGGCGGAGCTCCGGAGTGTTGGGAGGGTTGAACATTTTCGGCACGAAATTGACCTTATTGTCCGCATACCACTTCAGCACGTCCTTGGAGTAGTGACATGAGGCCAAATCCGGCCAGAAGATTGTTGGGACGTTGTGGGCCTTCAGGAGAGGAAGCAGCCGCTTCTGGAAGCACTCTTTTATGTACACCTGTCCGTTCATCGTGTCCTGGGTCACGAAAGGTGCACTCCGCTTCCCGCACGTGCAGATGGCTTGCCAAACAGGAATTTCTTCGCAAATTTGGACATCTTCTGAGTGCGGACATGCTCCGGAACGCTGAACTTATCCTTGGCCGTGAAAAACAGGTTGCCGGGGATCTGTTTGAAGTCGGCCTTCACATATGTTTCGTCGTCCATGATGCAGCATTCAACTTTCGTCAGCATGTTGAGGTACAACTTCCTGGCACGGGTTTTGGCGGACTTGTTCTGCTTCTCGTCGCGATTAGGGGCCTTTTGTACCTTGAACGTTCGAAGCCCAGCCTTAGTTTTGGCCTTCTGGACAAAACTTCGGCTTAGGTGCAGCTTCTTAGCCACATCCCGAACGGAGGCGTTCGGATTTCGGTTGAAGGCCCCAACTACGCGGTTGTGATTTTTGGGGTTGTACGGAATACTTTTTCCTTCACTTCATTGCTCATATTGTGGAGCTAACCGTGACCTGTCCTAATTTCACGCAGCGCCTAACAGCCGCACCTAATCACATCTAACCCCCAATCACAATGATAACGGAAACGGCAAGTTTGACAGTTTTTGCAAATGATTTCGATATGTCCAATAAGAATCGGCCTGTTTTCTATCCGACAAGCAGGCTTACTAAGATCGGGCTTCTCCGTTGTCTTTGTCATCCATTTCCGTAATCATTGTATTTGGACCATTACTGCGCCTCCAGGCAGGGATGCCAGATACTGCATTCCCGCATAACGAAATACAATGTCAAAACTATATTTCGAATGTAGGATATATTATCACATTTTATGTTATTGTTATCGAATAGTTTAATCTCTCATTCACCATACAACCTCTCCATTAACACATATTGTTAATGTATACCATATTGTCATTGAAAGGTTTTAAAATGTCTGCACTCGGTCTGGATTATATACCAACTATTTGACATAGAGTACAGAAAAAAAGTTGTTCGTGAAAATTGCCATTTCTTTATGGTAACCTAACTTAACCGCCTATTTAGCATATTGTTGTTTGGCCTTTTACCATCTGACATATTGTTAAAACTATATAGGAGATTGTTAGTTTATAATTGTCAACTATAAGGGTAAATGTCGTAACAATAGCGGAAACGGTCGTCAACAATAAGGGAAATGGTCCAGGAATGGTTTGTGTTTATGCGGGTTCTTTCTTTTTTTCAAAAGTCTGTATCAATCTCAAGGAAATGTCTGTATTTGTCTGTATAAGGGTTTTAATTTTGGTTTTAAGGTGCTTCAATGAAAAAAAAACGTTAAAAATTGCTATTAATCGATGCTGACAAACGATTAGATGTAATTTTATTTTTTGAAACATCGCATAGGATAATATCTAACATAACAGAGATTGAAATTTCAATAATTATATTTAAATGTCAACTTTCCATTTACTTCCATACACATAATTAAATCACTGTCGTTTTCCAATCACAAAATATGAGAAAGCTAAATATTTTGATCTTTTAGATTCGATGTTTTGAAAAATTCTAGGCAAATCGTTTATAAATTTAAAGACACAATTCATCTTTACTTCACTACTACAAAACTCATTAATTTCAAAGGCT
Organism: Aedes japonicus; assembly: GCA_034211315.2. NCBI lineage: Eukaryota > Metazoa > Arthropoda > Insecta > Diptera > Culicidae > Aedes > Aedes japonicus. The sequence goes on along the minus strand of JASCZW010000408.1, from coordinate 315,277 downwards.
CGAGAAACTCAAATTTTGCTGAACATGTCCCTTCTGAACAGACATTGGTTTTATTTATATTGCAAATTGCAATAATTCGCTCGGCAGCGGTCGTCGAATGTGGTACAGCCAATATTGTTGGAATGATGAACTGTCGTAGACACGGAAAGGTCGCCAAAACAACAACGTAAGGATAAGCACTTGTTCTCAAATTCTTCGGAATGCGGATTTTCTGGGAAATCCGCCACTGAAAATCTCTATTCCCGGAAATCATCGTCGATTGGTTAAACGGATGCATCATGTTCTCAAATGTTTTGATAAGATGAAAAATTGTTTGATGGGCTTTTGCTCTGATATTGCCATGATCAATTAACGCTAAAGACCCAAACGCAATGTGGACGGAAATGGAACGGAAACGACAAGTTTGACAGTTATCGCAAATGACGTCGATACGCTCAATTGGATTCAAATTGAATTTAATCATTTTTCTATCCGACAAGCACGTTTAGTCAGATTGAGCTCCTCCGCTTCCGTGATAACTGCTTTTGAGCCTTAACTTGTTGGGTGTATCGTCGATAAAGTCAAGTCTTTTTTTTTATTTGATTATAGCAGCATGTGTAGAAATTCATCATGTATAGTGAAAATTGATGCAAGGGCTCCCTGTTTAAGCTGTCACTTCTAAACCTATGTCCATTTACCTATGTCCAATCCGGAATAATAAAATCATCTGTATCTTGGTAACGGATTGACGTACAAATAAGTTGAATACATCGAAACAAAGGTAATTCACTGTACTTTAAGGAAAAATAAAATCAATACAAATCATTTCTCTTCGTTTCTAATGAAAATTCGCACTTTCTACTTTATTCCTCCCATCAAACGCTGCACACCTCCGGAGTCAACTTCTTTGGCACATTTGTTCCACATTTTGGTCATCTAAGTCACGTCCCGAGCCGTTTTTCCACTTTTCTCAAGCTTTCGCTTCATTATTGCCCACAATCTCTCGATGGGCCGGAACTGCGGGCAGTTGGGTGGATTCCTGTTTTTATCCATGAAATCTACGTTATTATCGCGGTACCACTGGATGACTTCTCGGCTGTAATGGCAACCGAGGGGCAAACCATTACATATTTAACTGAATCGAAAATGTGTATGCATTTGGAACAAATGCGTTGAAAAGTACATCAGTGCATTCAATGCACTAAAAAATGCACAAATAAATCAAATGAACTCAAAAATGTGCAATTAATGCGTAAATAGTGGAACAATGCGTTGAAAAATGTTCGAAAAATGCCTAAATGCCTTCTTAATACGTGAAGCTGAATCGAAAATGCATAAGTGATTCGCCCCTCGGTGGCAAATCGCCAAATCTGGCCAAAGCTTCACGGGACCTTTATGGGCTTTAATGAAAGGTAGTACGCGGTTTTTGAGGCATTCTTCCTTGTACAGCTTCGAGTCCATCGTCTTATTCGTCACGAACACTTTGGTCTTTGCTCCGCAGCTGCATATCCCTTGCCAAATCATCAGTTTTGGCCATTCGCAAACTTAAACTTCACAGGAACATCTCCTCGTGCCGTCGCCATGTAGAATTTTCGGTCAGGAAGCTGTCCGAAATCCATTTTGACGTAGTTTTTATCGTCGATGAGCAGGCATCCTTGGTACGTCAAAACCTGCTGGTACAATTTCCAAGCTCGAGTTTTGGTGACGAAACTTTGCATCAACGTTCTGTTTGCTGGCTCGATAAGAACGATATCCTGCTCGCAAACGTATTCTTTGAACGGTACTGCGAGCAGCAGCGTATTTTTGTGCGATTTCATTATCTGAGTGTCCAGGGTTTGCTCTGACGATTCTCAACACCTTCTGATTCAGCTTGCGGTCATATGTTCTACTACGACGCTTACCTTGAGGCACTAGGTCCACGCTCTTTTGCTCTGAAACGTTTGAGCACATCATACACGGTTGATTTGGCGATTTTCAACGTTTTTGCTATTTTTATTATAAACGTGGGTGTGCTGATTTTTTTCTCTCCTCTCGGCTTCCATCTGGAATAGCATTTGACTCACTGCACGAAACACCGTGAAATTTATACCACAGAAAGTGGGCGCCTAGGTAAACAAACCGGGTGCCTAGGTAACAAATCAAATAATTCTGGCATCGGCCACTTTCCGTGCCGCTGCAGCACAATACGTGATTCCGGATTCTAACTGGACAGAACTTAAGTGTATTTGTTGATCAATACCCTTCGTACAGTTTTTTCAACTCTCAGAAGTTATTGGGGATCAGGTCCATATAGCCAGGGTTCGTCAATTCTTTTAAATATCTTGGTTTCAAGACAAGTCTATATCGAAAATATCAATTTACTAGTTTCTGTTTTCAGCTAGTACTTTTCAGATTGAAAAAGTTGATTTGATCGGCTGGCTTTTGGTAAGACATGGTGGATTGCGGCCTAGTACAGGTGGTTTGATGGATCGCAGAGACGTTCGTAAACTTTCTTTATCTTTCCATCCTGCTTGGATTCCACTAATGTATCATGAAAACGGAAATATTCTTTTAAGATTTCCAGCTTCAATAACACGTTTAACAACTTGCTCTAAAGAAAGCCATCGGGTCCCAGACGGATATAACATGTTAACAGGTTTCAGCTCTATTAGGTGCTGCAGTTCGTTGAACTTTTCTGTACCTGGAAGCTATGTATTTTCCGACACATACATTTTACACCAGACGGAATATTCTTACATGAATATGATGCCCAAACATTCCCCGAAACGTTTTATGACACGAGACACTGTAGACTGGAAATTTTTCAACATCTTTCCGATGGCTCGGTGCGAAAGAAGTGGGTTATCGTGGTGCGTGTGCAAAAGGTTCTCGTACACTTGCTGTTCCTTCGACTCCATTTTCGAAACTACGACACATTTCACAATGATACTGTGAAGTAAACAATACAAGCTGAGGTCATTTCACCCAAAATTTCGTTGAAATCAACCAAAAGGACATGTTACAGCTTATTGAAAGTGATGCAATTTAACTGTGGACACCCTTTAGCAGAGCGATCTCAGAAACTCTTTCTTGGAGTTCTCTTTGCGGCACATGCTACGTAGTTGGCCTGGTCGGGGACAAAGATGATGCATTCAAGAAGTCGTCATTTTTCAGGATGCTTTCGAGAATTGCGTTAGCATAAGATTAGATTAGGTTAGATAGATACATAAAAGAATAAATATATTGATGTTAACTCTATCAAGAAAGCGATTCGCGTCTCCTAAAAGGCAAATTACGGATTCCGAATTCGCGCATCGATTACAGTCCACTAACCAACAGGTTTATTTATATAGTAGTTAGAACATTTTAATTCGCCCTCTCGAAGATCATGGTTGTCACCTTGTCGTAGGTGAGAGGGCTTATCCCATGCAAAAGGCCAGCATGGGAGACTAAGAACATGATCAGCAGTGATAGTATCACACTCTACTTTCTTTAAATTGCCACGTCATAGTACGTTTATTTGAAGGCACTGAAAGAGGTGTCTTACTGGCGGGTTTAGCCGCAATTCACTCTTATACGAAGCTGGGAACAATCTACAAATTCCTTCAAATAATTTAGGGAAACGACAAAAAGTGCACTTTATTTGCTTGACAACTCTTTCATTGCTGTTTACTCTCTAATTGTCATTGAATAAACAGCAAATATACCTACACACTTGGTATTCTTAATAAACTTATTGTTCCCATCATTATCGAAAAGGGTGAGTGTTTTGATCATGATTGTGAGCAACTAAAGGGTGTATTCGATAAAAATGGCACACACATATATACTCATCAAAATTAAACTGATTATCGGATTTTCTTGAAATTTTCAGGGAATGAAGAACTACTAATGAGTTTTGATTTACAACATTTGTTTTATTCAATTTCGTCTCCCATCCCGAATGCCCGCACCTTCCTTTTCACTCCGTCCATCAAATTTTGTACAACCGATTTTCCCAGTGTTTTTGTTGTTTTTACCCAAATTTTCTTCAATTCTAGCTCTGTTTTTATAGTTTTGGGATGTATGCGAAGTTTCGTTTTCATAATTGCCCAGAATTTTTCAATTGGACGAAGTTCCGGTGAATTTGGTGGGTTCATATCCTTTGGCACAAAATTGACTCCGTTGGCTCGGTACCACTCCAATACGTTTCGAGCGTAGTGGCATGATGCTAGATCAGGCCAAAACAGAGTTGATCCTTTGTGCTTCTTAATGAATGGCAAGAGACGCTTCTTAAGGCACTCTTCCGTGTAAATCGCACCGTTTATTGTTCCGGAAGTGATGAAGGGAGCACTTATTTCACCACATCCGCAAATCGCCTGCCAGATAAGAAACTTCTTTGCAAATTTCGATAGTTTCTTCTTTCGAACATCCTCCGGAACATCGAACTTCGACTTGGCAACGAAATATTCTTGCCCAGGAAGTTGACGGAAGTCGGCCTTGACGTATGTTTCGTCATCCATCACGATGCAACCGGATTTGGTGAGCAGCTTCGTGTAAAGTTTCCGGGCGCGGGTTTTCGCAGTGATGTTTTGTTTTTCATTCCGGTTTGGGGCTTTTTGCACTTTGTAAACATGTAACCCAGCACGCTTCATGGTTTTCTGCACAAAACCGACTGACACCTTAGACTTTTTAGCGACATCTCGAATTGACATGTTTGGACGGTTCTTGAATTGTTGTACGACTTTCCTGGCCATTTTACTGTCCATTTAACCACTTTTACGACCACTCCCTTCCTTCCTTTGGACACTCAGACGCTCCTTGAAGGTTCTTATTACACGAGACACAGTTGTATTTGCAATTCCAAGCCTTTTAGCAATCCACCGGTGGGACGCCCCTGGATTTTGATTGTGAGTGCACAAAATTTTCTCACGGACAATTTCTTGTTTCGACGACATGACTGGAACTACTGAATGTACAACTATGAAACTTGGCAGATGTAAATAATACACTATGGATAAGATCTACTCAAATTTCTAGGTTTTTTACTCATACGATTCAAAAGTTACAGAAGATTTTCTGTGTGCCATTTTTATCGAATACACCCTTTAGTAATATGTCCTGATGTGTCAGGTGCAGATAATGCAAATATATTTTATAATTTAAATGTACGCTCTATAAGACAGCCGTGATCAAGGCACTGACTCTAACAACATATTATTTAGCTAGGAACCAGACCTTCTGAACTGAACAAAGGTCATTGAAAAATGTAACTTAGGACAGATGCTGACAAGGAGTTAAAGGCTGGGGTTTTATGAAAAAAAAAATATACAAATAATTGAGACTCACCACTCACTATCTTATGCGATGGGTCAACTTATATGACATTAAAAGACCATGTCGGAATAATATAAAGAGATCGGCCAAAACCGCCAAGACTAGGAAATTGGTTTCAGACAAATATAACAGACATAATGAAAGAATAGTAAAAACAAAATTCAATAATGTAGAACACATGAAAAGAATAAGGCGAACATAAATAAATGAATCAGAAGAGGTAAGACGAAATAACGCCAATGACCAAATGACACAAAACAATGGACATGAATATAATGCAAAGAAAGGAGAAGCAAACCTGGGAAATGTAACACCTTTTGAGGCAGTGTCAACAGCGTCTCTATGGACGAAATGATCCTTGCACGGCTGGTGAAATGCTTCAAAGGGAGTTAAGTTATGTCAATCTAACACACAAGGAACAATAACTTCTTATTTTTGGTTCGAGAAAACTGCTTCGGAAAACTTTCAAACAAATAACAATCCAACGAACTAGATAACAAAAGACAGAAGGACCTTCGAAACAAATCATTCAAGCTGAAAACGTGATACTGACTGAAAAAATCACAAATAGACTATGGAAAAAAATAACAAAGAACAACATAACATAACAAAATTCTCAAACGTGGCTCCTTCCGAGTCATTTGCAACAGCGTCTTCTTGGACGACATGTTCCGTGTACGGCTGGCAAAATGATTCGAAAGGATCTACGCAACGATATCATCAAAGGCCTGGCGTAGAGGTTTCTACTCTATTCAGAGTCCCGCCAGTAAACCCTACAAAAAAAAAGTAGTTAGAACATTTTAATTCCAAACATTGTATTCACTTTATAAATCACAAATTTTAGCTGATCAAGTTTGAAAGTCAATGCGAATACCTCACGAAACAGTTGACCCTGTCCCATGAACAGATAGAACAGCTTCAGCAGGAGAATTCCACTCTTAAACTCAAATCGGTGAAAGATACTAGGCACTGGGATACGATTGAATTGATCTTCAATGGAAAACAAAAACCCACCCGCGGTAATGATCGGTTCTTCGACAAAGAAGTTCAAGTATCTGTTGGTAGGTTGTCTCCAGAGGTTTCCAAACACGCAAAGCTAACGAACTGCATTTTCCAACAGAGATCAGCCACAAATGCATCAACACCATCCCGATCATCGATGACAGTCTGGCGGAGAGACCCCGTCGGGGAACACCGCCACTGATTAATACAACCCCGGTTCGAAAAACATCCGATGCCGGTCAGATGACAGACAACTTGTCCGAGGAACAACTAACGATACCATTGGTTCCGGTGGCACTACAAAAATCCCTGGAATCTCAACTGAAGCAAGCCATGATGTTGGCTTCGACACGCAGCGCCTTGCTGCTGGAAACGGAAAGTCGCCTAACGGAGTGCAACGGTCGGATCAAAATGCTCGAGCGTTCGCTGGAGGATAAGGATGGACAACTAAGAAAGGAAAAGGCGGCCCAAGTGGCGGCTAACAGTGACAAACTGAACGATAACATCCTTAGCGTAGGTTCACGTAAAGGTTAGTTCAATAATGTTCTAAAGACTTAATTATTTTTCCAGTCAACAATCGGATCGCTTCAAGGGCTTCTAGTTGAAAAGGACACGACACTATCGAGGTATCAAGAGCTGTTGCGGAACGAACGTCAAGAGCACACGAAAATGTACGACGAAAACATTGCACAGATTAGAGCGTTGAAGATGAATATTGATGAATTGGAACAAAAGGCGTACGATAAACAAAAGGAGATTGATAACTTAAGTACACAATTGTGCGATTTGAATCAGCTGAAGACACACCAAGAAGAGGCAGCAGCCGATCGCGAAGCCAAGCAGGTTTCTGACAATCCACAGCTGGTTTATACGGATAAGGTCATCGAAAACATTTACGAGATCGACCAGAAGAAGGAAGAAGAAATCGAAGCGCTGAAAATACAGACAAAAGTGTTGGAGAACAAACTTCAAGATGCTAATGAAGAACTGCGTAAGGCACAGACAAACTTGAGAGAGATGACTGTGAAAGAGAAGCGCGTGGCGAAAAGTTTGCGAGAGAAAGAAACTGAGATAATGGCGATGAATGACCGTATCACCAGGGAGCATGAAGATTTGAGAGAGTTTGCCGACAACGTAGCAAGCGCTCAGGAGATTGAGCAGCTAAAGGAAATGCTTGAGGAGAAGGATCGACACATACAGGACCTTACAGAAACATTAAGCCAATTCCATGTAAGTATTGGGGAATAAGAGTTAGGGGCATGAATGCATAAATAATGTTATTAATTTCCAGGATGACCAGCAAAAGTTCATGAACGACACTTCGTTGCACTCGGCAGAGCAAGTATCGCAGTTAAGTGCGGATTTGAATCGCAGCGAAGCCTCGAACCGTGTTCTAAGGACGCAAATAGATGCATTAAAAAGGCAGGTTTTAAGTATCCAGCAGCGCGAAAAGCAGTCCCGTGATTTGGTTAAAACGCTGAAGAATCAACTGATCAAGCGACCGGTGATTTCTATGAAATCGGAGCGGACTCCGACCCCAAGAGAGGAGCAGCTTGCTCGAAAGGTACAACAGTTGGAAACGGAAATATTGGACACGAAGGACGAGCTGCGGAAACAGGTCAGCATCAACGAGAATCGTCGCGCGAAAAATGCCGCAGAGCTGGATTTATGGAACAAACAGAAAAGGTGGCAGCAGATGGCTGACAAGTTAAAGGTTCAACTGAAGGAACGAGAGATTGAACTGGATAAGTTGAAGGTTCACTTTAATTCAGCAAAGAACACGATTGGCAGGTTGGAGCGGGAGAAGGCCATTTTGGAAGGGCGAAGTATCCGTGGTAGTAGTGCCGGATCGGCTGCAACCGGTGCACGGTACGGTCAGGTGACCGGAGAAGGCAAGTATACTTCAGCCGAATCTCCAGATTCATGTACAACAGAGTCTACCGGTTCGGATGAAGCCAGTACCGAGATAAATACGTTTGCACAGAACAGCAAGGAGATTATCGAGGCTTTGAAGAATAGGATCGAGTCGCAGCAGCGGAGAATCATTGCCATGGAGTTAGAACGGAAGGTAAGTCGGAATTATGCAAGAGGTGCGAAATTCCCTGTTAACTAAAAATCTCCCTCCTTCCCGCACAGGGCTCCAACACGATGACCCACGAGTTCGAACGGTTACAGGAGAAAAATTCCAACTTGGAGGCTCAGAACATCCGACTGGAAGCAAAAACGTTGCAACTTCAGTTGGACCACGACATGCTGAGGCAAAGTGACGAGACTGAACGACTTCGAAGCCAGATCAAACATCTTGAAGAGTAAGCACTTGTAATTTCAATTCATGCGCAACATTAAACAACACTCTTATTAAACCCCTAGTTACATAATCGTGCTGAAGGAAGAATTATCCAAGGCAACGGCTGGATGTCCGGAAACAATCAACTTCGAAAACCTTTGCCAGCGATGTTCCCGCTCGGGAAACGGAACTGTGAGCAACAGCGAACTTGCAGACTACAACGCGAAGTTGGAGCAAACTGTTATCGCTCTGCGCAGGGTTGTTGAAAAGCTTAAAGTGGAGAACAAACAACTGAAGGACAACAAAACTTTGACCACCGAGAGGGGCGCGAAATCCTCCCCCAATGTGACCAAGGAGAACTACGACCATTTGAAGAAAGAACACGAAAAGCTTCAGCAAAACTACAGCCAAGCTTTGAATCGAGTGGCCGCACTTCAGGTCGAGGTTGAACTGCTATCCAGTGCCACCTGTCCCCGTTGCCACCCTGGAGATCCTACAAAGAGTGGCGCTTCCGAGGAATCGGAAAACTCCAAAGATCTTTTGGAGAGAAAAAGTCAGCTGCTAGAAAAGGCTAAAATCTTGCTCAGTCGAGCAGCTGCCAAAGAACGTTATTTGAAGGAGCAAATAGCACTACTTAGAAGGAAATGTTCAGATTTGCAGAACGTACCTGTTATTGATGAAATCAGCGAGTAGATTCTTAATATCCGTTTTTGCTTTCATTATCCGCTTTTCACTGCCATGTTTCATTCGAAGTTTTTTTTTTTGGTTTGTTCACTCTTTTTTACAACAATCACAGGAGAAAATATACTTTTTTAAATTTAAGGTGAATGATTAATTAAACATGAATGTACCTTCGGTCGTGCGGTTTTTTTTACAAATATTTAAAGCCTTAACTCAAAAATATAATAATAAAAGAAACGAACAGGACGATCGCAAGCATTGACTAAGTCCACTCTCTCGCACAGAACCCAGAGTTTAGGTGCTTTTCACTTGCGCTGGAATTTGTGGCAATCCGAACTCGTCAACCAATATTCCATCCTTATTAGTAACACTGTCCGCTCCCGGTTCCTTATCCGGAGCAGCAGGAGCCTTAACCACATCGTCCAGATAGCTGGTATCATCATCCAAGGCAATCTCATCGCCCAGCGCGTCCAGCTCGGCTTGCAACTCATCATCGTCAAGCTCCGGCATTCCGTAGGTACGTCCCATCGCTTCCTGGACCTCATCGGCCTGCTCCAGCATGTCGGCCATATCGTCCTGGATGTCTTCAATCTCTTCGATATTGATCTTTTTGAATTCCTTCTTCATCGACTTCATGCCATCCTTCATGGCCGCCACCGTTGAGTGGGTATCCTTTAGAGTCTGGGCCGCAAAGTTCGCTTGCTCCATGTTGAAGGACTGATTCCGCAAGTTTTCCACCTGACTCTCGTATCTGCAGTTGATATATGCATTTTTTTCAGAGGAATGTTCAAACGTATGCTATTTTGAACTTACTGTTTTCTCTGCTTTAGAACCCGCATCGCTTTTTGCTTGACGGCATTTTTAGCCGGACCCTCACGCATTTTAGCCATCTGGTCCTTGTACTTACGCAGTTCGGTGTCGAGAGTCCGAATTTTTTGATCGATCGTTTCGGCTCGCGAGTCAACCTATCAGAAACCCAGGAAAAGTTAGATTATGTTTTCTAATCAACATTGTCGACCTTGAAGGTTGGCGGACTCAAGCAAACTCGATTTACAAAATTCTATATAGAGATGAGTCATCAAGCAAAGAACCTGCCAATCATTCAACTTACCCCTTTGATGCAGTCGTCGATGCTTGGGCCAGGTTCCTTGGGTTTCGATTTTCCGAAAAGGCGATTCATTTTTGCACAACGTTCACGAGAACTGCTTCAAAATTTATAAATATTTCAATGATTTCAATCGAGAAGAAAATTTTTGTTTACTTCTGACTTACAAAGCGAAAGGAAATCGACTGAATCTTGGAAACAAAATTTGTTACGAGTGCTGTCAAACTGTAATCATAACGTCTGATTCGGACGTTAAATGGTGCCTTTCAACGAATCTTTTGAAGACATTCTCCACCTACATTTCAAGGTGATAACTATTTAAGCGGTGGTTGTTGGAAAACGCGGAAAACTGTTCAATGATATGATTGTTTGTTGTAACATGTACACAGAGTTTTTATTACAGAAGTCGGTAATATTTTACTGGGTTTTCAAACAGCTGAGTTTTCAGTACTGAACTCAGCACTTTTTTCCGTTACCGAAAACTCGGTAACTAAGGGAAGGTCCATTAATAATGGGGGGGGAGTGGGGTTTGGGATAACGTGACGATCCATACAAAAAAAATTGAAGTTTCATACAATAAATGTGACAAGGAGGGGGGGGGGGTCATAAAAGGTCACTTTTTGCGTGTCGTAATTAATGTTGGTTCCCTAGCACAACTGTCAAATAGTACTGACTTAGTCAGTAAAAGAAAATAATGACTTCTCTGTAACCGATTTGTTTTCATTTATTATTACTGAGTTCAAGCATAACTTTTCAAACAGACGTATCTAATATTTGATAGGAACTGAGAAAAATGATGCTGAAGTTCCAGATGCTTTAATAATTTAACTTTACTTCAAGTTTTATTCGATCTGTTCATTCTATCATGGTTAAAATAATGGCTAAAATATTTACCTGCACTTAGTAATTCAGAAAAAGCACCAAAAAATGAAAAAAGTGCCACTAAATTATTAAGGCCTGTGCCAACAAATAATGTGTGATCAGCATTAAAAAATTAGGAATGAGCAATAAAAGATGAGAAAAGATCTTCGGATAATCTAATTGTGACCGGTAAATCTATCAAATAAAGCAACAGCTATTAGTATATGTGCAATTAAATATGGCAGTATTTCCGCCAAATTATGTAATTTGAGCACTAAACTATTCGCATATGTCTTTTAATTTTGTTGGATTTTCCCATAAAAACAGTAAAATGAGCAATGGATAAATAAATATGTGACGTAATTAATGGACGTTCCCTAATTTGACTGTCATCAGTCATAACAGCTGCCCAACTACAAAGACAACCAGTTTAAAAGAATGTTGAACCGTGTTTCAAATCGCGTTGAAAATAAAACAGAGCTGTCGAGCAGTTGTAAATCTGTTGCAAAAATTTGCTCGAAAAGTAGAACCAACAATCAATATGCAACTAGCGATTTGAAATCGCTTCACTGTTGTAGAGCCCCTTGGTCTGAAGTACACCTTGAAGCCAGCACCTTGTTATACATATTTGCGGCGTTGTTTTGATTTGCTGAGTTATTTTGACAGAATATTTGAGAGTGTGTTCGTGTGAGTTCATTATTAGGGGCGCATTATTGAGTTTGGGACCGAGCTTGGGACCGAGGGGCACGCAGAGCATTCTACTGAGTGTGTCGTATTGAAAATACGTCCGGATTTAACTCGATTTATGGAGTATTTACAAACACTTTAGAATATTTAAAGTAATCAAAAGTATTTTAAAGGACTCAAAGAAACCAAAAGTATTTGAAAATTATTTAAGCTACTCAAAGAGTATTTGAATTGTATTTAAAGTTCTGAAAAGTATTTTATGAGTATTTTGAGTGCCTGAAAGTATTTAATGAGATTTGAAAGGACTCAAATATATTTAAAATACTTGAGTGTTTTAAGAGTTCTACACTCTCGTTCCATTCTACTCAATAATTGAGTGGAATTGTATTCCTTTCTCTTTTACTCACACGTAAATGTTACTCACGCTAAAAAATACGTAGTGATACCAATACAAAATAGGAATCAATTCAACTAAAATTTTGGTTTAAATATGGATCAATTAACTGATGAACTAATTCAACAAAAACTTTTCAAGTAACCACAAGCATAGACTTCTCTGCCGCCGTTAGTATTAGTAAGCAGTCTCACTAATACAATCGTTTTGCTGATTGAAAATAAAAAACAAACCGTTGTCAACCTGAACATTTAGACAGTTGATCTCGTGGTTGAAAACAATAAACAAATCTATCCTATACGTGTAAAGCAGCACGCTAGTGTTTGTGAGATCGCTAGGCGAGAACCTAATTATATTATTGCACTTATTCAACCCAAAATCAACATCGGTAATGAGGGATCGCATCAATTCAGCAGTTGTCAAGTAATAAAGCGTTATATAAGCTTGAAAAAGTAGTGATGCATTACCAATGCTATGATGCTACTTTAGCAATGTCTTATGGCATTACAAAAGATATAACTTCAGTTCGATCTTAGTGGGGCCCTTTTTAGCTTTAATTCAACTTCAATTATGCACTAGACGTAATGCATATGCATTATATATGCATGCTATTATATCCTCGTGGTTACTTGGGTTTGAGTTGAAATGAAATGTTATTGGGTCAAAACCGAGGTCAACAGAGAAACCTTATTAGATGTGGTAAATTTAATATTGGACACAACCATCTTGAGTTCTGTCAATGCAGTGCATTTTTCAAGTTATAAATTTTAAATAAATAAATTCTCGCTAAACTAGACCAATTTGGAATAGGAATTATAATGGAAAAACTGAGTGGTTTTCTGTACAAATGAGTGGTCTTATAATAGTGTGTTGTGTGTTTGATATTTTATGTAATTAAAATGTGCTCACTTCTACTCGAGGTATTTAAACTGTAATCCAATGTATTTATTTGTTATTTAGGATGTAAATTGTAGTCTAAATATATTTAAAAAGATTTTAAATACTTAACATGTACTAAATGGTACACGAGGTACTGATTTGGATTTCTTAGGTATTTAAAATTATTGAAAAGTGTTTAAAATGTATTTTATGGTACTCAAAGCATGTCTTTGTAATAAGAATGTATTTTGAGTATCAAAATCTGCAGTTGTTATCAAAATAATCGATCAGTACTTAAAAGTTTTTAAATTAATCTTAAGTATTAAAAATGTATTTAACTGTACTTTTAGTATTCAAATTTTAATAGAAATGTATTTCATAGCACTCAAGGTATATAATTGTAATGAAGGTGTATTTAAAGTCTCAAGTGGGTATTCTGACGTACTCAAAGTATAATTAGCCGTATTAAACGCGTATTTTTAATACTTTCAAAAAGTGTGTGCTGTACTCAATTGTTCTTGCGCGCCCCTCGCTTGGGACCGATGTGCTAGTACTGACTGAGCCAAGAAAAAAATCGTATTTGTATGGGACCTACTGGTCTTAGAGTTAGTCTATGGTAGAACTGCAACACATCATTGGGAATGGCTTGTTTCAGTTCTAGTTGTAAACTAAAACAGCCCATACAAAGTAGAACAGCGTTGGGAACGGCCTCAGGTTTCGTAAAAAGTTTTTAATATTTTTAGCAGTGCACAAGCATTTAAGGGGAACTGACACAAGTCTTATCCAAAATTCACTGCTTTAGCTTGGCACGGGAACTCGAGTCCATCGTAACTTCGGCCGCGAAATGCAGAAAAAGAAAGCAATACATTTTAGCTCCAATCTGTTTTGTCTGAAGAACACATCCAAAGATAAGCAAATTCAATGGGAAATATTACTGACAATACAATTATTGTCTTCAATTAGTTAACAATAACGATATCCGCTTGAGCGCACCCAGGAAATTTCGCGAGGGAAATGACATGTCAAGTAGGTTAAGTAGTTTACTGACTGTTCAGACAGTTCAACATAAAATATGCACATTATTCGGTAATTCTTTTTACTGAAATATATCATGCACCGTAAACATTTTATTTTACGGTAAATTTGGTACTCGTTACCGTAGGCAGTTGTTTGCAGGAGAAGTTACTGAACAACGGTTGTTTTCTTAAATCAAAACAGGCTGTTCCGTATTTTTTGCGTTTTACGGTGCAAAAACTGCAAAGAATATTATCGAACGGAGAAGCTGCTTTTCAATTCATAAAAAAGTTCCAAATCAATTCAAAATTTCATTAAAATCAAACCAATAAAATTATTTAAGGCAATAACTGCTGTGTGATATTAATTTAAATTTCATCAGCTTTATTGGTCCATATTTAAACCAAAATTTTAATTTTAATGATATGTGATTTAAACTAAAGTTGTTAATATATTGTTTTAACAACATATTTTTATGAGCGCACTTCTTATAACTGTAGCTGCCTCCGCTTTTCTATTGTTAGTTTAAACATAGTCAATTATAATTTTTAAAACAGATTATCTACGAGTTATTCTCTTTCCAGATAACTGGCCTTCCAAATCAGGTTAACATGGGCTACATGTAATCCTAAGAATTTTTTTTTCTTGAACAGTAAAACACGACATTCTATCAAGCAGGAAGTTTTATTCCAATTAAATGGTTTTGTCCAATTAGTTCATCAATGTTTATTATTTCAGCAAAAGCGTTTAGTTGGGTTAAGAAATTTTTTTGTTTTGAACAATAAAAAAAAATGATGTTCAATACTATAAAGCATGAAGTTTTATTCCAATTCAATGGTTTTCTTGAATTAGTGCATCAGTTCACAAAAATTTTGGTTGAATGGATTCCTATTGTGTATTGGTATAACTACGTTTTTGAGTGAATGAGTGAAGATCAACCAAAATTCATATCGGGAGCTAGTTTAACAGAACGTCGTCGAACTGTGGAAACGTCGCCGTTTCGGTTCTAGTTCTTCGAACCTGAACCCTACAGACTTCACTATTTGGAATGTGTTGGAAGCCGAAGTCTGCTCTAAAGACATGAAGCTGTGGTAGTCCTGAAGCGACATCTGGCGGCAATCTGGGATAAAATACCATAAGAGCACCTGCGGGCCTCGTTCGAAGTGTTTCACGATCGTCTGCGGCGAGTGCTTGAACTCAAGGTTGAACAAGTTGAACTTAGCCAGTAAATTTTCCAAAAGTGTTTTCAAGTGAAATTGAATGAATATGAAATCAAATATTTTTGTTTTGATCAATTTATCTGTTTGTTTCGATGTAGCACAATTGCCGGACCCTGTCGATTATAATGTTCCAAGTTACGTATAAAGTGGCTGTACTCGATCATTGAAAGTATAACATATTGATTAATTAGAAAACATTATTGTTTTTTTGTCAAAATGCTCCATACTAAAAAAGGTTACAAAAATACTCAATGCAAGAAAGTTTGTCTGTAGCACCCCAAAAGATTAACAATCGAATTTGGACCATTTTCAGGATGTTTTCAAGACTTAGTTGAACCTGCAAGTTCTGAACTCCAGAATATTATAGAATTTGGCGTAAAGTGAAATCTCTCGCCTCCCTAAGCATAGGGTATGATTGTACTTGCAACACAATAACACTAATGCAAAAATGATACCTGTATCGAAAGCTCTTAATCAATAGCTGATGTCGTTGTATAAGGGGAGGGTTTCATTGGAAAAGCCAGGTTATTTTTAATAACAATTGCGAGCGGATTTGGACCAAATTATACCATCAGTAAAGATTCCGTTGGGTAAAGATTAGAACACAAAATAATTATTATTTACGCTTGATAACAGATTTGGACCTTACGCGCAACCCAAAGCTACAGTCTAGAGAGAATCTCATTCCAAAAATACGTTCGCAGAAACCACGCCAAAACCGAGCCCTCGCCTAGTTAAAAGTCCCACTAGATATGCCCGCCATTTATTCATGAAATGTTAATAACGCGAAGTAGGCAGCCCCACTCTTTCTATCGAAATCGCTTCAATCGGGTGCTCTGATGGTCCCTCCCTTTACTCAACATATGGTGTTATATAAATATATGAAATATCCCGAGAAATTAATATGATTTATATATTAATATGATTAGGGGGTGGACAACTATGATGTTATGAGATATATCGCGTACAGATAGGGAAGCCAAAGGGCTCACTATTTGTCAAGGTTCAATCATATTTTTCACAGATGGCTCAAAAATTGAAACGAAAACTGGGGCAGGAATCTATGGTCCTGGAATCAAAATGTCTGTGGCCACGGGGCAATGGCCAACAGTTTTTCAAGCAAAACTCTTTGCAATACTAGAATGCGTGAATGTTTGCCTGAAAAGAAAGTACAGATATGCAAATATTTGTATTTTCTCGGACAGTCAGGCAGTTTTAAAATCATTATGCGCTTTTGATGCACGTCGAAAATTGTCTGGGAATGTATTCTGTCATTGAGACTACTGTGTCAAACGAACTCGGTAAACAAGTATTGGGGACACCGTGCCATTGAAGGGAATTAAATAGCAGACGATCTCGCTAAAATAGGATCTAATTCACAGTTTTTTTGGCCCAGAGCCATTCATTATATCAAATATATATGAAATTTTCATCTATGAAAATATAGCACTATTTTTTCCAGTTTAAAAACAACTCAATGTCAGTATAAAATAATTTCTTCTAAATATCAATATAAAAGTCAAATTGTATAAAAAAAATTAAGTCAACTTTGCAGAAGTAAACGTCAAATTTAGATGTCAAATGAAAAAAAAACAACAAGGAACAGCCCAATTAGGTTGTACGCACAGGTGACTTGGGACCACGTATCAATGTGCAATAAATGTTATTTTTAACAAGAAAAAAATAATTTTAACAAGAAAATATTCTGATAATTGCCTATTGCGTCAACCTGCAAATCACCATGAAAATGCTGCGTTCAAATGAGTTTTCATCTGCAGGCTGTTAGTCTAGCTTTGTTGTTTAGAAAAAATCGTGGAATTGATGAATTACATGCAAGTCTGCACTTTCAAATGCCTTAAACGTGGCTCCTTTATCATGCAGGGCTTCATTATTTGTATATTGTATTTGTATTTGTATATAATTGTCGAATGCAACATATAAAGTCATCTCCATCCTTTCGTGTGCTTTCTCTTAATGTTTACGTTTGTCTCTATCAACACCTACATAAAGGTTGCCCGGACACAAGTAATTAGACTTTGGACGTTCAAATCGTAGTACGCCAAATACGAACTGTTTAGGCAGGTGAAATTCAATGAACAGTCTATAAAAACAAGTCTATAAAAAAAACCTATATGCAATGGAAATTGTCATCCTTAAAAAAAAGAACATCCGTCGGTTAAGCTGCACAATATCTTGATAAATATCGTATATATTTTGTATAGTTCTGCTTATAGCTTGACTAAAATTTGTGTATTGATTGAGAACCTTTAAGCAAGCTTTGCTATTAAATATCTAAAATATCCGATATAAAATGTACACTTTCCGTTCTACGTATGTTGGTCCTTTCATTAGAAAGATTCAAATATTTACAATCACTCATCGTCTTGCCGCTCAATCAACGTAAAAAGAAGAATAAATACCTAAACTAAGAATATTCAACAAAATTCGCACTAAGAAACATTAGTTGCCTAAAAATAAACTACGAGTTCCATTGTCGTAGTCATCACAATACTTTCCGTTTTGTCTTCATATTTGGTAACCGGTTCAATTTTTGGGTTGAGAAAACTCTTGGAGCTCTTCGTTTGTATCTCCTAGCTATTCCTAGAATTGTTTTTTTGCGGGTTTGTTTGGTTTTTGGTAAAATTCCTAGAAATACTGGCTGCCGCGAGATAGAAGCAAAGCACTCCAGTCCTGTTCGCTAGAACAACTTACAAGCGATCGCAAAACGTGTACAGTAGATTGCGGTCGTGAAAGTGGTACACATTGTTGATGTGTCGCAGGACCCGCCCATCGATCAGTCGTCGGGCGTAGTGCGTTGCATCGGAGCGATCCTTCGCCAAACCGACCTCGATCATCCAATCGACGAACACGTTGCCGTAAAACACCTTCTTGTAGATTCGGATGCGCCATCTAGATTTAAAGGGAACAATCGTATTAATTTAGGTTTCCAAACAATTGATCGTGAGATAATAGTACCTTTTGTCCCGGGCAATCGACTTGCGACAATTGTCCAGGTGATGTGTCGTAAACTGATCGCAAATGTGTCGTGTTTCGGCCGATAGCTCGCTCCAGATTGGCAGTTGAAGCAAATTGGCTCCGTACCATATCTTGCGCCAAAATTTCATCAACGGTAGCAGTAGTTCCCCGGTGTCGGTGATAAACACGGCCAGTACGATAATGCTCTGACCGAAATTGAGGAATGCATCCAGGAAGGTGAGTTCGACGTAGATTCCGGACATGCCTTCCATGATGAGGGTCCAAACCGAGAGAGCCAGTCCGACGAACATGGAACAGAGGAGAAGAATTAGGAGAACCATGTGCTTCAGCGTTTGATGTTCATCCACGCTTTTGTCGAACTCTAATGGTTCCAGGCCGTCACGAGCCTGTTCCCGATAGTGCTCGATCAACGACTGACACTGTTGCTTGGAGGACGACGGGCAGTTGAACTGCGCCGAACACATTCCACTGGATGTTATAGTTTCTTCGCTGAAATTGTGCATAGAGAAAACTGTTAGATCTTCGTTGAAACAGAGATGTTTAAGATTAACTCACTTCTCGATATCATTGTTTACGCTCCGACGAATAACCAAATCCTCAATATCCACAACTGTTCGAGCAGTATTTGCAGTGGCACTGCAGCACCCACCGGCACCGCCTCCGCATCCGGAATCGTTTCCTCTCAGTATTTCGTCATCGCTCGAAGTCATCGAATGTCGTCGTCTATTTACTATTCTGCTATGTCCGGCGGCAGTTGGCGTATCCTGGATCAAATTGGTCACCGATGATGCTCCCAGAGTGCTGGTATCCGTATCGGGTGAGGAAACCTCCCGGGACAGGGTCAGATATTTTTCATGCCGTTTCTTGAATCGCTGGTGCAGAATCAGACAGCCCACGGTGACGATAAAGCACATGACTAGGAGAAATACGGCTATCGCTGCCTGAGCGTTCCCGTACTGGAAGCTTGGATTGCGCTTCTCGGTTGGGGTGATGTTTTTGCCGTCCAGAAAGAACAGGAGCGATACGAATATCGTCGGCAGACCCCATGCTGCAGCAATCTGGAACATAGAAGGGTGTTTTTTATTAGATTTGGCAACCTTATAACGGCCATGATACTTACAAATATCGGCCACAGCTTCAGCACGAAGCACAAACTACGGCACTGCAGGAACAGGATCGTTATCGCCAAGAATGCCGTCCACAGCCGGCTACTGTAGCACCCGATCGTGAAGAAGTAAAACTGCAAATACATCTTCCAGCCGGAGTTCTGCTCGAACGCCGACCACATGATCACGCCGATGTTGCAGATCAGCTGCGATATGATCAAACAGCTCGTTATCCTATGCGGCATCTTCTTCATCTTGCGGGTCAGCGTGAACAGAATTAGCATCCACACGGAACAGAGCATCGCCACGATACTGATATCGAATGCAAACTTGTCAAATTCGTTCAGATAGTCGGATGGGTTGAGGTTCGTGATGGTGATCATCTTGGCCGAAATGAACATCAGCGGAGCACTGATGAATGTTGACGCGACCATACTGTTGGCGATGAGATCAACGTCCTGATTGTACTGCGAGGCTATAACGAACACTCCCGGTGCCGAAGGGAACGTTCCATAGAGAAACCCGAAGGTGCTGAGATCTGTCGTTTCGGAAAAGTTCGCCCCGGCGCCGATTATATTGACGGTTTGGCGGGTCACCAGCGGGAGTACTAGGAGTTTAACCAAAATAAGGATGCCCGGTAAGATCAGGCCCGGTCCTTGCAGCGTAGCTCCTTGGCCGACCATTCGTAGACCCAAAAGGAAAAGAGATGTCGCCGAGAAGGAGTTTCCCAGTGTCTGCAGGATGCTGGCGAGGATAGTCGGAATTCCGTTACTGAAAATTTGTCCCCCAATAACGCCCAATACGGTCATGAAGAGCACCGGGTTGAAGAAGATGGATTCGATGGTTTTGACAATGACTAGCAGTTTGCCTCTGAGGAACTTACGACCGGTGTTGCCGGTGTCGGACAGTTGGGAACAGGGCGGAATTGAGGAGCGACGGGTTTGCTGCAGTGACTGCAAATAAAATAATGATCAAAAAAATAATTTTAGTATGGGTAGTAGGTACTTAAATTGAGATTACCATTCATGAAGCAGTGCACTGCTTGGCCACTCATGTATGACAATGCAGGAGGAGTTTATAATTATGGATCATTCGGCACGACGCGATTGTTATTCAAATGTAAGAACACGAAATTGCCGGCCGGCGATTGAAATTTTGTTGATTGCATAATGAGGGGAAAATCGCCATCGAACGCGAACGGTTCAATGTCTGCTTTTTGCGTATTTTGTACACAAACCCACACACGTGTTGAATGTATTAGCATGAATTGCCCCAAACGATAATTACCTGATTTTCTTCCGTCGCTTTCGCTCTGATTTTGGAGATCTCCATCAAAACATAGCCTATTGGATTCAGGATGGCCAGCGAGATGGGCGCCATCAAGTAAATATACGACGCATATTCCGGGTGGAGCTTCGAGTATAGTGCGGAAACTAGAATAAACAAGCAAACAAGGCTACAATTAATTACCGTCGGTGGAAAAAGAATTCCGACTAAGGAACCAACCGATGGGAAATCCGATCGCAAAGTCATTGCTCTGGGTGCAAAAAATAGCCAATATTCCGGCGCGGCCATAGTTTATTGGTCTGGCCACCAGCAGCGAGATGACAGCCACCGAGAGGAACACGATCGTTTTCGATATCAATATCGAGAGCAGAAAATTCCAATTGACCGTGCTCCAGTTTAGCTCGGCCAGCGAGAGAAATATTACCGACGGTAGCGCAAAGGTGCCCACGAAGGTGTTCAAGCCCTTGGCCTCGGTGTTGGTGATGATGTTCAGTCGTCCGGCCAAATAGCTGAAATAATGTAAAGGTAGGAAATTGGTTGGTTAAATAAATGCAATAAAGAAATAATTATCTTTATGAAATAACAGCGCACAGGGTGGCAATTGTTGCATGTCAGTGTTTTTTGTTTTCGTTTCAGTGTTTCTCTTGAAGAGTTTGTACACATTTTTCATTGTACTTGTAATTATCTGGTATTTGACGGATGTGATTCGTTTGGTTTTTGGTTATGGTACTAGGCTTAGTGACGTTAACGCACGCACAATGCTCGAGTACAATTTGATTTCACTACACAATTGTCAAATAAGACATCAAATTTGGTTTTTATCTTGCTGTAATCTTGCGTCCAGTTTTTTTTTTTTTTTTGGTCGGTGTTGGCCAAATTTGGCCAAATCCTAAATAGGTTATATAGAGTATTTTTCATGCATCTAGTAACCTAACGTCCGTGCTCCATCACAATATTTTCTATTGTGATGTGTCCAACTCAATGGGTAAATTGAACTGAAGGTGAGTTTGAAAGAAGGGGAACTTGGAGTTGAGCACACGATTATCGATAAATTTGAGAGGGTTGATTCATCGACTAAGTTCATCAGATATAGGTCGAATGAGCTTCAGCTTTATAAATAACTGAGTATTGTAAGGAGTGTATCGAAAATAAGCTATCCACAAACTTTCTTTCAAATTATGTTGAAAAGCGATATTTTATTCATACAAAAAATTGATCCTTTATTGTACGAGGTTAAACTTGAACGTAATGAAGACCGGATGAAATTTAAGTTATTCCTTCACGAATTTTCGAACTTTGGATCGAATGCTCTTCATCAAGTTCCGGACAAGTGTTGCATCGCATTTTTTGGACACTTGATCCCAAATTTTTTTGAACTCCTGCATGTTCCCAGCTGCCTTACCAGTCTTCTTGAAGACCCTCTTCACGATTGCCCAGTAACGTTCGATGGGTCGAAGCTGAGGGCAATTTGGTGGATTGATATTTTTCTCAACGAAATCTATACCCTTTTCCGCAAGCCAATTGAGAGTGGTTTTGGCATAGTGAGCCGACGATAAATCCGGCCAAAACAGTGGAGGTGTACTATGCTTCTTATATAAAGGCAACAATCTCTTCTGGAGACACTCAGATCGATAGATTTCCGCATTTATAGTTCCGGTAGTGTAAAAACTGGTTGACTTCAAACCACAGGAACATATTGCTTGCCATACCAGTACCTTTCGACCGAATTTCTCCACTTGAATCGACTTGTCCGCATCGCTCACATCCTCCCCAACGACGGCAGTAAAGTATTGTGGACCTGGAAGGGATTTTGAGTCCTCCTTTACATAGGTCTCATCGTCCATCAAAACGCATGCAAACGCTGCAAAAGACGCGAATACAATTTCCGGGCCCTTGTTGCTGCTCGCTTCTTCTGTTCTGCACTTTGTTTCGAGATTTTCTGCTTCTTGTAGGTCTTCAGGTGGTTTCGCCTCTTGATACGCTGGATCATTCCGACACTCGTTCCTGCTTTTTTGGCCCAATCACGTATTGACATTGATTGATTCTTCATGATTAGAGATACCACTTTCTGCTCCAGTTTCGGGTTAGAAGAACCGGGTTTTCTGCCTCTTCCTGGTAGCTCATCCAAAGAATAGTGTTCCCCAAACTTATTAATGATGGTTTCAACACTCGCATGATGAATTCCAAACCGCTTCGCCAATTTTCGCATAGTAATACCCTTCTCACTTAGCCATGTGTCCAGAACCTTAATTTTCACTTCTTTTTCAATACGCGACATTTTGAAAACGCAGAATTTGAACCGCACAAACAAGTAAACAAAAGAAAGCTGACAGTCAAATGCACAGCATGCAGTGTTCAGAGCATAAAAAACCATCACAAATACATGCGTACAACGCAAATGTATGTGGATAGCTTATATTCGATACACTCCTTAGTCGATGCTTGTTGTTTTCGTAAAGGAACAAGCGATGGTTACACATAGAGAGTTACTCGTCGTCACAATTACTCAAATGAGGGTAATTCCACTTTTAACGGAGCTGAGTCGTTTTCTACTCAGTTTTGAGTAACTACAAACGAGAGTGTAGTATGTGTATTTGTGAGAACGCTGTCCCTTTTTTTTGTTCAGAGAAGCTTGCTTGCTGAAATTCACTGATTTCACAAATTTATCCGAGCTAAGGCCCTTTTTGTAGCCTACTAGTTTCTCGCTGGATAGCGTCGAAATATATTTGGCTGCTCAGATCTCAAAATTAAGGGTGATGGACAAATCAACTCATTACGCTTCTATGACTCTTCGATTTTTTCATAACTCATAATCCGCACATAGTCAACAATTTGCTATATAGTCAAAACTATATTTAGAATGTAAGATATGATCACATTTCTTGTTATTGTTATCAAATAGTTTAATAGTTAAATAGTTTAGTTCACCATATAACCCCTATATTAACACAAATTGTTAATGCAATATTGTCATTGAAAGGTTTTTTATTGTCTGCACTCGGTCTGCATTATAAGCCAACTTTTTGGCATAGAGTATAGCAAAAGTTTTGTTCGTGAAGATTGTCATTTTTTAATGGTAACTCAACTTGACCGCCTGTTTTACCGTTTTTTTTTGTCATAGATTTACTGGCGGGAGTCTGAATAGAGTAGAAACCTCTACGCCAGGCCTTTGATGATATCGGTGCCTAAATCCTTTCAAATAATTATTCCAGCCGTTGTCCAAGAAGACGCTGTTGCAAATGGTTCGGAACAAGTCACGTTTGATAATTTTGAGTATTTTCGTCTGTTTTATTTTGTTATTTTGTTAGTCAGTGTTAAATTTACAAGTTTAACATGCAATTTCTTCAGTCTTTCGTTATTTAGTGTCCCTGAAGAGTGTCGTTCATGTGCTATGAGAGTCTTCCGAAGTTAAAATTAAGAAGTTATTGTATTGTTACTTGTGCGTTAGAATGGTCTATTCTATTATATTCTATTCTAACGCTTACACAGCCAGTAATTAAAAGCATCCTGGAAAATACTAAACTAGTATTGTTTTTAGCAACATAAATATTTGTAATTTATCACAATTGTTAAAACGGCCAGGCCCACTGTGTAGCCCATTAGATCCATTAGATGAATAATTTATTCAATGATTACTTGTGATATAACTTAACTACTTTTGAAGCATTTCACCAGCCGTACAAGGATCATGTCGTCCATAGAGACGCTGTTGACACTGCCTCAAAAGGTGTTACATTTTCAAGTTTGCTTTCCCTTTCCCTCAGTCATATCTATGTCCACCGTTTTGTGGGGTATTGTTTCGTCTTTTTGTTATTTAGTATCTCAGTGAGTTTTCTGCAATCGTTTATAGTTTAGTTTCTCATTTTTGTGCTAAATAAGTGTTTTTTGCAGTTTTTTCAAATCAAAAATTAGTTGTCATTTTGTCGTCGACATATTTGAATTCTACCTGTTTTAGAGACGTCTCAGTAGTTCCAATATAATTTTTATGGTGTACTGATGGGACTCCCGAGAGAGAAGTTTCGTCTAAAAAAGTTTGGGAGGTCGTTGCGTCTCTTTATGTTATCTATTTAGTAAGTCAGTGTTACGGTCAAGAGGGCATTCCGTAAGTTCTTCAGTCGTTTATAATTCAGTTAACTGTTGCCTAGTTCTAATGTGCTTTGAAAATCATCGATGCATACGTCGTCGTTATTCAGTTAAATTCTATAGTTCTATTGTAGAAAAGTTAATGTTTACTTGTCCGTTCATTGCCTAATTCTGTTTGTCTAATTCTAATCTCTAGGTCGTTTAATCGCTTCAAAGTATTGCATGCATGTGCAGCCTACAATAGTTATTTGAGTTTTGGTCAGCTATAAGATTCACTTTTCGGTGGCAGAGTAAAGCTTCATCACGCCTATTCCCCCATTTATTATTATAAAAATATCGAGAATGAAGCCGTTATAAGATTATTTGTATACCATTGTTGTAATGTGTGGTATTTTTAATATGGCTCTTTGAAATGAGAAATAACAAAATAAGAATGGCGCCACGTTCCTAGTTTTAATAAAACTTCTACACAGTGAATCCAACAATCGATTCCATACGAATGTTAATAATCTTGCATACATCAACATACCAATCTAGCTATATTTAAATGTACGTGTGGCTACGGCTCTTCCTATCAGAGAACGCATAAGAAAGGTGTTGCAGCCAAGAGGAAATCCCACATCAATATCACTGAGGAAAGAGCCCCACCAGACTGCACCAGCATTCAAGGCTCACAGACAGGATGCCGTTGGATCACATCTCTAAAATCAGTGCATCAATGCAAGATATATAACGCGGCAGTAAATAAAAATAGTTATAATCTCAGTGAAGATGGCACCCATCGCGATAAGATCACATATTCGAAGGGAGGGCTTACCATCTGACATATTGTTATAATTATATATTAGATTGTTAGTGTATAGTTGTCAACTATAGGGGTAAATGTCGTAACAATAACGGGAACGGTCGTCAACAATAAGGGAAATGGTCCAAGAATGGTTTGTGATTATGCGGGAAGAGGTTGAGTTTTCAGCCCAGCGCTGTTAAATCGCAAGTGATCTTAAAAAATCAAAAAGTCATTTTCAATTCAACCGAAAAGATTATTTTGAACAAGCAGAATCTAAATGCTGTCTATTATCATATCGGGATGATCGGGAAACTGTACTCGTTTGATGAGTTGCCAAGAAGAGGGAAAAAACAAGGTCAAGCTGAGCCAAAATTGGATCGGAATGTAGTCAACCTTGGATCAGATCGATGTCGATTCGTGGACCAAAAGGCTGGTACCACCATCGGAATGGTGCAACAACCTGAAGACTTATAAGAAGCAGAAAAATAGCAAAACAAAGTGCTGAGCAAAAATCCAGGTCGAAAAGCAGAGCCAGAAAGTTATACAGCTGACTTTTGCAAGGACCGTCTGGAAGACGTCACCAAGGTCATTGGCGAAGAGTTGAGTATCTCCGAAAAGTCGCTCGAGGTGGAAAGTTTTGGGCAGAGGGTTCTCGTATGGCAGGCAATTTGTAATTGAAGTCATTGATTTTCTACACTAAAGGTACCATCAGTCCTCTCAATTGTCCACAACCTTGTCCAATTGAACGCTACTGGGCTATCATCAAGTGCAACTTTAAGAAGAGTGGTAAGGAGTGCAAGTCCATGGAAGAGTTTAAAAAGAATTGGTCTGTGGATTCCAGAAAATGTGACAAAACTACTCCAAAATTTCATTAGTCAAATCCAAAATCAGAAAGTTCTGGAAATAAAGTAGCATTCTTTCATTTTTTTTAATAAACTAAGACCGCCCTAACTAAGACTTGAATTAAATGAAACAGTTGTTCTTAATTTTTTTTTTCTTCTTTTTCTTATTTGGCGCATGCTGTGAGAAAAATGTGTACCGCAATTATCAAGAGGAAAACAAAAGAACTGAAAACGACTCAGGACGCTGCACAGTGTGTGACAGATGGTAGCGGAAATTCCAAAGAAAGTTTACGAATTCAACCGAACGCCGTCGGATTAATATTGCATTTTTAAAATGAAGATTAAAATTTAAAATTTAATTTAATATACGTTTCGGCCAAACTACTTCTCTTTTTCAGCAAAGCAAAACCGAGAAACACCTGGATTTAGGCCTTCGGAATCTAAGTGGACCATACTTTAAATATGAGATTCGCTTGCCCAATTCTCACATGAGGGTTATTCAAGCTCAATGAATAAAATTAGTCTTAATTGATCAAATTATTAGCTAAGAATAGTAATACTTAGGTACACAACAAAAACAAACAACAAGAACACCCATCATTATATTGATAGACGACAACGTGACAACGTGACATAGTATGAGCATTGCATATTTTGTCGAATCGCACACACAACATCAGCAGACACAATTGCCTTCCGTGCAGTTTAATTGTTGCATATCTGTGTGCAAACAGCTTTGATTACGCGTAAGTTGGTTTGTTATGCCGCATCACCATTATTTTTCTTTTTACTCAATTTGTAGGAACACACTGCGATTATAGTTTGCAATTTAACACATTCGCTGTTCTCAGATCCCCAGCTGATTGTGCTTTCCATGGAATAGAGCTTTGTGTCGCAGGTTGGAAAAGAAACAGCCGTAATTACACGAGAAAGTTGGCATTTCATTTTTTTTTGCGTTGGAGATTAGGATCGATGGATTGGAAATTAACATTGGCATTAGTATAGCGTGATCCTCAATGCATGAGTCTATACTTGCTCCGATAATCAACCGGCTATGAAACTCCTATTTCTTCTATCTTGTTTCCCGCAGATATCAAACTCTTTAATTGAAGTGACTTAGATAACAAAAATAAATTAATAACTAGGACTAGCCAACTAGGATATCAGACCTTTTTGCATGGGACACAACTAACGGCCCAAACACAATGATAACGGTAGCTGATCGGCAACGGAAAAGACCCGATCTGAGTAAGGCTGCTTGTCGAAAAGAAAACAGGCTAGATCCAAGTCAATTCAAATTGGACACATCGAAGTCATTTTCAACAACTGTCAAACTTGCCGTCTGCCGTTCCGTTTCCATTGTGTTTAGGTGGTAAGATTCAAACCACACTCATATGTCAAAGAGAAACCGAAGAGAAGTTCAAAGAGCGTACAAATCCGCTAAAAAGAGGTGAAATCTAGTAGTCCATCTCTTAAAATTCGATCTATCGATCGTCCGGTTATGGACAAATAAAACTTTCAATCAGTTATATTTTCTTCTTCCGAAAACCGGTTCTAGATGTCAATAAACCGGGATGTGTTCAAGGTGACGTGCTAAGAATCGTTTACTAAGTAGCATAGTTGACTGTTTAAATCTATAATCTGCGTTACAGAAGAACCTATATGTGCGCACTTCAATCACGATTATTGAGATCACGACTGTAGAAAATCGAAATAACGATCAACATTCATCAACGGAGAAACTGTTCAGGGTCGTTTTGAGGTTTTGCAGAAACGACACTTGTCTTCTTTGAACTCCGGCGACCTCAGAAATTCAGCAGGTAATTCCCAAGTGGTTTGTTGTGACACATCACGACAGACGGATTTTAGCACTAATGCAAGCGTTGATTAATTTCCAGACCAATCGCTGAACTGAAATGAGATCCTCCAACGAACTTATCACTATGAAATTACCTTCTGGAAATCTTTTATATAAGTGAGACTAGCAGCGAAAACAAGCAAACATCTTATTAGCGGGAATCGCAAACACAGCAACGGCAGACACATTTATCAAGTTGAATTGCCGCAGATTGGAAGATTTCCACGCGGGAGTGAATGGCTATCGGCGCTGGCGGCGTGTTCTTGGTGCGACAACAAAGACATTGGCTGGACTCGATGCAACAAACGTGATGCCATAGACAATGTGAATGAAGTGACTCACTGACTTTGAAGTTGCACTTTCCAGTAAACGGTGCTTCATATACAATTCATTCAACTGACCACCAGGAAAAATGCAATTTAAAGAGAGAAAAAAACGCCGAACACATAAACTGCCAGTCTGGGGAGCAGCTCGGGGCAATATTTGTTTTATGTAAAGCTTGTGTAATTGCCTTAATGATGATTGATTTAAATGAGTGCCAACTGCAGAGCTTTGCGTGGTTGACAAATGCGGGATGATTTATAGTACTGTCGTACTGCAATAACACAACGCAACGAGAATAATACCATCAAGATGTGATTTTTAAACACAATAAAAATCTAAGGTATCAACTATACATCTGATTCAGTAACCACCTTTCTTGCTAATTGTTCTTAGTATTAGCCATATTTAAACCTATTTTTGGAGACCGCTTAGCCCAAGGTTTTGCTGACTTGATTATCAACTATTAATTAACAGCTTTCTAAGCCAACCGACACACGAGTGTTACCAGAATTTTATGGACATCAATCTTTCTGCTGACCTTGGAACAGGTTTCGAAAGCTCTGAGGGAAGCGAGCCCAACGAGGAACATTCAATATTTTCATGGCAATTCAGAGGCGAAATTAATAGAGCTTCTTCCTTTTGAAGCAATCATCAACCTCAAACTTTAACAATTAATGACATTAGAAGTTTGAGAAATATACATTTTCGAAGGTTGCATTTTGTCCTTGTCAATTGAAACATTCTACTACATTGACCAGCATAAATAAAAGCCCAGTATAGTGTTCTTTTTTTAAGGATCCAATCCAAGCATGCCAAGGCCGGGGTGACATTTGCTGTATATTGTCTGCCAAGGGTTCGCAGGTCGCTTTCTACTTGATCTTGTTCTTCACGCGCCTCTTCTTGTGCCTGTCGGTTTTTTTTCGAGAATCATTTTAACTGGGCTGTCGTCCGACATTCTTTAGAGATGCCCAACCCACCGTAGTTGACCGAGTTTAGCGGTGTGAACGATGATGCTAGGTTCTCCCAGCAACTGATGCAATTTGTGGTTCATTCGCCTCCTCCACGTTACATCTGTACTCCAATGTAGATCGTACGCATCACCTTCTGCGCAAAGACACTAAGGGCGCGTTGGTCCTGCGCGAGCAATGTCCATGTTTTTTAAAGCCGCAGAGGGCTACCGGTCTAAGTAATGACTTTGTAGTTCCGCGAACTTTGTACGATCTTAGCATCATTCAGAGTCCAAAATGCCGATTTGTCAGTCATAACGCATCTCTCTACTGGTGTCATTATCGGCGGTCACCAATGTACACGAATTCATCTGCCGTCCCGATTTCATCGCCGTCGATCTGAACTCTGGTGGGATGCTAACATAACCTTCTCTCGAGCCTCTTCTCCCTCATGTATTTTGTCTTTAACGCATTAATGACAAGCCCAATCTTACTAGCTTAAGCATCAAGTCTGATGTACGTTTCCACCATCGCCTTAAAATTGCGTGCTACGATATCAGCGTCGTCGGCGTGATTAGTATAGTATTGTGTTCAACGGTCATGCAAGAGATAATCAATTACATCGGTAGTGGCTGGCCGAACATTGCGAGCGAGCTCCGAACTCCAGCTGTTCATCCGTTCTTATCCCGATGAGAGGGTCTTCAAGTTACTCAGGACTGAGTCACGTATTGCATTCGAGTCGTGGTCCTGAACGATTTCGCTAGCGCATCATCCAACAACTTCACCGCGGACACCATGGAATCGACAGGATGAAATCACTCACAAGAAGCTTTGTGCACTGGCCCAACATTGATGATGGCATTGGATCCTTTGTGCGCCAGTGTTACTTCTGTGCTGCCGCTACAAAACCGCCCGTAAGACTACTCTTGAATCGTGGCCGGTACCAACCAAACAGTGGGACAGGATCCACTATCCTGGTCCAGCAGATGAACACTACGAATAGAAACTACGCCTACGCCACAGTAACGCTGGAGTTTCTGCAAGAACCGTTTGCAAAATTTGGCAACCCGCATACTCTTGTGTCCGATAACGGTACCCAGCTCATCAGTGATCTATAAAGAATACGGTATAAACAACTTGACAACAGCACCTTACCATCTAAGGAGTGTATCGAATATAAGCTATCTACATACATTTGCGTTGTACGCATGTATTTGTGATGGTTTTTTATGCTCTGAACACTGCATGCTGTGCGTTTGACTGTCAGCTTTCTGTTGTTTACTTGTTTGTGCGGTTCAAATTCTGCGTTTTCAAAATGTCGCGTATTGAAAAGGAAGTGAAAATTAAGGTTCTGGACATATGGCTAAGTGAGAAGGGTATTACTATGCGAAAATTGGCGAAGCGGTTTGGAATTCATCATGCAAGTGTTAAAACCATCATTAATAAGTTTGGGGAACACTATTCTTTGGATGAGCTACCAGGAAGAGGCAGAAACCCGGTTCTTCCAACCCGAAACTGGAGCAGAAAGTGGTATCTCTAATCATGAAGAACAAATCAATGTCAATACATGATTTGGCCAAAAAAGCTGGAACGAGTGTCGGAATGATCCAGCGTATCAAGAGGCAAAACCACCTGAAGACCTACAAGAAGCAGAAAATCTCGAAACAAAGTGCAGAACAGAAGAAGCGAGCAGCAACAAGGGCCTGGAAATTGTATTTGCGTCTTTTGCAGCGTCCGGATGCATGCGTTTTGAACCCAAAAACCCCCCTCAAAAACCCTTCCAGGTCCACAATAATTTACTGCCGTCGTTGGGGAGGATGTGAGCGATGTGGACAGGTCGATTCAAGTGGAGAAATTCGGTCGAAAGGTACTGGTATGGCAAGCAATATGTTCCTGTGGTTTGAAGTCAACCATTTTTTACATTACCGGAACTATAAATGCGGAAATCTATCGATCTGAGTGTCTTCAGAAGAGATTGTTGCCTATATATAAGAAGCATAGTACACCTCCACTGTTTTGGCCGGATTTAGCGTCGGCTCACTATGCCAAAACCACTCTCAATTGGCTTGCGGAAAAGGGTATAGATTTCGTTGAGAAAAATATCAATCCACCAAATTGCCCTCAGCTTCGACCCATCGAACGTTACTGGGCAATCGTGAAGAGGGTCTTCAAGAAGAATGGTAAAGCAGCTGGGAACATGCAAGAGTTCAAAAAAATTTGGGCTCAAGCGTCCAAAAAATGCGATGCAACACTTGTCCGGAACTTGATGAAGAGCATTCGATCCAAAATTCGAAAATTCGTGAAGGAATAACTTAAATTTCATCCGGTCTTCATTATGTTCAAGTTTAGCCTCGTACAATAAAGGATCAATTTTTTGTATGAACAAAATATCGGTTTTCAACATAATTTGAAAGAAAGTTTGTGGATAGCTTATTTTCGATACACTCCTTACAAAGCTCCGGTAGCGGTTGGACGTCGTCCAGTAGATAGGCAGCATCGAGCCCGAAACCGGTCGACCATAAAAGGTAAATATTTTGTTCCTTTTTCGTTTGTAAGCTTCCAAATTTTGTGCTTTATCTCGATGCAAGTGATGGTTCAAATAATTTTGTACAAGGGGATTTCGGCTTTGTAAACTAATTTGTTTTGCACCCCTACTCTTTTTAGCTGTACACAATATGCAAGCGGCCTAATTTTAAAACTAACTAGATAAATTGCCTTAGCCATTGTAAATAACCAAAAAAAAAGTGTTTGGAAATTATTATTTTTTTAATATAAGGTGTAATTTTTGTAATACTCGTTTGTGTTTTGCAGTATAATCATTTGGGCGATGACACAAACAATGTCTAGTAATAAGTTTTGATTCCCGTGCTAGGCATTTCCTAACACGGATTTCAGAATTAAGTAACCATACAATATGGCCAAACGCGCGGTTTGGTTAATTTACGATTTAACGTGGACAAACTTTCAATGACTAAAGTCTCTGACCATAGGGGAGCAGACCATTGAAATATGATGCTTGCAGATCGACTTGAAACTCCCAAAATTATACAGAAACAGTGATGTGTAACTATCTATTGCAATAAAGCAACAAATATTAAATTCCTCTGGTTCTCCCAGAAATAAAAAGGACCCAAGTTTTGTTTTCCAGCCAAAGTAGGTGCTTCAACATACGCCCAAATCGAATAATCCAACGGGTTAAAATCTTTCGGCAAAAACTGTTGTCCATCAGCTATTGTTGGATCCGATTTTACGTGTGACATAGTGCTCCGTCCTGTTGTGGGACATCGTATTGTTCCTCAGAGAAGTTGACATTCCTTGGATATTGGTCCTTCAAAATACCGATATATACTTCGGTATTGATTTTAAAACTAGCATCATTAAAAACAGGCAGCCTTTTCAACAGTGGACGCTACCATACAAAACATCTTGACATCATCCGGATGTTTGAGTTGGAACTTAAACTTCATTTTCTTTGGAACATCCTCAAGTTGAAATTCGGTTAAATGAACCGGATGATCATTTTTAAATTTTCAACAAAGAAAGAAACTCCTTAGAACGAGTCGATCGTATTTGCTTTACCCACTCCGTAAAGGGTGTACGGAATCAAATTACGACACACACAAATATTCGGCAAAATTCGCCCGTTAAACCATTCATTTTCAAACTTTCTGATGCCTTTTGATGTTATAAACTATGACCAAATGAGATCCTGCAACCTTGGCAATCGTCTTCGGCGTCTTCTGAGCGAGCAGCAAACTCGTTATCACTTCATTGGCGTATTTTTTTACAAATTTGTAATAAATTAATTCCGATGTTCTGATACACCACTTTAAAGTAAACATGAACACTGTCAACAGAAATAAGTAATTAGTTACATAAATTAACCCAATATTAAAGCACAGACAAACAGACATAACACATTGAACATTTTGCACTACAAATCATCGTCACTTACACACCTACGCCATCTGCTGAGCATACTGTGATTGGCGATAAAGCTGAACAGATGGCGGTAGTGTGCTAAAGTCAAACGTAAGGGAATCTACTATGTGCGCCACCTGTGGCGATACTACCAACTAAGAAACATTTGAATTGACCGTTCAATGCGTGATCGATGAAAAAAGTGTTTGTCTTTGATTAATGTTTAAACATTTTTTTGACTTTTTTCCTGCCGCGCCCTGTAGAAACTCACGCAGTGGTCACAATACACTTAAGCCGTTTCACGTAAAATTTCAATATTATCATTATTTTGTTTTCTAAGGTGAGGCTATTATACCGTGGACACTCTTTATAGGGATAGAACGCAAGGAAATTTTGTAGTTGTTCATGGATTAAGTACAACAATTAAATCAAGAAAGCATTGAATAATGCAGGAACTTTTGGTTTTATGAAGAAACTTCATATAAACAAGGGGCAAGACAGCTCTTCATCTCGAGCAATTTCAGAGTTGCTTTTGAGGCACCTCGAGTAACTCACGAAGTAGCTTCTGAACACAGCACACTTGAAATGATACCAATCGCGACAAACATCACAGCACACCATCCGGCTGTGTTTAGAAGAACCACAGAATTTGAGTCCATCGTTCACCGTCGCTCATGCTTCATCTCGCCCAAGATCTACAACCGGCTCGGAATCTTTACCGCGATTTGAACGTTACGACATACCGTAACTTGACAGCTCGCTCCGGTCGCATAAACGAAATTTTTAAGATGCTGCAAAGCAACCAAAGACTGGTTCCGTATTATAAACCGCTTTATTTCCAATTTTCGGTGATTGGTAGACAATAACAATTTGCATAAGTTAAACTGGCTCCTCTTTAGTAAGTACAGAATGATATAGTGTTATTTCCTTAGTTTTAAATGTCTTCAGGTGTTTTCTTCAATTATTTGTCAGATCTGTATGCTAACAGGGGTGCTGAAATAGTATGTGGGTAGGTTAGGTTAGATATTTAGTTCACATTGTTACAGTTAAGTTTTACACGAATTTACCTGCACTAGCTTTTAAGTATACTATTTAAACTACGCGGGTATTATACTTAGTGACGTTTGACGCACTTCTTTTTGTCTCTCGTCGTGTCGATACCACCTGTGCATCAGATGAAAGCTCATAAACTAAGTTGAACAGGATTTGCAGGAATAACCTAATCCTCATCCAACACTTGACCAACGTTCCTGCATAACTTGTTCCGACGGTGGCATTCAAAGTCTCACTATTCGTCAGCGGTTTTTCGCATTGTCTGTCCTGCAGTTGACGTCATCCTAACCTTGGCCGTTTAAATTTTCCCTTTCGGACTCAAAAGAGTAGAGACTCAGGAGACACTGGATACCTTTTGCCTTCTTTGTTTACAAATAAAACTGACGATAGGAGATGTAACAAAAGAGAGTAGCAAAAAGCAAAAAAATCGATGAATATCGATTAAATTTTGAAGCACATCGAGTAACACGGTGCATAAAAGTAACTCAGCACATCGCAAGTAACTGAAGCACATCGCAAGTAACACGGTGCATAAAAGTAACTCAGAGTAGGCCTGTATCACCCCTAGCATATAAATGATTAATTTCTTCTGTTCCGCAAGAAACTTTTTATGAATATTTGTATGAAAGTTTCAAACACATCGGCAATTTTAATAAATCTCTGGCAATACCACACAACGATTTGCAAACTTTTGCGTACTCTTAAAAATTTCCAGTTCAGTTTAGAGAAAATCAAAGCAGTTTTTCAGAGAACTGCATAGAATTTATGGTTTTTTTCAGAGAATTTAAGGATTTTTTCATTCAAATCACTTCAGAGCTGGGAAGTTCGTCTATTACAATATGGGCAACGAAAGGTTGTCCCCAAGGAGGAGTACTCTCACCACTTATGTGGTCCTTAGTTGTAGACAAGCTTCTAAGAAGCTTAGAGGAAAAAGGTTTCGAGGTTGTAGGTTTTGCAGACGATATAGTCATTATAGTGAGGGGAAAATTTGACAACATCATTTCAGAAAGAATGCAATGGGCCCTAAAATTTACCCAGTCTTGGTGTATCAAGGAGGGCCTTAGCATTAATCCAGCAAAACCTGTACCTTTCACTAGGAAAAGGAAGTTTAGTCTAAAAGCGTTCCAGCTAGGAGGATTAAAGATTCATCTTAGTGAACAGGTTAAATACTTAGGAGTGATACTGGATGCCAAACTGAACTGGAATGCTCATCTTGAGTGTGTGATCGGTAAGGAAACCAGTGCTCTCTGGATATGCTCAAAAACATTTGGCAGAAAATGGGGTCTAAGACCAAAAATGATAATGTTGATTTATACATCCATAATGCGTTCAAAAGTAACGTATGCTTCTTTTGTGTGGTGGCCAAAAACAAAAGTGGCTACTACACAGAAAAGGCTGTCAACGGTTAGTGTCCATTGCTATAACGGGAGCGATGCGCAGCACTCCATCAAATGCGTTGAATGCAATTCTAAATCTGCTGCCTTTGCACGAATACGTGCAACTAGAAGCGGAAAAGAGTATGCTTAGGCTTAAACGGTTGAAAACTTTTATGTCTGGTGACTTAGTCGGTCACCTGAGCATTTCACAAAGTTTTAAAAATGGGCCAGTGATGTATATGAATGGAGACTGGATGAAACCTGTGGAAAACCATGAGATCCCTTACAAAATATGTGAAACGTCACGTACAGATTGGGAAGTCGGAGGTCCCACTGTTCGTAATGGCTCCATAAAATTCTTCACAGATGGCTCAAAAATTGGAATGAAAACGGGAGCAGGAATCTTCGGCCCTGGGGTAGAAATCTCAGTGGCGATGGGAAACTATCCAACGGTTTTCCAAGCGGAGATCTTTGCTATAATAAAATGTGTTAACGTTTGTCTGAAGGGAAAATATAGATATGCAAATATTTGTATTTTTACAGACAGCCAAGCGGCACTCAAAGCGTTAAGTAATTATAAATGTACATCCAAACTTGTCTGGGAATGCATTCTTTCATTGCGAAAGTTATGCCAAGAGAACTCGGTAAATTTATTCTGGGTTCCGGGACACTGTGGCATTCAAGGCAATGATAGGGACGAGCAGACGAGCTTGCTAAACAAGGTTCAAATGCACAGTTTATTGGCCCAGAACCATTCTGCGGTATAGCATACTGTGCCATAAAAATGGAATTAAAATCTTGGGAAGAGCAAAGGGTGATGACCAATTGGTTGGTCACCACAAAGTGTTCTCAAGCGAAAAGGTTTATAATTCCAAATGTTACAATTAGCAAAAAGCTTCTGGAGCTCAATAAGAGAGTTCTTTGTACCTATAATGGCCTAGTAACCGGACAGTTGTGATGCTGAGTACAAGAGCAGACTTAAATTTCTGTACAGTGGCTATATGCAACCTAAAGAAATTTGAACTGCAATTCCTGGGAAGGTGGTGGGTTTTATAAACTCAACTTTGCCTGACTGGGAGACGCGTCTTAGGCTGGTCACTTGACAAATGGTGATCTAGCTTTAAGATGCGAATTAGTATAGTAAACAGGGGTATACCACAAAAGTTCAACTCAGTGGACGCAGTGGTTCTACGCCCCAACAAAAAAAAAAAAGGATTTTTTCTGTTTGTTTCTTGGCTATCGCAATTTTAAGCCTCGGGCTGGTTCATCTCCCGTAGTGACTCAAACACCTCTTTTGGGTATTTTCGTAACTTTTCCGTGGATGAGAAAAGAACTCGTGAGAGGATGGATGTTAACCAATACTTCGCCGCAGCACCCCGCCAATTTAAGAAAATATCGTTAAACTTCCGAGAAAAAGTCCAGTTTGAATAATTGCTTTACTTGTTGGTAAAGAGTCAGAATTGTGATTCTAAATTGGCGCATCTTAATCATAAGAAACTTGATTACCGATTGCATTAAAAAAAATGGACAAAAATTGCCTATTTTTCATGAGTTTACCATCCGCACTGACGTAACTACCCATGCAGCATCAATCATAGTAAACCATGAGTCAGCAGACAAAGTTTGACAGCTCTATCAGTCGAAATCTAACCGTGATGGCAAAAACAGTGAAGGGTCACCCACAATTGATACGTTGCGGATGCGTTGACGTAGCTTTGACAGAAAACCAATGGGAAAACTGTCAAATTCACGCAAACGCATCCGCAACGTATCAATTGTGGGCCAGCCATGAAGCAACTCCGTTCAGAAGCGTGCGCGTTCAAAGAACGGCACCCCGCCGCGTCGAAAATGGGCATCGTGCGGCACTTTGTGGACACCGGATACGCCCGTTTCGGCATCTACAACATCTTGGCACTATTAGACAACAATCAGCACATCGAAAGAATGCCCGGTTCCGGACGGCCGAGTGACCCTGAGCGGCAAGAAGCTCCAAATGATGCTGAAGAGGAAGACCGAGGAAAAAGTGGCTATATCGCTTGACGCAGCGACAGCAGCTGAATAAGATGGTCAACTCGATTTTCCCGGCGAATCGCGACGTGGCGGTGATGATGGACGACGAGACCTATCGAACTCTAGATGGCAACGACTGGCAGGGCACTTCGTATTTTACTTCCCTCACAAAGGAAGTGTACTCCGAGGTGAAGTTCATTTCACATACCAAGTTCCCCAAGAAGGTGCTGCTGTGGCTGATAATCAGCTAGAAGGGGATGTCAAACC
This sequence comes from Aedes japonicus, assembly GCA_034211315.2. Lineage (NCBI taxonomy): Eukaryota > Metazoa > Arthropoda > Insecta > Diptera > Culicidae > Aedes > Aedes japonicus. The sequence continues at coordinate 277,015 of JASCZW010000408.1, read as the reverse complement.
CGCTCTTCTTTCGCTCCGGACTAGCGGTGAACGGGGAAATTTATAGTACGAAATGCCTGCTGGAAGTTGCGTCGTTCATCAAGAAATACCATAAGGGCGAAGTTGCGGTGTTCTGGCCGGATCTGGCGTCGGCCCTCAAAAGCAATTATCTGTCTTGGTTTTTTTAGATCACCATCAGAAAAAAAAAGTCCATTATTTTAATGCAAATGTTGTTTAAAATCATGATAAAATAATAAAATAAAATCATAAAAACCACAGTAAATACTTTCCATTTTCTATTTTATTCTCTTGGAGAATCACCGAAAAACTTAGGGAGTCTTTGTATCGTGCTGAAATTTTTGTTTATAATTTTCGCTTAAGACCGTTGAAAGCTAGAACTTTTCTTTAACTAGCTGTGATGAGTGCCGTTTTGTTCGTGGACAACGAATTTGCCCAATCGGCCACCAAAATCGATCGTGGACCAAAGCTGCTTTTTCAACTGCGTCCAGGTGCTTCCGGAATCTAGGAAAGGAATTCCACGGGTGTATTTTTAGGCTGTATTTCAATTCGAGAATTTATTTTAATTTTCACATAAACTTGACAGATGGAAAATAATCGAGTCTGCTACTCGAGCTGACTTATTTCTGACAGACGGGAACTCAGTTTTAACAGACATCTCATCGAAAGTTTGTATATGAATAACATATGGATTTTATCCGATTAATCGATTATTTTCCATCTGTCAAGATAAGTAAAATTAAAATTAATAAGCGTATTGGAACACAGCCTTAGTCACGTAGTTGCGAGAAAACTGGCTCTGTTAGTAAATTGCGTGTGATCCTTATGTGTCCAGAACTGGAAGGCTTAATGAAGCGGCTGATATAACTGTGCGAAAGTGGGTTGCGAATTCAGCCCGATGGCTCTACTTGGAAAAGTTTGCCACACTTGCTGTTGGTTTAAATCAGTCGTCAAATAGGATATTTCAACGTATTCTTGTATTCCATTGAAGTAAACCACCTTACTGTTGGTTTCAATCGGTCATCAAACTCGATGTTTTAACATAGTTTTGTATTCTGCTGAAATATACCACCTACATTTGTGTGCGGCACCAACAGCATCCCTACTGTTGGTTTAAATCTTGAGGACCGATCGCTTACTGTTGGTTTAAATCGGTGCCAAAATTCCAAAAGCTTTAATGTGCATCTCTGCACTGAAAACAGAGTTAAATATCTTATTCACTGCAGACGTCAGTTGAATTCAGCACACCGTCTACCATTTTATCAAATATCCCAGTGATTTCTCGTGGAAGTGTTCACGGCATTCTTCAATGCGAGTATCACGTCCAGTGGTGGCACAGGGGCTGGATTTCAACATTTTTTCGTTAACATTTGACACTTTTCATAATGACGAAAGTGTACAGTTCTAGGATTTTTTTTCAAAAGGGCGAATGTAACAATGAGAGGCTCTCTCCTCTCTCGCTCTATTTCATTTATTACAGCGCCATTATAAATCTTTTGAGGGATTCTTTGGTACAGATAGAAACACAACAGTGCTGGCACCATACTTTACAAATAGTTGAATGAAAAACGTAACACTGAGTGGAATATGAATGAAAGAGAAAGTAATCAAAGTGAGTCTCTCAATTGCAGATTCGCCCTAATGAAAAAAAACCCTAGAATTATATTTCTTCTTCTCGCGTTATATCTTTTGTAACAATTGTATCACGTTCTTTTGCTTGTGTATTTTCATCACTGCACATTATAAAAACCAACACATACATATTACCAAACCACACTCTGGACGAATGACTGCCGCGTTGAAGTCCAGTAAAAACAACAAACAAAAAGAAAAAAAAAACCAAACCACGTACATATTTAACCGTTGTGTGTTCAACAACAAAAATTACCTATAACACGAACGACCCCAACCCCTCTGAGAAAGATAAACATAAATTTAAAATTAATGATATTCCATCTTTGGATTTTGATGCGGTTTTTTTTGCAATAGATCACGAAATTATGCTAGTTTGTGGATCTGCACTGGTTATTCCGAAAATATCGAAAATAAGTTTCGGATTTCAAGGTGGGAGTACTGGGGTAAGTACCTGTCCAGGGATTGGTTGGCAAAATATTTTTAGATGCGAAACATGGCATGCGGCATATTAAACTTCATTATTTTGCAATACGAGGTAATCAGAAGACATTTTGAGGATTTCTGATCATACTGGCCACTAAAAGAGGCCCTACGAGACCGGGTTCCTCGATAAAAGTGGCCATATTCAAATATTTTCCAAAACCTGGCTTTCGACACATCAAAATTCATGATTTTGTAAAACTTCGTCTTCGGAAGATATTCTGTGTGACCGTACTGGCCACACCAGGAGGCCCTCCGGAATCATAGTTCGTCCGGGAAAGTGGCCATATTCAAATATTTCCAAAAACATGGCTTGCGACACATAAAACTTCATGATTTTGCAAAAATAAGTCTTCGTAGGACATTCTGAGGACATTCTACTTAGGGAGGCTCTGCGGGATCCGAGAGCCTCCGGGAAGGTGGCCATATTTAAATCTTTTCCAAAACCTAGCATGCGACATATCAAACTTTATGATTTTGCAAAACTTTGTCTTGGGAGGACATTCTGAAGATTCCTGGAAGCCCTCTGGCGTCCGCGTTTCTCCGGAAAAGTGGCCATACTCGTATCATTGCCAAAACCTGCCTTGCGACACATCAAACTTCATGATTTTGCAAAACTAGGTCATGAAACGACGTTTTAAGGATTTCTAACCATACTGGCCACTTAGGGAGACCCTGTAAGTGGCAAGTTCCTCCGGAAAGGGGTCATATTAAGATGCTTTTAAAACCTGGCTTGCAACACATCAAACATTATGATTTTGCAAAAATAGGTCTGCGGAGGACATTTTGAGGATTCCTGACCATACTGTATATATATATAAAACTTCATGATTTTGCAATACTTTGTCTTCAGAGAACAACTAAAGCATTTTCCAGGAAACTTTATCGTGCTGCTTATGCTCGTAGGATAGATTGAACAAAGCAGACATCCTTCCCTTTTGTAATCCGTCCGGCCTCTTCATGCTGTTTTTCTGAATTTCGTTACGCTTTGATGCACTAAAATGTGCGTTTCTTTACGAGCTCGACAGTATCTTTTTGTAAAAAATGGTTCAGTTTAGTTCACTTGCCAAGGCAAGCATAGACCTAATGTCAAAAGATATTTAAGATATTTGAAAAAAGGATGTTGGTTTTGGTTCAATATTGTGATATACGTTTTTGCAAAATGTTGAGTGACTCGAAAACCGATACGTCAAGCATCACGGATCCAGATTCAGCCTGGGTTAAACAGGATATTGATCCATATTGATTTCATTTTCATTTTATTTCATTTTGCAGCATTTGGTGGGGCAATAAGAGCGCAAGTCAGTCCAAAGCCGATGGTGAAGGAGGGGTAATGGCGAACTAGTCTATTCAGACCACATGAACTCCATGGGAAGGAACAAGGATAGGTTTGGGTAGGTGGTAAAAGTAGGGCGTTTTGGACCGGATAAAAATGCTACAAAAAGAAAATCATTAGTCGAGAACTTGACACTGAAGAAGTATGTAAGTCGCAGACGAAATAGGCTTATCTGTCAGAAGACAAGCCTTCTCCAGTGGGATGTAAAGGAATATGCTCGCGTCTACTAGTGATCATTTGAAAAAACTGTTTCAATGTTTTATTTTTTATTTTAAAAATTGATCAAATGAAGCGTTAATTTGAAATTATCCCTGTTTCCTAACCACAATTGTTCTACAACACGCTCAAAAAGTTTTTTTTAAATAACGTTTAAAAAAACAAAAGTGAAAGTGATAATAAAATCGTTAATTTACAATTCTGCATTACAATGATATACGGTAAATCCCAAAAAGATAAAGAAAGCCATTCTCTGTAGTTTGTACCAATGTAACCAGGCTATTTTAAATGCCACTGTAATTTTCATGTTGTTTTTACGCTGCAAGTTGCTAAATAAAGAAACATCTCTCTATGATTTGCTATAATTTCAAAGTCGGCTGTCGTATACCGCACATATTTAAATTATAAATTGTATTAGAATTATAATTAGAATTGCTATTTAGGTATGTTTGGTGTTTAGTTAATGACAATCAATGAATAAACAACAATGAAAGAATTGACACGCCAATGAAAACTGCACCTCCTGTCGTGTCCATTAACTACTTGATGTCAGGCGTCAACAAACTGTTTCTAGCTTCGTCTAAACGTAAATTGCGGCAAAGCGCACCGGTAGCAAACCTTTGAGTTCCTAAACGGGCCCTCCGCATCCCACAAAACCACAATACTTATGGCCACGGTCTAGAAGTCCACTGTATAGGAAATTCTATGACACAGTTCAAACTACCACCCCAAATTGAATATTAAATGTTTTCAAAATTGAATAAATCTACCTATGAATAAATTTTTAGTGATTTGCGGCCCAACCCGCCAATATCACACTCAAATTCAGTGCCTGTATACATGCGTGCTACGACGCGGCTATTAAATAGAAAAAAGAGCGAGTGTGATATTATCACTACTTTGTGTGGCTGGACCTTTGGCTCTCCCATGAATGGTTCATTAGAGTAGAAGGTCATACAATGACATGACCTAGGTACATCTATTATAAATCAGCTATCTCCAATGAATCGTTAACATGAGATTAGGCCCTCCCACCAGCGTCCAGGTACAAAATCCAGCCATGGAGAAGGGGATATTGATCCATATTGATCCAAAGACAAAGTTTTGCAAACTCATGCAGTTTGATATGTCACAAGCCAGATTTTGGTAACGATTCAATATGACTACTTTCCTGGAGGACCTCCCTGAGTGGCCAGTATGGTCAGACACCCTCAGAATGTCCTCTGAAGACAAAGTTTTGCAAAATCATGAAGATTGTTATCCGGAAGGCCATGTTTTGATAAGATTTGGATAACGCCACTTTTTCGGAGGAGTTTGGATCTCACAGGACCTCCTTAAGTAGCCAGTATGGTTAGAAATCTTTAGGATGTCCTCCGAAGACCTTGTTTTGCTAAATCATAAAGTTTGATATGTCGCAAGCTAAGGTATGGTAAGAAATTGGAAATGGCCACTTTCCCGGAGGAATTTGAAGTCCTGCAGGGCCACCAAAGTCTTGCAAACTCATGCAGTTTGATATGTCGCAAGGCAGGTTTTGGAAAATATTTGAATACGGCCACTATTCCGATTGAACTCGGATCCCGCAGAGCTTTTTCTAGTGGCCAGTAACGTCAGAAATCCTAAGAATGTCATCCGCAGACCTCTTTTTACTATATTATAAAGTTTGATATGTATGGTCAGAAATTATCAACATATCTTCTGATGACTTATATTTGCTAAATAATGAAATTTGATATGCCTCATGCCATGTCTCATGTCCATGAGACCATTTTGAGAAAATGATTGAGTTCCTGAATCCAAAGTTGCTAAAAGATTTATAATCTGTTGGATAGTTCCATAGTAATGGTCAATTTAGTTTCCGTGTTAAACATGTTTTCTGTCGGCCTTTCACTTAATAAAATAAATTAGATTATAACATTACAATAAGCTTGAAGCGGGAGGTGTAGGCAACAATTTTTAGCTTTGTCCAGTGACATTTTTTTTTTTTCAGAAGTAAACCCTTACTGAAAAATGTCAACCGTTACCACCACTGGTCACGTCAACATATTTCTCCCCATTTCCTACTTAACCTGATTTCGGGCGCCGGTATTGCCTTAGTTTGGGTTAACCAGGTTTTACACATTGAGGGTGTATGCTAGTCCCAAGCATTATCTGTTGGTTCTCTGTGTAATAACAGCTGATCTGGCAATAACGGAGTAGCAACCTAGGGAGGTCAATCATGCTCATGCCTGGAGAAACACCAAAAAATTTAATCGCGGCTAAACAAATGCTAAATAATGTAACCGTTTTGCTACTATCTGAAAAGTTTCAGTTCGATAACGTTTTTCTTATCGCTTTCACCAAACATCCGAAACTCATCAGGTCGCGGTCTCCTTTGTCTGTCTAGTGCAACCAATTGGATGCTCAGAATGACTGAAAACAGTGACTAAAAAATACGTGACTTTAGGCTATAGAGATTTTATAGTTACTAGACAACTCATTAAAGAGTTACTTCCTACCAACCCTAATAGGGTTTGGAGTTTCATATTAATATTGTTAAACAAATATTACGCTAATACTAGAATAATTTCTTCATATTGGTTGTTGTACTACGGTTTGCTAATATTCGACTAGATTGGCTGTAATATTTAAAACACAACAAGCTTCTACTCACCCACAAATGATGATGGCAAAGCACTGCACCAGCGCCGGGTAGAGATTATCCATGGATATACTCGGTTGGTCATCATCGCCTCCATCGCTACTGCCGTTGTTTGCAACCGTCGTCGTCGTCGTCGGCGTCAGCATAGTTGTTGCATATGGATCACTATTCATAGCAGCAGTAGTGGTAGCATTGGCCGCGGCTGACAATAGCGTTTGGTTCACCAAAGCCAGCATACTGGCCCAGGCTACCACTTTTGCCACGCCAGAGGCGGTGGTTTTCATCAGCAATGTTATTTCTTCAGGAATGAGTTTTGTCAGCAAGCACGTTCTGTTTCACTTAGGACACTTTGTAGATTTATGTGGCTTGGCACTAGTTTAGAAACAATTAGTTTTGGTACAATTCATTTTCACCGTTTCTCCTTTCTAATATGCACTATGCTGGAAATAAACATCATTTATTTAGAATACCTATTACTGAACAAAGATCATCCACTCTTTAATATAGTGTGGAAACAGCTGTTCGTCATTACTCATGGTCGATTAACTTCACGTGTACTTTGTTACCGACCTATAAAATGCAGTTCATTGAGAAGTATTACACTCGAGACAGTAATGCGCTTATTGACACTGTTGCTGGTTGTTCATCGACCGACCTGTATCAATATCATCACATGGATCATCTAGCACAACCACGATGCCTCACAGTCCGCAGCCTAGCGCTTGGCTCTAATCGATTACATAAATTTATAATTCAGTTTTTGCTACGTCTCGTTGAAGCTGTTTTCTGTTTCACTGACGCCTACTGTATAGGCTGGAAGAGGAATTACGTTGTCAATAATAAATATCGAGGGGGTTAGTAACCGTAATGCCTTGCGAGGTTGTATAAAGTACCAGCACACTAGATTTCTTCGTCGCTTTTCGTGATATTTTCATCTTAAAAAGATGTTAAACTTCTTTCATTTTCTTCCTTATTATTCTATCCATTCTGAATTTTCTGTTTCAGCAAAACGGTAATCTTCCAATTTTTCATTATTGATTTTTTTGTTGGTTTCTTTAATCTCGCTTTTATCAATGAATGCTTCCTGAGTAAAATTTAAAATACATCTTTTTTTCAGTTTCATGTAAAACAGGTTACACTTTCAAATAAACCGGGTAAAATTACCCTAAATACCGCAAGCGCACATAAACAAATGATCCAATCGCAACGCACTAAATTTTCGCCAAACCCCGTTTCATTCGAAATTTCACAACAAACTCGCACACATTCATTCATTTGGAAGCAACACACAATCCGCAGTGGCATTTCCAATTCTCGCTCATTCGGTTCTTCTCTTCCCTGGCCGCCCACTGGTCGCACTGCCGTGAAAGGATTTTATCTGCGAAAATCGATTGGAACCTTGAATACTGCCACTGCTGGTCGCTACCAACAAGCCAGATCGACTGCATCATGGAACACTGTCGTCACATCTTGTTTCGTTTGTGCTGCATAGACGAACTTAAAGAACAAAAACAAAACCTAGAAGGGTATCGTTTGATTTGCTTTTTATTGTCAAGTGAAACCCTTATTTTTCCTATGAAATTTTGGTTTGATTTGTACGTTTATTATAATACATTTTGGCAAACCATCGTGATTGCAAAAACCTGTGGAAGGTCCTAACGAAATATGCACACGCAAAATTATAAACACAAGAATTTTTCCACTTTTGCACAATTTTTCACCATATCCAAAAAGACTGCATACGTCACTTGATGAGAAGTTTCAATGTACTGCGCACACCGACAGACAGACTATTTTTCAAATAAGCACTTGGTTGCTCGCTGCATTTAGTTTGCGTGCATAACGAGTGAAATCCGACCGAGTACTGACTGGACGGATACTGAGAGACACTGGTTCGTGTTTTCAGTTCAAGAGAACACAGTGATAACAAAATGTTGAAAATAAACAACCGCTGACGTTTACCATTATTTTGCGAGAATCTGTCATGCACGTCAATAACACAAATACCCGTGAATGAAACACCACTGATGGTGCTGTTATCTAGCGGAATACGACGGCAGATTGTTGTTTGTAGTGACCGTTGGAGTGCGCTATGTTTTGGATGCATAATTTATGAGCACATTGTGTTTATTTTGTGTAAACTATGCCCCAGGCAATTTTCATTAGTGAATAATTAACCTTGGCATGAACAAACATTCATCGGTGCACAGGTCAATGATCAAAGGCATCAATGATTGTGCAGTGCCCAATATTTCAAGGTTTTTCTTTCCCAGAGGGAAAATGTATCAATGAAATATGCTCTCCGCTCTCGTTCTCTTTTATGAATTACAGTACCATTATAAAACTTGCAAGAGCTTTGTTAGAACTGATTAAAAACTATACTGCATATCAGCCCCATATGTGGTTTCGGTGGCTTTGAGTTATGATTCTGACAATCACAGCGACAACATTATCGCGGTGTCAAGTGTTAACCGCATTTTTCTACTATTCTTCAATTTTCATTTGCTCTTGAAGTGAATACACTTATTCGATTTAGCTCTTTCAGGTTTCATTGTTCAAAACTGTTGGCATGATTAAAATAGCAATTATTTCTTGTGCTTAATAATTGGAAATTTGCCATCGATATCAAAAGGTAAACATTTGTGTTGGCTAGCATTTTTGGTGTATTTTTATGATCCATTCCGTGTTTATGGTGTCATGTTTGTAAGATGGAACACTGTGACCGCCCAAACACAATTATAACGGAAACGGAACGGAAAACGGCAATTTTGACAATGGCTACAAATGACTTCGATATGTCCAATTAGAATCAGCTTGAATCTAGCCTGTTTTCTTTCCGACGAGCAGGCATACTCAAATCGGGTTTTGCTATTTCCCGTTGCCGTTATCATTGGGTCAACATTCGTGTGTACAGCTTACGCGCACGTGTTTTAGCTGTCCTATTCTGTTTTTCATTGCGGTTTGAGGCTTTCTGAACTTTGAATGAACGGATCCCGGCTCGTTTCTTGGCTTTCTGCACGAACATTTCGGTTAATTGCAGCTGTTTCGCGACATCTCGAACTTAACAGTTGGGTTTGCATTTAAAGGCAGCAACCACTCGTTTGTGATCCTTCACACAGTACGGAACACTTTTTCTACCACTCACCTTCTTCCGATAGACAGTTAAACGTTCCCCGAAACATTTTATGACACGAGACACTGTAGTCTGGTGAATTTTCAACATCGTTCCAATGGATCGGTGCGAAAGAAGTGTGTTGTCGAGGTGCGTGTGCAAAATGTGCTCGCGCACTTGCCGTTCCTTCGACGCCATTTTCGAAACTACGACACATTTCACAATGAAACTCATATAGTGTAAACAATACACGCTGAGGTCATTTCACCGAAAATTTCGTTGAAATCAACCCAAAGGGCGAAATGTTACAGCTTATTGAAAGTGATGCAATTTAACTGTGGACACCCTTTAGTTGCATGGATAAATCTTATGTTTGGATCAAATTGCTATTTCTTTTGTTTGAGAGAGCATCCCCGCCTCTGTTATGGAGAAGGGCAGAGTAGAAGGGTCTCGAACCACCTAAGAAAAAAAAATACTTCCTTCAAAAATCCCCACATGCCAAATTGGTTCCATTTTCTTGATTAGTTCTCGAATTATGCAGAAATTTGAGTTTGATTTGTGTGGGAACCGGGGACGGGGGAGGAATCTCAATCAATCATGAGAATCTTGTCCGGCGTCAAAAACCCCTGCATACATATTTGTAAAGCTGTAGGGATAGTTTTCAGGTTTGGTTGAAACTTGTGTTTCATTTGTATGGGAGCCCCCCTTTCCAGAAAGAAAAGGGGTCTCGAACCACCATAAGAACTTTTTTTCGCCTTAAAAAACTCGCCCATGCCAAATTCGATTCCATTTGTTTGATTAGTTCTCGAGCTATGCAAAAAAAAATCTGTATCATTTGTATAAGAGCCAGCCCTGTCTCAAATCACCATGAAAAAAAAAGCATTTCTTACCTCCAATAACCCTACATTCCTAATTTGGAGTTATGCAGATATTTGTGTTTCATTCGTATGGAAGCCCCCCCCCCACCTTTCAGAAAGGGGAGGGGTCTCAAGTCACACAAGAAACATTTCTTGCCTTCAAAAACCTCCACATGTGTTCCATTTTTACAGACAGACAAACAGACAGACAGACAGACAGACAGACAGACAGACAGACAGACAGACAGACAGACAGACAGACAGACAGACAGACAGACAGACAGACAGACAGACAGACAGACAGACAGACAGACAGACAGACAGACAGACAGACAGACAGACAGACAGACAGACAGACAGACAGACAGACAGACAGACAGACAGACAGACAGACAGACAGACAGACAGACAGACAGACAGACAGACAGACAGACAGACAGACAGACGAGCGGTTGTGGAAGACAGCGAAATTCAATAAGAAGGTGTTCGAGGAAGCTCTGAAGCTGGAGGGTAACTCAATGAACCCCACCGCAGACCAGCTGATAGCGACTCTATCCCGAGCGTGTGACGCAACCATGCCAAGGATGGGAAATCCAAGAAACTGTCGACGCCCTGTCTACTGGTGGAATCCGACGATTGCTGATCTGCGTGCACAGTGCTTCCGAGCCAGAAGGAGAATGCAGAGGGCCAGCAATAACGGCGAAAGGGAGGAACAAAGGTTACCCTATAGAGCAGCAAGAGCTGCATTGAACAAAGCAATCAGGCTCAGCAAGAAATCCTGTCTTGACGATCTCTGCCGCAAGGCTAACGAGAACCCATGGGGTAGCGCATACAAAGTAGCCATGTCTAAGATAAAAGGTCCAGCCATACCACCTGACAGGTGCCCAGAGAAGATGAAAATTATCATCGAAACACTGTTCCCGATGCATGAGTCGGCGGTTTGGCCGCCCATACCGTACGTCGACCAGGATGTCCATGACGAAGAAATCAGGGTAACGAACGAAGAGCTGATCGCGGTAGCGAAAGACTTGCCAACCGAAAAATCTCTAGGACCAGACGGAATTCCGAATATAGCTCTAAAAACAGCGATTCGTGTAAATCCTGAAATGTTCAGGACCACAATACAACATTGTATTCAGGAGGGCAGTTTTCCCGACATCTGGAAACGGCAGAAGCTAGTGCTGCTGCCGAAGCCAGGTAAACCTCCCGGCGACCCATCAGCGTATAGGCCGATATGCCTATTCGATACTATTGGCAAATTGTTGGAGAGAGTGGTCCTAAACAGGCTCACGAAGTACACGGAGAGTGAGAGCGGTCTATCAGAGATGCAGTTCGGATTCCGGAAAGGCAAGTCCACTGTAGATGCCATCAGAACGGTTGTGGATGCTATGGAGACGGCACAGAAGCAACAGAGAAGAGGAAACCGTTACTGCGCGGTGGTCACCCTGGATGTAAAAAATGCCTTTAACAGTGCCAGCTGGGCAGCAATCGCCGATTCGTTACACATATTGAGGGTTCCTGAGTATCTGTGCCAGATTCTGAAAAGTTATTTCCAGAATCGCAGACTGATTTATGAAACAGACGCCGGAAAGAGGAGTGTGGCTATTACGGCGGGCGTTCCACAGGGATCTATTCTGGGCCCGACTCTCTGGAATGCCATGTACGACGAGGTATTAAAGCTGAACCTTCCCAGAGGAGTTAAGATCATCGGCTTTGCGGACGACGTGGCGCTTCTAGTGATCGGTGAGTCACGAGAAGAAGTCGAAGTACTGGCCACGGAGGCGATAGATGCGGTGGAAGACTGGATGCGTGGGAAAAAGCTATCGCTAGCTCACCACAAGACTGAGCTGGTGATTATCAGCAACCGGAAGACAGTGCAGCATGGAAGAATCATGGTTGGCGAGTCCATCATTGACTCAAAGCGGGAAGTCAGGCACTTGGGAGTCATGTTGGACGACCGACTGAACTTCAATAGTCATGTCGACTATGTCTGCAAGAAGGCCACGGCAGTGATCTCAGCACTATCCCGGATCATGCCCAACAACTCTGCGATCAGCAGCAGCAAGAGGAGGTTACTAGCGAGCGTATCATCGTCAATCATCAGGTATGCATGCCCAGTGTGGTTGGCGGCATTGAAGACTGGAAGAAATCGCGCCCAACTGAACCGTACGTCCAGGCTGATGGCGATGCGTGTGTCGAGTGCGTATCGGACCATCTCGTCGGACGCCGTGCATGTGATAGCCGGAATGCTCTCCATTTGCCTTCTATTGGAAGAAGATAGCGAGTGCTACAGGGACCGAAACACAAGAGGAGTTCGGAATAGAGCGCGAGCCAACACACTATCCAAGTGGCAGCAGCAGTGGGACAACGCTGCGACTGGCAGGTGGACCCATCGTCTAATTCCCAACCTGTCGATGTGGATCAACAGAGCACACGGGGAGCTTAACTTCTACATGACGCAATTTCTGTCTGGTCATGGGTGCTTTAAGCAGTACTTGCACAGATTCGGCCATGCAAGATCGCCGGTATGTCCTGAGTGTCATGAAGAAACACAGAAGAAACGCCGAAACACGTCATTTTCAGTTGCCCAAGGTTTGCGCAACCACGAGGAGAAATGGCAGCCATTGCCGGCGCTGACGTCAACGTAGACAATATCGTCGGACGTATGTGCAGCGACGAAGACAAGTGGAACGCGGTAAACACGACTGTAGTACAGATCATGTCAGCACTACAGCAGAGCTGGCGGGAGGAACCACGACAAGCGATGTAAGTGGCGAGAAGGAAGCACGATCGGTTTCGGGAGAAATTCTTTCGCCGGGGAACTCTCTGACGGAGTAGGCTAGACCCATCGCCGGGGGCTAGTCGAGTAGAACGCGTCGTAGCACCGGTCTGGGTCGTCGGAGCGCCAGTGAACCGGACGCTAGGCTCCACCGGAATCACTGGAGTGACTTCGGCACCCTACCTGTAGGTTCGAAAAGTGAGAATAAGATGTCTGCTTCCAGGCGGGATTGCGCACCGGATGGCTCGGGTGCAAAGCGTATCTTAGTTGTATGTGTAAAATCGTAAGAAATCTACTAACAGGAGCCAAAGGGCTCAGCACGATGCATGTTGGTCGCTGATTGGCGAAAAAGTAAAAAATAACACCAGGAGCCGAAGGGCTCGGCATGGTGGGAGTCAAAGGGCTCGGCATGATGGGAGCTAAGGGGCTCGGGAAAATAATAAGTAATAAATTGGATGCGGCGCACATTGCGCATAACGCCTCCCCTCCGAAGTAATACTGCATGGTAGTTCCGGAGGGGAATTCCAGGTGATCGGTGAACTAGGAGAGTGTTTTTTAGTGGGTAGGCACACATGTGAATCCCACACAGCGCCAAATCAGACACTGACATGTGCATGAACATGAACACAACAGGCCAGTCTTAAGAAGATTTTTTGAACTCCTAGAATTAAAAAAAAAAAAAAAACAGACAGACAGACAGACAGACCAAGCTTTTTTGCAATTTTACTTACTGGCAGATCCGGATTTTCATTGCGACCGCACACAATTCTAGGGTTTTTTTTTCATTAGGGTGAATCTGCAATTGAGAGACTCTCTTTGATTACTTTCTCTTTCATTCATATTTCATTCAGCGTTACGTTTTTCATTCTACTATTTGTAGAGTATGGTAGCCAGCACTGTTGTGTATCTATCTGTACTAAAGAACCCCTCAAAAGATTTATGATGGTGCTGTAATAAATGAAAGAAAGCGAGAGAGGAGGGAGCCTCTCATTGTAAGATTCGCCCTTTTGAAAAAAAATCCTAGAATTGCTTTTCGCACTTGTTCTTCTTTCGACGCCTTCTTCGATTTAACAGCTTGTAGTATCACCAAGAAGTGATTTTAAACAATGAACAGAAATACATTCATAAGTCTGGGAAAAATTGTACGCGTTGTTGAAGTATTTCCAGAGATATACGTATTTACGGGTGTCCAGATTTTGCCGCGAACAAGCCTTAAGACTGCTACAAGGAGCTATGCCGAGCCGCTGAATGTTATGTTGAAGATCAAAGGCCCCACGATGGCTGAAGAGCTAGGACTAGGAAAACGCCGTGGCCACGTACACCGTCCGGCGAGAAAGAAAGAAGTAACGCGGATGGCACGCAAGTCTCGAACAAGGAACTCGTGGCAGTGGAGAGAGGGCTTAAGGTCTTGCACCCGGATCGGATGGAATCCCTACCGTGGCTATGAAAGTGGCCTATTCTGGAACAGGTGGCAATACAGAAGCTAGTGTTCTTGTCGAGGCCGGGAAAGCTTCCGAGGGATCCAGCATCCTATAGGCCAATATACCTGCTGTATACGCTCGGAAAACTCCTGTAGAGTATATCATCCTCAACAGGCTGACGAAATTGAATCACCGTCCAGTGATTTTCAACGATGAAACATCTAGTTATAACAACGCAATAAGGATAGCGGCCTTGGCAGACAAAACCTTGAGGTGTAGTTCACAAATAACTAGACAGGAGGCTTTCGAATATGTTTCACTAATAATACCTGTTCAGTTCATGTTACGAAAGAAAAGCAATTTATTATTCATTCATCTCAACCTAGTTAACGATTAAATTTCAACGGTACCCGTTGATCTAGTGAACAAAACTCAACCGAATTCATTTTAAATGATGCGCCAAATTTAGGTATCATAAAATTTGTTTATTTTTTGGCAACGGAAAAATACGTCACAGTTTGTTTCCTTGTTCCGCTCCGTCTTCACTGGTTTTTTTTTGGAATAAATAGGCTAACACATCATCTTTTCACAACAAAACATGCCCTAAAGAGTTATATAGTAAAAATTCACAACGTCGACCTCTGAAACAGGTTGACAAATGTTTAATCAGTCGTATCTAATTGCCCATAAGAATATTAAAGCTTCCACATGGTTCTAACAAAGAGGTCAACAACGAGAATCGTGAATGTGAAAGGCTCTGGCACATATCACATATCGCGCTATTGTAGTCTTCTTTTGCTTTATATTGAAGATTAATTATATCCTGTGCATCATGCCACCGAGTATGGAATAGATTATTTCGAAAAGAGTGGGTTGGTTCGCGATTCTCTAAAGCTAATACCGACGACCGGATTAATTGGTGGTATTTGTTAATCTTCCTAATGTTTCACAATTTGAAAGGATTCGATTTTGTCGTCATAGGCAGCGTCACACATATGTCTGTAGGTACTTACGGGGTTACTCACTCGTCGATTTTTTGTTACACCAAGCTAAAGCCCTGAGTTTGCTGAATGGCTTGCAGCAGCTTGTACTTGAGTTTCTCCTTCGTCTGATACTGGGGCAGATCGAGTAAATTGAAGCAGGTATGCGCCACCGGGAGGAACTTGTCATCTGGCGTCGGCTGGATGTAGATCTAAAATGAATTAAAGGTAGGTGAGAAAGGTAAAACAGAAAGAATATTATCCTGTGACATTGTCTTCATTGCCATACAGTGACTCAAATTCGCATTCGTATCACCATGCAGAACTATTTTTCATGATTTTGAAAATATAAGAAAAGTTTTTGGGTTTTATTATTTAGGGTTTTTAAAAGTGTCAAATGTGAGTTATAATACATGATCTCTGTTTTTTGATCAATGGTTTTTATTGCTCTGGGAATGATTAAAAAAGTTCAATTCAAAAATACACTCAAATTAATATTCGTACAGCATCCTTATTTACTTCTCTAATTTCAAAGATAATGATATATGTCAGAATTTAATATTTATGATTCATTCACAACGTTCTTCCATCAAGCAAGTTTTAAGTTGGTTTTTGTAAGAAATCTGGTGGTTACTCACTTTTTTGTCTAGGTATATCCATAGGTTTTCAATGGGATTTATGTCAGGAGATTGTGGTGGAGTACCAATAACTTTTTGGCAATTGTAAAGTAACCAAACCGAACCTTTCACTGCATGCTCTGGTGTGCCACAAGGATGCAACCTTGGTCCGATATTATTCTCACTCTTCATTAACGATGTTGCGACTATTCTGCCATCTGGCGGCTCTTCTTTGCGGACGACGTGAAAATATTCATGATAATATCTCGAGTACTTTTTCAAACAGACGTATGTGATTTTGTAAACAAAGAGGGGAAGTAAATTTCAAACGTAAATTTCTCGAAACAATCAACACCCTCACGGAAAGTAACATTACCATCATGTTAGGGAACTGTAATTCTTTGTCTTGGTGGCCCTAGTTTGCATGAAGGTGCTAAGGGTTTCACGGATTTAACGTTTGAATTTTATTTCCCCTCTTTGTTTACAAAATCAGATACGTCTGTTTGAAAAAGTACTCGAGATATCATGTCTCGAGAATTGCCAGAGGTTGCAGCATTTGCTGGATTTATTTGACGATTGGAGCAACCGAAACCTTTTAACCTTGTGCGTTGCTAAATGTAATACCATTACGTTTTGTAGAAAACTTCAGCCAATCAACTTTCGCTACAGTTTGTCTGGTCAAACTCTTGAACGCGTCTGCAAAGTCAAAGATTTGGGCGTAATACTGGATAGCAGACTTACGTTTCGGAGGCATTACGAGGATGTAATTTCTAGGGTAAACAAGCACCTGGGGTTCATCTTCAAAATCGCCGACGAATTTCGAGACCCGATGTGCATAAAATCTCTGTACTGCGCACTAGGACGTTCGATCCTGGAATCCGCTGTTGTTGACTGGTGCCCTTCTAGCAGTATTTGGATCGACCGCATCGAGGCAGTTCAAAAAAGGTTCGTTCGTCGGGCCTTGGGGCGTCTTCCCTGGCATGACGCGGTAAACTTGCCACCTTATGAGCACCGTTGCATGATCCTGGGAATCAGAACATGTGATAAAAGGCGCTTTTATGCTCAAATTTTTTTTGTGACGAAGGTGCTGACTAATGAAATCGATTCTCCTGCCATTCTCTCTACTCTCAGCCTGTAAGCACCAGTAAGGCATCTCAGAAGACGTAACTTTCTTCATCTTGAATCGAGAAATAGTCACTATGGACAACACGATCCGGTAAGGTTTATGTCGTCACGATTTAACGAGGTTGCTGAACAATTCGACTTCATCGAGCCTGCCAGGGCATTTCTGCATCGCCAAAGAAACGTGTTTCGTAGAGTTTAAGTTTTAAGTTGTTTTAGTTAATTTTATTCAATAAGACCCCAATTAGTCAGATGGATTTTTACAAATATACAATTATACAAATACAAATAACCCAAGAACGCACTTTATGTGCTTTGTGCTTTGGGTCATTGTCTATGTAAAACTTGAAGCTTTGACCCAAACCTATTTTACTGGCACTCTGCTTTAAATTTTCTTTCAGTATATTCAAGTATACATTCTGATCCATTATGACATTGATGAAAACCAAGTTTCCAACATCTCTAGCAGACATACATCCCCATACCATCACTCAACCCCCGCCACACTTAATTGTGGCTTTCAGATTTTTCACGTTCATCATTTGGTTTCCTCCAAACAAATCAACGACCGTCTGAGCCAAATATGTTAAATTTGGACTCATCTACAAAAATAACATCTTCCGAGTAGCACGTTTGAGTGTTTTCGTGCTGTTTAGCAAAATCGTATCGGAATATCTCTCTCTCTTCTGGCTGATGAACGACTTTTTCCTCGGTACACGGGCGTTGAAATTGTTCTTTCTGAATACATTTCGTATAGTTTCTGGACAAAGTTTGTCCGACAAACCTTTATTCCATTTCCCTGATTTAACTCCTTCGTGATGTCAATGGCTGTTGTTGTTAGATTTTCTCTTATTTTTCTCATCAAAAATCGTTCATGCTGCGGTTTCAACTTTTTCATGTTCAAGTTTCAAGATGTATACTGCCGTGAAACGCATATCAGTCCCATATGAATAAGAAATCAAGCAAAGATGGGACTGATATGCATTTCACGGCAGTATAGGGGTCTTTTTACAATGCAGCTTTAATCCGAGAGCTAGAAAGTGATAGCCCTACTGCAGATCCAGCAACTCATTTCAGAGTGTCTGGAGAGTCACGCCCATTCCGATGTTACTTTCACATACAATAGGCCCCGCATGTAAACATTACCGATATCATATGGATAAGGGCACTGCTACACACTTCCAGATTTGGAAATGTTAAATTTCCGAACCAGGCACGTATTTGGTACTATTTAAAAATAAGGTTATTGTTATGTAGTTATAATCAGATACATCTCACCCATAGCCGCTTCCTCAATGACACTCGCTTGTTCATTCGTAAACATACAAATTCTCGACGTTGATTCGTAATTAATTTCATGCACTCCCGACAAAATAAGCGCAAAAATTAAACTTGTTGAACTGCCCGTTAGATATGCAACCTGCATAACAAAACTCTGTACACCACGTGGTGAATGCTTCTGAAATTATGTGGCAGCCTTTCACGCACGCATGCGCGTTGTCTTCGTATACGTAAGCAAATGGCCGTTTTCTTCATGCACTGGTCTTATTTTTTTCACTCCGCACTCTGCCAATAATCAAATCCCCGCTATGAGGCGACTCTATATCGTCCTTCAAAACTGCTAATAATCATCGATTCACTCGCTACAAAGCTGACAAATACTCAAACTTAATAATTTATGTCCGAATGTCACAATGCTACCACTAATAAACAAAATTAAGCTGATGTAACTCTTCTTCCGGGTGCGGGGACGAAGCACAAAAAAAAACAAAAAAATGTGAAAATACTACTGACTCTCACACATTGCGCGAGGGAATCGATTTATTCACTACGTCTTTCCCAAAGCACGCGCATATTTTATGATTTCACTGTTAGTTAAAGGTAAATTACGAATAATTATTCGATTTTTTTTGGCGAAAACGGCGAAATGGCGAAACACGTCCAAGATGTATTTGTGGGAAAGTTGTTTTTAAATTCATTGATGGTGTACGTATACGGAATTGAGTCAATAGCATTTTAACAATGCTAGCAATCAAGGTCAACGCTCACACTTGCTCACTATTTTGAGTGATTCCTCCACTGAAAAGGCAGAAAGCTTCAACTCACCTTAATTGCTTTCATGCCCTGAATCGGAATACGATCACAGCCCGTTAGGAAAAGTAAGAACTTTTTCTTCTCCTCCAGTGTTAACTCGTGGAAGACCTCCCAGAACCACCGAATCTGTGGAAAATAAACCGTTAAGTCAAACACCCGTACATTTTTTAAGACTTCAAAATACATACCGCACAATCACTGGACTTGTATCCATTCTTGTACTCGGCATTTTCCTCCAAAACGTGCCAGTCGTACTCTTCGTTGCCGATGACCACCGCCATCAGTTCGTGAGCCTTGAACAGCTTAAGCACACGGCCACCGCACACCTTCATGAAGCCGAACCGAAACTGCTTGAACGATTTTTCCACCGATTTATTCAAAACATAGTCTATGTACAGTTTGACGAACTCTTCTCTGCAATGAAAAATTCCATTTCATATAAAATCACTTAACATATCGATAAAGAAAACACCTACTTATTATCCAACGTCACCCGAATCCGCTCGCCTCCGGGTTTCAGTTCAATCGTTTGCATTTCGCCAAAGTAGTCCCGCGTGGTGGAAAATGTCAGATCAAACACCTCTTCAAAGTCCGACTCCGTGTAGTCAAGGATGCTTTGCATCGATTGCGCCACAGTCGGTGCGAGATCCCGTAGGTCGACGAGATCTACTTCTTCGTCCAGAAGCTTCTTGTACAGTGCCAGCGGGAAAGGCAAATTGATGATCGTGAAATTGTAGATGGCCAATCCGCATAGTATTCCTATTAGAGCGAACATGGTGTCTTCGTTTTCGAAGTAATCTTCCGTGAACCATATCGCTCGAGAATCTTCGTACGTCTTGAACATCCCGTACTTGGGATCCAGGATATCTTTCAGTAGCAACATGAAGAACTCCTTCCGCAGGCCACCTGCGTCCTCAGCTTCCTCACCGTGGAATTTGATCTTCAGTGGTTTCTTCAGATCGTTGGCAGTGTATTGCGCCAGTTCTCGAATCGTATCCTGAACGATGTTTTCCTCGATACATTTAGCACGATGAACTGCGGGACGCTTCGGTCTGGACGGAACATGGACATAAAGCTCGCTTGGGCTGCATCCTGCATCGCTTGATGCATCTGTAGTCCCTGGTCGGTCTGCAGCAGGTATGTTTTGGCAGAAGCGTTGAAGAGGAAGGGATAATTGCACAAGGAGAAATATGTTCCGTTGGTGTCCGTCACCCAGCGCACGTAGTCCAATCGGATGTCGATCAGATCGTCAATCTCGGGGATGTGGAATTGTTCGTAAGGCAGTTTCGTTTGCCTGTCGGTGTGATTGATTTTGTAAAGAATTGCCACCAGGTTCAACATCGAAGACAGGTTGGCTTCGTAGCGTATTTCCTGCTTTTCCACGTTACAGCCGACCGCTTTCGGGAACTTGAAGTTAAGTATGTATACTATGACGTTTTTGAAGTTCGCCAACAGGCGTTCGTAGTACTCCAACGATTGATTTGCCCACCAACGGGCCACGACCGTGAAGGGGTTCTTCTGAAGGTTCTGCACGGCTTGGCTGAACGGAGTATGCAGGTTCTGGTAGTTTTTGGAGTTGATAAATTCGTGGTACAATGGCAGCGTTAGATAGACTCGTAACGTTTCCACGTCGGCTGGTGAAGCCACAAGCGAGCTGATCAGATCCGTGGAGATTGATTCCCAAATCAGTTGCTTGAGGGTATCGTGTTCAATTTTGCGAATGCATTCGAACGATTCTTCCACGGCTTCCATGTTCACCCCGGGATGTTTGGATGTACAGCAAAAATGCTGCTCGTTTGGTAGCAGCCAGGATCCGTTGAAGCAGGCCAGACTTCTGAATACAGTTTCTACCACCGTCAGCAGATCGATGTCGACGGTTTCGTCCGGTAGAACACGGCACAGGCTTTTGCCAATTTCACTCGACATGGACAGGATTTGGCTGTTGGGATCAGGCAGGCGGTAGTCGGCGGAACCTAAACAGTCGTCATCGTCGGCTTGCAGCGAAACGAAGCACTGATCACCGCCGGAGAAGATTCGTCCCACGATGAGTTTGACCGGGGGGCCGGGATTGATGGTGGCTATTTTATCCGGCGGGGAATCAACCTGGGGATGCGAAAAGGATTGAGAAAAAAAGAGATAGTGGTAAACATTGGGAACATTCCAAGATCAAGTAGGCTACTTAAAATGTAAATCTTTATGGAGCACGGAAATCTTATGCTTTTTTTTAAACAAACTGTGATTCTTCTTCTTTTGTGGAGGCGATTAAATTTTAGGTTGTTCTTGTTCCTTTGCAATCATAGCTGAAATTATCTTCTGAGACTAAGAAAAGCGATAATTCATTAAGATTCTATAACATTCCCCAGAAACCCATTCCCAGAATATCATTCCCCAGAATACGGGGGCAGCCCATATGGCATAAAGTCGTTCGGCATAAGGTCGTTTGGCATAAAGTTGTTTGGCATAATGTCATTTGGCATAACCATAACTTGAGCTAGGTGGTCATTTGGCATAATGCCGTTTAGCATAATGACCATTTGGCATAACACTTTTGAAATAACATGCAACATACAACAGCGATCAAGAGTACCTTAGCGCAATAGCAGCCATCTTAGGATCTAAAGCAAAGTAACATTCATCAATTGATTTTAGATATTTATCATGTAATTTTTTCACCGTAATTGTATTTTATTTAAAAAAAAATCATACATTGAATTAAATACCTATCTGTTTGGCTAATGAGGCATGTTACTCTTTGTTCATGAAAAATGCGAAAGTAAGACATTACTTAAATGATTATCGACTGGAAAGTTTGGTATTCCTGGATATGGTTTTCAAATCTAGAGTTTATCTAATACTACAAATAAACCTACACGCTCAAAACACACTTTCTTTCACTATCTCTTTTGTTCTCACAAAAGAGTTATTCAATTTTCGTAAAAAGTCAAGTTTTGAATTTATTCGAACCGACTCAAGTTTTGAATTTATTCGAAACGAAGGTGTAGACTGAGAAAACAATATCCAGAACATAAGACATTAGCATCGCTAGGTTGATTAATCTAGGTTTTTCTCCATAGTAATATTCCCTTCTTTCAAAATAGGCTGTTCATCAAAATATGACATTCTTAGGTTTCAGGATTAAAATTGAAATTTGAAAATCAAATGTTTTCTTCTCTGATGTTGAACAGTGAATTTTTGGATTGACTAAATGTATGGTTTAGTTATGTTTGGCACAATTTATTCCATACCGATAGAAACGCAATTGTCATAAATAGTTGAATATGGGAAGTATTGTAATCTTTCTAGTTTATTAATTAGGTTGTTCTTTAAAGTTTTTTTTTTAATTATTTTACATTCTATGATGATTAGCCATAACCACTGAACAAAACAATAACAGTTGATGTAAATCGTCCACACCGGAGTAATTCGTTAATTGTCCAGTGTAACTGTTGAGATTGCGTATCAATTATCAGCTTGTTGAGCTTGTACGTCTGTTTGCGTTTCCAGTATTTGAGACAAACAAAGACAAATGTTTCTAATGAAACATTAAGGGCTTATGCTGAATCATTCTTAATGACAGTCATTACCTCAACATTTAGAATTGATATAACCCTGAGTCGGTACTAGATATTGAAAATTCAACCACATCAGTTTGTATGCTAACTTGCTGTGAGCAATCTGATAGAGTTTGATTCGATGTTCATTCACTAACAATCGAGATTTATCAATTTGAAATAGCAAGGTGAGTTTGCGAGAGCGAGATAAAAGATAGGAAAAATACATGGAGCAGCAATTCACCTTAACAAACACATTTTCATTCGAAACAATATTTTTCAAACAGTAATCAATGGTAAATAGCCATTATTCCAACTCTATGTCTACTGAATTTTGAATGTCCAAGTTATACCAAGTTATAATTATGCCAACTACCAGCATTCATTTTCCAATATTTATGCCAAATGGTCATTATGCCAAACGGCCTTTATGCCAAATGACCATTGTTTATCCAACATCTTATGCCAAATGACATTATGCCAAACGACTTTATGCCAAACGACGTTATGCCATATGGGGTAGCCCCCCAGAATACACCATTCCATACAGGGTGTCTGCAAATCATCCGTACAGACTTTGTCGGCATGCAGAACCAAGCGGATTAAAGTAAGCATACCTACATGGTTTAACATCTTGACCCATTGTCTTTATACGCAGTATGTTTGGTACAGTTGTGATTTCTTATTCATTCAAAATTAAGCCGAATGAGTTGCGCGCAGGTGTAACTGAACTTTTTCGAAAAGTAGAAAAGAGTTGTTTCAGTGATTGCAAAGACCCTAAATATGGCAAAATCTAAAGTGACGCAATAAAACGATACAGCTTAAAACGCAAGATGACCGCGTAGGGAGAGCAAAAGGCGCACCGTTCGGACTCCACAAATGCGCGAGATTATCAAGCGAAA
Source organism: Aedes japonicus (assembly GCA_034211315.2). Lineage (NCBI taxonomy): Eukaryota > Metazoa > Arthropoda > Insecta > Diptera > Culicidae > Aedes > Aedes japonicus. The sequence goes on along the minus strand of JASCZW010000408.1, from coordinate 253,278 downwards.
TTCTTCGATTTCCATACGAAAGTTGGCGAAATCACAGAAAATTCGTCCAGTGGAGCCATAGTTCACGACGATTTGAAGCTTCAGTCAGATAAACTGTGCAAGAATCACTACTTGAATGACACCATTTTGGCGAGCACCTGAACGGTAATGTTATAGAGAACGAAATTGGTCGGTAATAAATCTAGGAATACGCGCAGAAGATGACAGGACCCCGACCCCAACTCTTCAGGAAGATGAGGAAGAAATTGGTCGGTTGAAAAACAACAAAGCCGCTGGTGTTGACCAACTCCCAAGCGAGCTATTGAAATACGGTGTTGAAGCATTGGCCAGAGCGCTGCACTGGGTAATTACCAATATTTGGGAGGAGGAATGTTTACCGGAGGATTGGATGGAGGGAATGGTGTGTCCCATCTATAAGAAGGGCGACAAGCTGTATTGCTGCAATTATCGTGCGATCACGCTACTGAGCACTGCCTACAAGTAGCTCTCCCAAATAATATACCGCCGCCTGTCACCAATTGCAAAGGAGTTCGTGGGGCAATACCAAGCGGGATTAATGAGTGCCCGCGCTACTACGGACCAGATTTTGCTGCAGAAATGTCGCGAATACAACGTGCCCACATATCATCTTTTCATCGATTTCAAATCAGCGTATATTACAACCGATCGAGACCAGCTATGGCAAATCATGCACGAATATGGATTTCCGGAAAAACTGACGCGGTTGATCAAAGCAACCATGGATCGAGTGATGTGTGTCGTCCAAGTCCCTTCGAATCTCGGAGAGGGTTACGGAAAGGTGATGGATTGTCGTGTTTGTTGTTTAACATTGCACTGGAGGGTGTGATTCGAAGCGCTGGGATACACACGAGTGGCACGATCTTCAGGAAGTCTGTCCAACTATTTGGCTTCGCCGACGACGTTGATATCGTAGCACGTAACTTTGAGACTTAAGGCTGAAGCTGGTAGGATTGGGCTTGTGATTAATGCGTTGAAAACAAAATACATGAAGGGAAGAGACTCACGAGAAGACAATGTTAGCCTCCTAGCACGACGAATTCGTGTATCTGGGCTCATTGGTGACCGCCGATAACGACACCAGCAGAGAAATACAAAGGCGCATTATGGCTGGCAATCGTGCCTACTTTGGACTCCGAAGGACGCTATTATCGAACAAAGTTCGCCGAGCCACAAAGTTGACCATCTAAAAGACATTAATTAGACCGGTAGTTCTCTACGGCCACGAAATATGGACATTGCTAGTGGAGCACCAACGCGCCCTTGGAGTCTTTGAACGGAAGGTGCTGCGTACGATCTATGGTGGAGTGCAGATGGAAGACGGAACGTGTAGGAGGTGAATGAACCACGAATTGCACTAGTTGCTGGGAGAACCTCCCATCGTACACATCGCAAAAATCGGTCGACTACGATGGGCTGGGCATGTCGTAAGAATATCGGACGTCAGCCCTGTGAAAATGGTTCTAGAAATCGAACCGACAGGTACAAGAAGAAGAGGCACGCAACGAGCAAGGTGGATCGATCAAGTAGAAGGCGACCTGCGGACCCTCCGCAGACAGAGTGACAGCCATGGACCGAATAGAATGGAGACAACTTCTGTGTACAGCAGAGATCACGCCGGCCTTAGTCTGATTGATAAGGTAAGTAAGACACCATGAAAGCAAACCGGTTGAGAATAGCAAAGGTTCTCCTGAACCGCTTATCCGAGGGCCACTGGCCGCTATCGGTCAGTGCTGTTCACCGATGAAACAGCTTTTACAATCGAGCAGCATCACAACCACCAAAATGATCGGCAGTTGCTTCCAGGTGCATCCAAAAATCATGGAAGTAACGTTCGTATTAAAAAATGAACAAAAATTGACGATTTTTCATGGGTTTACCTTCACCCAGAGATGGCATTTCGCACTAATGTTACGCCGGTGCGTGAGATTAGTACCTTCGCAGAGGATACAGCCATAACTCACCTCAGATAAACCAAAATGCTCTTTTATTCAGTGAAAAATAGACAGAGTGAAACCACACCCTCTTTTAAACAATCGCGCTCACGTGCTTCCATCTGTCTTCGCCCACGTGCAATCGCTTGCGATTACTGCCGCGTACACTGGGGCGAGGAAGCACCAGTGCTCTCTCTGTGATTTGCTGGTGCGATTGAAAGTTAAAACATCGTCGGAGTTGCAGAAAATGTCCGAAAGAAGGAAGCGGCAAGAAACATTATTCTTTCTTCCTTTGTTATGTAGCGTCAAATCGAATCAATCAAAATGCAATCAATGCTGTATATTAGCAGAAGAGCCCACGCCAGTGAGCTCACTGGGGCGCACGCGTCAGGGAATTTAAATGGATTCGCTTCTGTGAATTTGAAAGCTCTTCTTCTCACTCTAGAGCGATCGAGTGTAGTGTGAATAAAATCCATTTTTTCCACTCACATGTGCTACCCGCATGCAAACAAGGGGGTGAATATAAACAAGAGAGAAGAGCGCTCGTTGAGGTAGGAAGGGTGTGTGGAAAATTTAAAATCTCTCTCTCCCACACTGAGGATATGGACATCACTGCATATAAACTCACATTTTCGAGAAGGCTGTTACAGTCAATGTTGCACTTAAACACGTCAAAATTGAACAACATTTCAGCATCGACGACGAATCGAGTCGAGAAGCTCACTCAAAACGCATGTTGTCAGAATCGACGCAATTTTCGTCCACCGCCAATCGTATCGCAATTACGTCAGAGGTACGGTTCAGTGATCACACTGGAAATCGTTCGTGTCCGCATCGATGCAAGGAGGCCACGGGTGCAGAGTCATCACATACCTAATGATGCGCTTTTGGACTCTCTCAATACGAGCGATATGGACGGCATGATACGTCCATATTCAAGTACACTGCGATCTAATGCGCAGAACAGGGCTTTCAGTGCATGCCATAATTTAAATGGGCTGTGTTCCGACGTAGGAAACCTAGCATCGCATTGGATTTCGCAGTTGTCACTGAGATGTGTTCCTTAAAGCGTAGTTTACTATCAAGTATGACGCCAAGGTCCTTGATCAACTTGACTATTTCTAATGGCAATTTTTTTTCCTTTATCATCGAGATTTTCAGCCATGGGCTGGCTCATCTTCTGTTACCTTTTAGGTATTTTCGTAACTTGTCCGGGGGTGAGATTCGAACTCGTGACTTCGGCGTAAAAGGTGTGGATGTTAACCACTACTTGTTGCCTTACTAACAAGTTGCTCTAGATGTGGATTCCAATTTAGTTTGCTGTCAAGAGTTACGCCTAGATACTTGACTGTGCGTGAAAGTTTTAAAGGCGTTCCTTTCAGTTTAATTTCTCTGATAGAAAATTTCCTCTTTCATGTGATCGGTACAGTAGTAGTTTTCAAAGGGTTTATATTTAACCCTTTTTTGGCACACCACGATGAAACATAATTTAAAGCATTGTATTCTCTCTCAAATGATATGGTCATGTTTTCCTCGCACTACTATGCCTATATCATCTGCGAAGCCAATAATCTCTTATAGAGTTTTTAAAAGCTCATCAACTTTTAAAGATCATAATAAGAAGGAGAGAACACCTCCCTGAGGATACCCTTTTGCAGCTCTATCTGTTATGAATGAGCTTCCAAGGTTTGCTGAAATTTCTCTTTTAGAAAGCATCTCATTAATCCAATTAGCAATGCTTTCATCAAACCCACGGTTTATCGGGTTAAACAACAAGAAACACAATACCAGTGCGGTGAACGCAAAGTTGGTCTATTTTAGCTGGTTCTGTTCGAGTTTTGCTGATGCTAATCAAGTATAGAGTTGTTCCAAAAATAGACCACCGCTGAAGATGCCCTTACAACACCACATCAAATGTGCGTTCCATAAAAGAGTGCTCTACTAGTGATCGTTTTGATCATCTGCAAATTTTCCATTTGAAACAGCAAACCATGTGACTGATCTGAGCTTGAGCTTCCTTCAGTTTGAAGATTGGCTGTCGCATGCCGATTTCCTTACCCTTGAGCTCGCTTTGCAGGAAAACTGTGACTGCATCCATTTTATACGACGTTCAAGTTGTTCACCAGAGCCACCAACTATCAGATGACCGGGTAAGCATCTTCTGGTACCAGTTTGTTCGTTCTCAAGAACCATTTTCAATGGGCTATTTTTATAGATCACGGATTTTTCCGGATAGACGATGGGAGGTTTTACCAGTAACAAATTCGTCTTTCATTCGCAGTCTTCACGTTCTGTTTTTCATCTGCACTAAATCTTAGGATCCCCTGCTTACATTGTCCATGTTTCTTGTCCGTGGGCTATTGGTCGAATTAATGTCAACTAGTAGATCGTAAAATTCATAGTGTGGTAAACTGTGTTTGCAATCAAGCATCCGTCGGACTTCAAAGTAGGCACGATTTCTAGCTATAATGCGTCTATGTATATCTCAGCTGTCGATGACCGCGTCGATCTGAACTCAGACTTAGAGGCTAACAGTTATCCCGTGAACCTCTTCCTTTCATGTATATTGCATACGGCGTATTAATGACAAGTCCAATCCTGCTAGCTGTGCCCTTTAGTCTACGTGTACGTTTCCGCCATCGTCTCAAAAAGAAGCTGAATGACTTTCCTGCAATTTGTATCAATCGTGTCTATCTCCGCTTGTCGAATCAAACCTCCCAAAGCAATGTTTAACAGCAAACACGAAAGTTTAGAACCTTGCCGCCCGCCTCTCTTCAAGATTGAAAATTATTCAAACCACCGCCAAGCACTAAATGCATAGAATATTTTTCACTGTTCATATTTACCCATGGTCCGCGAACGATCTGCGGCGTATTGGAGCTGGTACTGACTCCCAAGCCCAGCTGGCCGACTCCACCCAGGCCGAATCCGTAGATTTTCCCTCTGGAGGGCACGAATGCCAACGTATGCCGCCGTCCGCATGCAATCTGGGTAATCTTGCTTCCCATCAGTTCGAACACCATCCTCGGTAGGATCTCGTTGCTGCACGTGCCATGGCCCAGCTGGCCAAACGTGCCCGCACCACAAGTGAACACTCCACCTTCCTGAGTAAGAAACACGGAGAAGTCGTCTCCGCAGCTTATATACCGAACGCCTAGATTCCGCAGCGTTTTCAATTGCTGTGGATAACATCGAGATACGAGATCGTTCAGGCCTAGCTGACCGAAAGTATTTTTGCCCCAGCCGAATATGGCACCAGATCTGAAAGGGAATCGAAATATATACACAAATCTAGGCCATAAAACGGGCAGATCTTACTTGGAAACAGCGAAGCTGTGATTTGCTCCGCAAGCTATAAATGCTATAGGAATCCCCGCAAGCGATTTGATTAACGTCGGGGTCACAACCTTTTCAGTGGTCGTTCCCAGACCTAGTTGACCGTAGCCGTTCGCTCCCCATGCGTACAGCTCGCCACTGTTGGTCAACACAAGGCAATGGAAGTGACCGGATGCGATTTGAACCACCGTTTTCGTGGCAATTGTTTTGATCGTCCGCGGAGTATTGTAGTTGAGAAGGTCAGTATCGTGACCCAGCTGGCCGGTGGAGTTCGAGCCCCAGCTGAACACCTGTCCCCAGTTGGTCAAGGCCAACGAGTGGGCCATTCCACAGTCGACATGCGTAATGATATAATTTTCGAGCGATGAGATTAATTCTGTCAGATTTGGAACGAAATGAGACGTGAAAAAAATTATGTGGGAACCTACAACTCTAGGAATATACTATGACACCAAGCATAAATAGTTTTCAACGAAACAAACAAAACAGAGAGAAATAGAGGATAGGCAATGCAATTAATGAGATGATACACGATTTCATGTGGCAAAAATATCACATACTAAATCGGCACGTACGTGGCCGTTTGTTGGGCAGATAGTCGGTGTCGTGCCCCAGCTGTCCGTGGTCATTGTTGCCACAGGAGAATAGTTTCCCGTCCTTGGTCAGGAGCAGTGTGTGTGTGATGCCGCAGGCCGCTTGCTTGACGCTCGATGCATGGCACCAGTCCATTTCTCTGGGGAGCAGCACCTTCAGGAGAATTGGTCGGCATGATCAAATTTATAGTACAATTGTATCATAATGTTTTTTACCTGCTCTTCTTCGATTCCGCCTAGACCCAGTTCACCGTAAACGGTGTTGCCCCAGCAATAAACCGCCATACCGTTCGCGCAGTATGGCTTTCGTTGCAAGCGCGTTCAATGTACTGAAATGGAAACAAAAACATCGATAAACGGACTCTCGCTTTGAAGGAAACAGCTCGCTCTTCGAGAACATACTTCTCACTATCAACTTCTTTAGGTTATTGCGGTTTCTCGTTTTGTCTTTTGATTGGGCTCAAATCATTGCGATCTATTGCGTCATATTCATGCAAGCAACCCAAAGGTGGACGAAATCTCAACAAACAACTTTTCGACGATATTACGCATCAAATGTCACGAATTAAAGTGAAAATCAATATTAGGACGAATGCAACCTGCTACGGTAATTATCTGTTGAAAAAGTTGATGCTATCTTACTTCTCACCGTGAAATCGCAACCTAACGGTGAACAAACAGAAAATGTTCTAGAAATCCGCGAGGCCTTGCGTTCGTTCGTACGCTACGCGGGACAAATTACACAAGATTCCACAGCTCTAGACGAAATTAACATTACATGCCATCAGCAAGGATTGGAAAGGTCGCGAACGATATGAAAGCACAAAAGGCAAGTAAGCCAAAACAAACCTGTTATTGTGTGGACCGAAGTCGAATGGAGGATTTGCCTTTATCAGGAAGTGTTGGCCATCCGCATTGAACTAACCGGCTGGTTTACGTTTCTTTCGAACCTTACACGATAGCAAACCGTTTGGGATGACAAAATTTCACTTCTATTGGTAAATTTTCACAAAATACTCATTAAATTTCACATGAACAGTTACTGCGGATGATACTGATTAGAGAGAAGAAAAAAAAACTTCGTGTAGTTTCTCTGAACTGACGTCTAGGCACAAGTTTGAAAACGGCGTAGTGAGTGAATCGCGAATTGAGAAAAACATCGGACATCAATTTAATCATTTAAATATTAACTTTGTAATTGCTTTGGTAATGATCATGTTGTCTGCTAAGATGCTCCACACATTGTGTTACAATAGTTATCATCTGTGATAAATTCCAATTAGATATAAAGCAAAATAATAACACCACGATAAGCTCTTTTGTAATCGCCCAACTGTTGCACCTGAAGTGTGAGCGCACGCACACTCACCCAGGTTTAGAAAAAAATGCACATCAAATGCAATTTTCTCTGTAAAGTGCTTGCTTGTTTACAATCAGCAGGTTAGAATTTCGAAACATTTAACTGGTGTGCGTGCGCGGTGGCTGTGTGAAGAACAGTGTGAATGCTAAACTCGATAGATGCTGTAGCTAGTCCGATGTTATGGGGAGCAAGTGCAATTGGTATCTATCTTCTATATAATAAAAATGAGTTGGGGTTTCCTTTGTCACGATTTAACTCGCAAGTGGAAGGACCGATCGGCGTGAAATTTTGTATGCAGAGATTTTTGGGGCCGGAGAATAATCTTATGATGGTTTGAGACCCCTCCCTTCACTGGAAAGGGGGGCTCCCATACAAATGAAAATCATATATCTACACAACTCGAGAACTAATCAAGCAAAAGAAACCAAATTTAGCATGTGTGAGTTTTTGAAGGCAAAAAATGGTTTTTATGGTAACTTGAGAACCCTTCCCGTCATAAAAGGGGGGGGGGGGGCTCGCATACAAATAAAACACAATATTCTGCATAACTCTGGAACTAATCAAGCAAACGGAACGAAATTTAGCATGTGGTTGCTTTTTAAGACGAAAAATGTTTCTATGTTGGTTTGAGACTCCTTCCCATCCTAAAGGAGGGGGGGGGGAGGGGGGGGGCTCTCCGATACAAATGAAATACACTATTCTGCATGACTCGAGAACTAATCAAGCAAATTGAACCAAATTTAGTATGTGGTGGTTTTTGATGACAAAAAATTGTTCTATGTTGATTTGAGACCTCTCCCCTTTCTGAAAGGGGGGAACCTATTCAAATGAAACGCAAATCCTTACATAACTCGAGAACTAACAAGAGAAATTGAACCAAATTTCGCATGTGGAAGTTTTTGATGGAGGGAAATGTTTCTATGGTGATTTGAGACTCTTCCGTCATATGAGGAGGAAGGGGGGAGGGGGTGCTCTCAAACAAATGGAACCCAAATTTCTGCATAACTCGAGAAATAATCAAGCAAATGGAACCAAATTTGGAATGGACGAGTTTTTTAAGGCATGAAATGTTTTTATGGTGGTTCAAAACCCCTCCTCCCTCTAAAAAGGGGGGCTACCATACAAATGAAACAAATTTCAACCAAACATGAGAACTATACCTACTGCTTTGCAAATTTGTATTCAGTGGTTTTTGGATTCGGGAAAGCATCTTATGATTGTTCGAGAGCCCTCCCGCCTCTAGAAAGGGTGGGATCCCATGCAAATGAAAAACAAATTCCTGCATAACTCGAGAACTAATCAAGCAAATGGAACCAAAATTGGTATGGGTGAGTTTTTGAAGGCAAGAAATGTTTTTGTTGTAATTTAAGACCTCTCCTCACTCTGAATAGGGGGGCTACCATACATACGAAACACAAATTTAAACCAAACATGAGAACTATCCCTACCGCTATGCAAATTTGTATGCAGAGGTTTTTGGGTCCGAGAAAGGATCTTATTATAGTTCGACACCCCTCCCGCCTTTAGAAAGGGGGGCTCCCATGCAAATGAAAAACTATTTTCTGCATAACTTAAGAACTAATCAAACAAATGGAACCAAATATGGCATGTGGAGGTTTTGTAGGCAAGAAATGTTTCTACGGTGGTTTGAGACCCTAAACAAGAGAAACCAAATTTAGCATGTGTGAGGTTTTAAAGGCAAGAAAGGTTTCTATGATGGTTTCAGATTCCTCTTCGCCCTGAAAAGGGGGGCTCCTATACAAATGAAATACAATATTCTGTATAACTCGGGAACTAATCAAGCAAATTGGACCAAATCTGGCATGTGGAGGTTTTTGAAGATGAATACTGTTTCAATGCTTATTTGAGACCCCTCCCTATTCTGAAGGGGGGGGGGGGGGCTCCCATACAAATGAAACACAAATTTATGCATAACTCGAAAACTAATCAAGAAAATGGAACCAAATTTGGCATATGGAGGTTTTTGAAGGAGAGAAATGTCTCTATGATGATTTGAGACCCCTCCGCCCTATAAAAATGGAGGGAGGGATCTCCCATATAAATGAAACACAATTTTTTGCATAACTCGAGAACTAATAAAGCAAATGGAATCAAAATTGGCATGTGGAATTTTTTGAAGGAGAGACTTATTCCTATGGTGGTTTGAGATCCCTTTGCCCTCTGAAAGGGGGGGGGGGTCTCTCATACAAATGAAACGCAATTTTCTGCATAACTCGAGAACTATTCAAGTAAATGAAACCACATCTGGAATGTGGGGGTTATTGGAAACAGAATTTTTATTTATATTAAAATGGATTTCTGTCTGACTGTCTGTCTGACCGATCGGAGTGAAAATATGTATGCAGATATTTTTGGGGCTGGAGAAGATTCTTATGATTGTTTGAGACCGCTTCCCCCTTCCGGCTCGCATACAAATGAAACACAAATTTCTGCATAGCTTGAGAACTAATCAAGCAAATGGAATCAAAAATGGTATGCGGGGTTTTTTGAATGCAAGAAATGTTTCTATGGTGAATTCAAACACAAATTTCAACCAATCCTGAGAAATATCCATGTAACTAAGCAACAAACTGTGTATTGTTTGGGTAAGAAGAATGTTTTGATAGAAGTTTGAACTCCTTTTTACTCATAAAAAAAAACTCATTCAAAAAAACCGTCAGTTCTATGTACTTCGCACCGGGATCAGCTAGTTTGGTATAAAAATAGAGGTTGGTTTCTTAACATCATCTCAAAAAAAAAAAAAATCCGGAGTCTACCGATACTTTTATTGATCTCATAGGCTCTATTATCAAATTAATAACCAGGCAGACGCAAACTCACGATAGTTCGAAATGCCACCAAGAGCAAACTCAGTTACAGTAACCGTCTATGATAGTAACCGTCAAACAATTGTACTATAGTTAGCCACGATAATTTGTTATAATAAAACATTCATTCATTCTTTTAACCTCAAGCTGCATGCATATATGTTAATATCTGAGCCCAGTGCGAGCGCCACTACGCTTGCAGCGAAATTAATAAAAAAATTAATAGAACTTTATGGTTGTTCTACAGAATGAGTTTTTATTATCTTGACTAAGCAGGGGTTCAAAGTTCTATCAGAACATGCTTCTTACCCGAGAAATACACGTTTTGTATTTTAGTAACCTGGATAATTCTCATGTTTTAAAGAAATCTGTGTTTCATTTGTATGGATGCCCCCCTCTCCAGAAGGGGGAGGTTCCTCAAACCATTATACAATCATTGCCTTCAAAACCCCCCACATGCCAGTTTAGGTTCCATTTGCTTGATAAGTTCTCGATTTATGCAGAAATTATTGTTTCATTTGTATGGGAGACCCTCCTCCCCCTACAGAGGGGGAGTGGTCTAGAACTGTCATAAAAACTGTCTTGCCGTCATTGGCTCTCGAGGGGCGTAGGGGTCTCAAATTTGATTCCATATTCTTGATTAGTGTTCGAGTTGAGCATGAGCATGAGAATGATTGACCACCCGAGGCTGCTACTCCATTGCTGCCAGATGAGCTGTTATTACACAGAGAACCAACAGATGATGCTTGTGACTAGCATACATCCTCAATGTGTAAGAACTGGTGATCCCAAACTAAGGCAATACCAGCGCCGGCCCCGCCCGAATGCAGGTCAAATAAGGAAGGGGTAGGAATATTTTGACGTAATGCTCGCTTTATTGGAAGCCGAGAACACCTCTGTACTTCCACGAGAAATCACTGGGATGTTGGATAAAATGATTGGGTTTGCAGCAGGATCCGTTTTGGTAAACAGTGTGCTGAGTGCAACTGACGTCGGTAGCGAATAAGATAATTTACTATGTTTCCGATTTATTCTCTGTACAGAGATCCACATTATAGTTATGCAAGTTTTGACACCAATTGAAACCAAGAATTGGGGCCACTCACTTGTGTAGGTGGTTTACTTCAGCAGAATACAACAATATGTTAAAACACCGAGTTTGAAGACTGATTTAAACCAACGGTAGGGATGCTGATTGGGCCACTCACAAGTGTGGGTGGTTTATTTAAGTAATAAACAAAAATACGTTAAAACATTCAGTATGAGAACCGATTTAAACCAACAGTTAGGATGCCGTTTAGGCCACTCACAAGGGTAGGTGTTTCATTTAAGCATAATACAAAAATATTTAAAGACATTGTTTACTTGATTAGTTCTAGAGTTTTTTTTTTTTTTAAAAAGACCGTGCAACATCGTAGTAGCTACTCCTTTACTGATAAGAACTAGTGTAATTGCACAGAGAACCACATAGATGGAGCTTGGGAGTAGCTTTTACATCTTCAATGTACAAGTTCACTAATTCTATTTATAGATCAGTACCGGCGCCGGCCACATCCTCACGGTCTTTTGGGGAGGGGGGAAGAAGGATGATTAGTTTGACAATCGTTGTTATTAGAGACCGTGAGCACCACTGCATCTCTACAATTGCCAAAGGAAGGATAGTTGTGTTAGTGTGGCAGGTTTATTTGTAGATCATGGATTCACTGTGGTAAGTGATGCGATCAATGAAAGGCGCAGTAGACTGCTTTTTATTTTAAATCTAGTGGTGATAGAAAAAGGCAAGTGACAAATGGCAAGGAAGGGGACGGACCTGGGATTGAACTCCCGACCATCTGCTCAGTAAGCAGAACGGGTAACCACCGAGCTACCCAGCCGCGTCATTTACTTGATTAGTTCTTGAGTTATGCAGAAACTTGTGTTTCATTTGTATGGAAGCCCTCCTCCCCTCTATAAAAGAAAGGAGGGGTCTCAAACTACCGTAGAAACAGAAAAAAGCCCCCTGATCCAAAGACGGGAGGGGTATCAAACCACTGTAAAAACATTTCTTGCCTTCATAAACCTCAACATGCCAAATTTGGTACCATTTGCTTGATGAGTTCTTGATTTATGCAGAAATTTGGGTTTCATTTGCATGGGAGCCTCTCCTCTTTCAGGAAGAGGAGTAGTCTCGAACCATCATAAGAACCTCCGGCCCCAAAAACTCCTTCATAACAATAGGGATAAACATAATAGGAATAATTCTCAGGTTTTGTTGTTATTTGTCTTTCATTTATATGAGAGCCCCCCCCCCCTTTCATTCAAAGAGGAGAGGAGTCTTGAACCACAGTAGAAGCGTTGTTTGCCTTTATAACCCCCCACATGCCAAATTTGGTTCCATTTGTTTGATTAGTGCTGGAGTTATGCAGAAATTTTCGTTTAATTTGTTTCGGAGCCATCCCTTCCAAATAAGGAAGGGGCCTCAAACAACCATAGAAACATTTCTTGCCTTCAAAAACTCCCGCATGCCAAATTTGGTTCCATTTGCTTGATTATTTATCGAGTTATGCAGAAATTTGGGTTCCTTTTGAATGCCTCCCTTCAGATAGGGAAGGAATCTCAAACCATCATAAGAACCTTTTTGGCCCAAAAAACAAACATATTTTCCTAACAGTTGAGATAATTCTCCTTTTTGGTTGAAATTTGTGTTTCGTTTGTATGAGAGCCGCTCGTCCTACCAGAGAGAGAGGAGGGGGCTCGTACCACCGTAGAAACATTTTTGCTTCCAAAATCCCTGCATGCCAAATTTGGTTCCATTTGCTTGATTAGTTCTTGAGTTATGAAGAAGGAGATCCCCCTTCCAGAAGAGGGGTCTTAAACCACCATGGAAACATTTTTTGCTCACAGACAGAAAGACAGACAGACAGACAGACACAAAAACAGAAAAAAAAGAAACAAAAAAAGAAGGAGCAGGCGAGGCGAATGTTTTCGCCAAAAGTGGAAAGCTGCTGCGATCTCCAGTGATGCCACAGGCAGCAGTAGCGAGTACAAGCAGTTTGGCGAAGACTGGTGAGATCCAGGCAGGCCAGAAGGAGCTAGGAGCCGTGAATAGGGTGACGAGCATCAAATCCGCCGTTAAAGCAGACGAGCGCGAACATGACGCGCTCAAAAGTAGAGCCGAATCAGCTGAAAACGCTGAAAGAGGCAGTGACGCACGCAGCGGAGCACGGAGCGGAGCACACAGCGGCTCCGGCATAGCAGACACCAAAGAGCCCCCGAAATACTCGCACGGAGAAGCGAGTCAGGGACTCACCAGGAGAGCACGAAGCCCCGAAGAAGCAGCGTAACGTGCAGGACTTTGCTAGCGTACTGAAGGAAGGCGTCAAGAACGGTGATTGGCAAACCGTGGAAAGCCAGCGGGAGAAGAGGGAAAAGCAGGAGAGACACGTGGAGAAGAAAAAGGAGCAGAAGAAGAAAGAAAAACGTCGGTCTCCTCGGAAGAGGCTTAAGGGGGATGCTTTGATCGTCGAAGTGAGTGATCAGACGACGTACGCAGCGATCTTAAGAAAAGTGAGGAAGGACCCAGAGCTCAAGGTCTTGGGTGAAAAAGTGGTGAGGACTAGGCGCACCCAGAAGGGGGAGTTGCTGTTCGAGCTGAAGAAGGATCCCATGATCAGGAGCTCGGCCTTCCGGGAACTTATTGCCAACTACTTAGGTAGTGAAGGAAATGTAAGGGCTTTAACGCAGGAGGCAGTGGTCGAGTGCAGAGACCTGGACGAGATCACTACATTCGGTTGAGGAGAGCGTACGGTGGTACACAAATAGCAGCGATACGACTACCGGTAGAAGCTGCCAACAAAATGGTGGAGGTGGCAAGGTGAAAGTCGGATGGTCAGTGTGTCCGTTGAGACTCACCCCTCGAATAAACAAACAGATGGAGAGATGCTTTAAATGCATGGCGTTTGGCCACCAAGCGCGAAACTGCAAAGGCCCGGACAGATCCGGTCTATGTAGGAAATGTGGTGAAGAAGGACACGTTGCTAGGGACTGCACGAAGCAACCGAGATGCTTGCTCTGCAAACCGGAAGACGGAAACGACTACGTGACGGGTTGCTTCCAATGCCCTGCATACAAGAAGGCGATGGCGGGCCGGGATTAATGGAGATAATCCAGTTAAATCTCAATCATTGCGACACCGCACAGCAACTGTTGTGGCAGTCGACAACAGAAGCAATGTGCGACGTGGCAATTATTGCTGAACCATATCGGAGCCGAATGCTGGACGCTCTCTCAGAGAAGCTGATCGACCGAAGACCGGTAATCATTGGAGGCGACTTCAATGCTTGGGCAGTGGAATGGGGAAGCAGACTGACTAACCCCAGAGGGTACAGTTTGCTGGAAGCATTGGCGAAGCTGGACATCAGGCTGTGCAACAAAGGTACCGTTAGTACATTTCGCAGAGATGGCAGGGAGTCTATCATCGACGTTACGTTCTGCAGTCCGTCGCTGGTGAGGAGCATGAACTGGAGAGTTTGTGAGGACTATACACAGAGTGATCACCAGTCGATCCGGTATAGTGTTGGAACACGAATGCAGACGGTTGTAAGAGAGATAAGAACTAGCGGGTGGAGATGGAAGACGAAGGACTTCGACAAGGATCTTTTGATCGAAGCACTTCGCGCAGACAGCGGCGCTACAAATCTTGATGCAGATGAGTTGACAGAAACTCTGGCGAGGTCTTGCGATGCGACGATGCCGAGTAGATTGGAGCCCAAGAACAACCGGCGGTTAAATTACTGGTGGAACGAAACTCTTGCTAGTCTTCGTGCTGCTTGTCTCAGAGCTAGAAGACGCTTTCAGAGAACAAGGTCTGAAACAGCCAGAGAGGAGCGTAAGATAATCTTCCGTGAAGCTAGAGCGGCCTTCAAACGGGAGATTAAAATCAGCCAATCCAACTGCTTCAAGGAGTTGTGCCGGGAAGTTGACGATGACCCTTGGGGCAACGCTTATCGGGTCGTAACAGCGAAGATCAGGGGTCCAGTGACGCCAGCGGAAATGTGCCCGGATAAGCTGAAGATCATCGTGGAAGGTCTTTTCCCGCAGCATGACTCGACGACGTGGCCGCCTACACCATATGAAGATGAAGACCGAGTAACAATTGCAGGTATGCAAGTCTCCAACGACGAGCTGTCATTAGTGGCGAAAGGTCTGAAGCTGAAGAAAGCTCCGGGTCCGGATGGCATTCCAAACGTGGCTCTAAAAACTGCGATACTGGCGTTTCCAGATTTCTTCAGGATGGTGCTGCAGAAATGCCTAGCAGATGGTTACTTTCCGGATAAGTGGAAGATCCAGAAATTGGTGCTGCTGCCGAAACGAGGGAAACCACTGGGGAATCCAGCATCGTATAGGCCCATATGCCTGTTGGATACACTGGGGAAGCTTCTGGAAAGGATTATACTTAATCGACTGACGCAGTTCACGGAGGGTGAGACCGGCTTATCTGAAAAGCAGTTTGGATTTCGAAAAGGGAGATCAACGGTGGATGCAATCAGGACGGTCATTGAAGTTGCAGAGAGAGCGTCCAAAAAGAAGAGGTGCGGCAATCGGTTCTGCGCGGTAGTAACGATCGACGTCAAAAACGCTTTTAACAGTGCCAGCTGGGAGGCCATCGCCACACCGCTGCATGGTATGCGGGTCCCCCACTACTTGTGTAGAATCCTTAAGAGTTACTTCCAAAACCGGATTCTGGTCTACGAAACGAACTCGGGGCAGAAGTCGATTAGGGTTACGGCGGGCGTTCCGCAAGGCTCCATACTCGGCTCAACGCTGTGGAACATAATGTACAACGGAGTCTTAAAACTGAAGCTGCCCAAGGGCGTGAAGATCTTCGGGTTCGCGGATGATGCCGTCCTCACGATAACCGGAGAGTCGCTGGAAGAAGTAGAAATGCTGGTGGCGGAGTCGACCGACGCAGTTGAAAACTGGATGAATGCAGTCAAGTTGCAGCTTGCTCACCACAAAACGGAAGTGATGCTGGTCAGCAACTGCCGAAAGATCCAGTGGATGCAGATTACCGTAGGAGGGCACGTAATACCGTCCGTGTGGGCTTCAAGACATCTAGGAGTAATGATCGATGACCGGTTGAATTTCAACACCCATGTAGACTATTCCTGCTAAAATGGTCAGTGCACTTGCAAGGATCATGCCGTACGTCGGTGGTCCGAAAGGCAGCAGTAGGCGACTTCTGGCGGCCGTATCATCCTCGATACTGCGGTACGGTGTTCCAGCATGGGGAGCCGCGCTCAAAACGAAACGTAACCGCAGGAAGTTGAACAGCGTGTTTCGTCTGATGGCAATTAGAGTCCCGAGTGCGCACAGAACCATCTAGTCGGAGGCAGTTTGCGTTATCGCTGGGATGATTCCAATCTGCGTAATCTTAGCAGAGGATACCGAATGCTATCAACGGATAGGAACCAGTAATGTGAGGAAGACGGTGAGGCTAGACTCCATGGTCAAATGGCATCAGGAGTGGGACAACGCGGAGAATGGAAGGTGGACCCACCGGCTCATCCCCAATGTGTCGACGTGGGTGAACAGGGAGCATGGAGAAGTGAACTTTTACCTCACACAGCTCTTGTCCGGGCACGGCTGTTTTCGCCAATACCTGCACCGGTGTAGTCATGCGTCGTCACCTCTCTGCCCGGCGTGTGCCAACGTAGAGGAGAGTTCAGAGCACGTGGTGTTCGACTGTCCGAGGTTTGTGGAATTGCGAAGGGGAATGCCTGTCCCAAGGCCGGATAATATCGCAGAGCGAATGTGCAACGGGGAAGACACGTGGAACGCGGTAAGCAGAGTCGTGGCGCAAATATTGTCGGAGCTACAGCGTAAATGGAGACGGGACCAGCAAACAAGCGCCGGTTCTGAGGAGTATCCAGCGCAGTGAGCAGTGTTCGGCTTCGGGTCGTAGTGGCGCCGGTGAACCGGAAGTCTTCTGCCAACCGGAATCGTCGGGCCGACCTCGGCACTCGAACAGCCAGGCTGAAGAAAGAAGAAAGAAGAAGAAAGAGGGTATGTAGGGCACCGCCAGTGCGGACGTCATCCACCACCGGAACTGTCGGACCACCTCTACAATCCGAAGACGAAGTTGGCGCAATGCGCGTTAGCGTCCCCTGCGATAACCGCCGGTAGTCGGGGCACCATCAGTGCGGAAGTTTCCTTCACCGGAACTGGTGGATCACCCTCGACGCCGGGGGGAAGCAGGAGGATTCGAGAGATGGACACAACGTAGCAGCGGAGCAGTGGATCATCCAACCAGTCGGCAAACTAGCCTTAGCTAGGGGTCGAAATTTTAGAAGAAGTGCATGAGCACAGCCCCCCGAAGTAGTCGCAGCATTTTGTGGTCCCGGGGGGATCAAGGTAAGGAGGATAAGGGATCCGGATTTTCCGGGAGGTACATTTTTAGCAGGTCGGGCAGGAGCCCAACCCTGTTCGCCTGAACATTGTGTGGTGTGTCAGGTGTCTGTCACACAGATTTTTGATGGCCTTTCAACCCTTGTAAAAAGAAAAAAAAACAGACAGACAGACAGACAGAAATTTATATATATGGAAACGTCCATTAATTATGTCATGCAAAACGTGACTTTTTATAACCCCCCCCCCCCCCCTTGTCACGTTTTTTGTATGGACCTTCAAATTTTTTTGTATGGATTGTCACGTTTTCCTAACCCCCCCTCTCCACCTTACTGCGTGACATAATTAATGGACATTCCCTATAGATAGATTTTATGCATTATGGCAGGTTTGTGCTCATTGCCTTGAGAAAATAACACGGCGTTGAAAGAACGGTTACACGCCTTGATAAATTGTGCAGAAATTTGTTATATTATAGATACACAAGACACTACGTCCTTACAGGGCTTATTCTTAAGAACTGAAAACTACGCATAAAGGGTGCGTACCTCATAAATCAGTTCCAGCGTCATTTGGCACCGTATTGGATGCGACAACACGCGGGAAAACTCCGTAATGAGATTGTTTGGCTAATGGACTAGCATACGATGCTGGAAATAGCAAAAGTTTTCGTCCTCCACCATTAACAAACCAATTTAGTTGTTAATTTCCTAATGACTCCAGCTTAAAAACAAACTTGTTTACATCCATTATTTGCTAAAAGCTTGGCCCTTGCCACTCATGCAACTATGGAAACGACCCGGAATGCCTGCTATGTATACATTCAGGCGCAACAGATGTTTGCGACGACGGCCACGTGCTCGCCAGACACGCCTGCAATGGTTCACGCGGTCAAGGTCAAGTTTCATACGTTGTGACCCTAATTTGGTTGAGGCGTTGTGTTACCAAACAACCGACAGTTGTTTAATCGATGAACATTTTTCTTTTCCATCGTTAATTTGAGCGGGAAGTCACGGGAATTCGTTGTGCGTTTAAAAATTGCTTTTTAAATTGAAATTGAGTGAGTAAAACCATCCCATCATGGAGGTTATGGAAGAAGGTAACCTAATGGACAGGATTCCGATCCTGCTCTCAAGGGATTTAGAATATTATGAGGTAAAATCATTCAATGGTGGATGTTATCCGTTACATAACTTTTTCATTACGTTCAAGGCCAACCAAAAAGTACTACAGGAGAACATCTGTCCGGGCGTAGTCGGCGGAAAGTTGGACTTCCCCCGGTCGGCATCCTTTGCATCGGTTAAGATAGTTGTCTGGTTAGAGGACGAGTACTTTGCTGCCTATAGGAAGAACTCGGGACTACTACATCTAAGCGATGTGCTGCAGGATCACCAGGGGAAGGAAACCGACGAAGCGGCTGGATGTGGCGGTATAGTTAAGTCTTCGGATCCGGAGAAGTTTGTACTTTTGGTGGTCAAATCGGTGGACAACCTGTTGGAGCATATCCACACGCTGTCCCAGGAAGCTCTGGATCACGCTGACCTAACTGTGCTGACGGCCACGATAGGCGCGGCTGCACTGGTCAAGAACAGTCTCTTCGTGTGGCTTGGGTGTGTCACAAAGAACGTTTGCCCGCCAAAGGGCGACGAAAAGGGAGGTTCGCTGAAGATGAGCTACAAGCAGTACTCGGAAATGACGGAAGCCTTGGCGGAGCGGTTGCTCGATCTGCACTGTCGTTTGCTCACGCTGTACATCATTCAGGATGCGGATTGTCTTCACTGGGAAAGTCAACACCCCTTCTTCGAATCAGAACGCGGCTCCTACACCATCCAAATGTGGTGGCTGTACATGCAAGGAACGAAACAAGACCTTTGGAACTCGGTTCCACCGAATATGGCTCAACGGGTGTTCGCGGGAATGCTCAACGAAACACTCACAGTCCTTACGGTTCGATACACACAGACCATACCGAGTCGTTCGCGATCCCAGCTACTGCTAGTGGACGTTTCAAATATCTTGCTCTGTGTTGGTGAACTTTTGCCAACAATCTGCGAAAACGGAGAAGCTTTCATTGGGCTCAACATCACCAACCAGAGCAAGATCATTCGAGATATCCACTCCAAGTGTCAAGAACTGTTCTGCTGCTTACTATTGAGAGGTGTTTCACTTGGGGTGCTCTACAAGGTAAACAAATGGAAGTAAGAGGTTTATAATCTTATACCACCGCCACTTTCAGATCACAAAAAAGGGCGTCAACTCAATCGCAATGTTCAACCAGCGCCAGGGACTGATCACTCCGTGGACTATTTTCGCCCTGCCGAAGTTATTCCCAACCAACCAGAATGGCCACTGGGCGACTCGTTGCTCGGAACTACCAACCAATACGGCCCTTTCGTTGGAGCTGAAAGTTTTGATGGCAGCTCCTCAAGCGAACTGGTGGCTTCTGTTGAAGGTCCTTCTGATGCGGGAAGCGCACCTCTCCTCCATGATATTTCACCATTTGATAAGGAACTTGCCTACGTGTGATAATTTCATTCCTAGCTCCAAGCAACCGTCGATTAACCGGGAGAGCATGTCGAAGAAGTGCGAAGGATTTCTCTGCGGCCTGGAGTGCAACGATATTGTTCAGTGGTCTCTGGAGCAAAAAGGTGAATTGATGGGGTGTATGGTATTGGATACTTAACCGTTTCTCTTTTAGATCCCATCGGTCAAACCAACTACCAAGTCCTGATGGGCTTGACCTACATTGTCATCATGGCCGGCAAGAATTCCGATGTCAACAAGACCCTCATATCGGCTTTAGAGAAATGCAAGCTGAACGACTGGGCTTGCTGTCTGGATCGTCGGCAGGTTTGGAACCAGAAGCGTCCTCCATGGTTGGAAGCCATCCTTCACTTGATCTACCCGATCTTGGGTCCGATCATCCATATGCTGGTATCGGCGGTCCAAACTACCGCTAGCATCTATCAAGCCATGTCTCTGTCTTTGTCCTGTTTCTCAGAAATGTGGGACTGCATACCGGACTGTCTCTACACTGTGGTCAGTTGCTTGACGGAGATTCTACCTGCCGAGATCAGACCTCTGGGTGATTCGGTCCTCATACAACTTCTCTACATGGCGCTCTACTCGAAGTTGCTGGAGGCGGAGGAAAGTGAATCCGAAACCGAATTGAAGGACCAAAAAGAAAACAAAGACACGGCCACTCCTCCGACGCCAGTTACTGAAGGCGGGCACGCGTCAACGATCAACATGAAGCCACGATCGGTCATTTGTCAAACTTTGGCCGAAGCCATCTGTTTCATCGACGAAGATAACAAACATACGGAACAGATCAACACCCTGATCAACCAGGCCCGTGAGAGTCAGAGGGCTTCCAACACGCTAGACAATGAGATGGAAGAAGCGGTTGGATTGAGCTTTGCCAGTACATCGAAGATAGATGAGCTGGATGCGTATATACATCTTTCACCGAGCGTTCGATCCGAAGAGGAATTCGACGTGGAGAATGCCGAGTACATTGCCGAGATGTTGGTGAGCGATGTGCTGATGACAGGCGTGGGAAAGCTTAGCATGAAGGTAACTGATCGATGGTTTACAATTATCTAGCGTTTCAAATACTGGGATGTTCCAGATGATCTACCAATACATACGGAAAAACTTCGAGTGGATCCTGCAACAGTTGGGAGTTAGTGACGTTCTGATCAATCCGCTTCACCCTAACCCGGGTCAAAATATCAAGGAAAGTCAACAGAGCTTGATCGACATCATGTTCCACATAGGGAATCAATCGTTCGATCAATTGTTGAGTGGTCAGCTGGACATCGACTACAATAGCTGGTTCCAGACACCGATGTCGATGAGTGCGGAGAAGGCCTGGCTGCAGGTATCCCAGCGGTGGGAGTTTCAACCAACTGCCAAGCTTTCCGTCCACGAAGCGGTGATGGTGTCGTTCATAACGTCGCAATTGAAGCCTTGAATTTCTTATATTAACGACAGTGTTTAAATTATGATATTCAGCTTCTGAAAACAGTTCACCTAGTTCTTAGTCATTACAAAACATGGAAAAATTGATTTCCTGCAAATAAATAAGCGAATTGTTCACTTTCTGGTATTACATACGAAGCCTAACTCGTTTATTTCTTTATTCGATCAGACCCTCGTCTGCAGGATCAGCTGTTATCTTATCTTGTTTGTATTGGTGTTCGTCAGGGATGCCAGATATTTTTTTCAAAAATCTATGAAAAAAATTTGAAATGTCTGAGAATGTCTATAAAAGCCTGTAATTTTTTTTTTTACAAAATTAGATTTCTTTCAACGAAAGACGTTATAAGAGAGCGAGTTATGTCATTTTCGCTATATCTGTGATTATTCAAACATTTCTGTTTCGATTTCTTGGATTGTATGCAATTATAAAGTTGATTTCAAAATTTTTATTTTTAATGCATTATTGCAAAAAAAAACACTACAGTGACACTAAAAAGGTTTTTTTTGTTGTAGATTAAGTCAAGGGGCTGTCATTTTCAATTTATACATTTGTGTTTCATTTGTATGGCAGGCGCTCCCTTTCAGGGAAGGAGAGATCTTTATTTTAAGAACCTTCCGCGGCCCCAAAAACCCCTCCCCTCCATATTTCACGCTGATCGGTTCAGTAGTTTTCATTTTTATATACTTAATAAATTATCTAAACTTTGGAAGTATTCAAGAAAACTTCGTGCATAGATTGATACACTTATTGAATTTTTTAATACTTCTCAGCTAAACTTCAAAGAAATTTTCTTACTGATCAAATCTTCCAAACGAGGTGGGATGGAAAGTAAGGAATTGTAATTCCTACATGATTGTGTGTATGAATATGGTGTCATGATGAATATCATTATGGTCATATCAATGACTTATAGACTGTATAGACTGCTTCTTCGGTTAGTCAGTTATTATCTCTTGAATTTCAGGAAAACTCTTTGCAAGGCTCTTTGCTAAAATTCTGGGAAGTTTCCTCCTGAACTTCACACAAAATTCTTCATGAACTTTATTGCAGTCACTCCTTATATTCTTCGAAATTCACACTTAAGAACCCAACCTTACCTTCCAGAAACATTTGGCATTTTCCTGAACATAGTTACTTTCTAAACTTCTGATAAGTTCCATCCTGAACAACGAGGAAAGTTTCAGCAAAACTTTGGGAAAGTACTCTCCAGAATTTCTTGGAAAATCTTCTTAAAGTTGTTAGAAGTTTCTTACTGACCTTCTGAGAAGTTATTTTCTGAACTTCCGAGATGTACTCTTCTGAACTTCAGGGGAGTATTCTCCTAAACTTCGGAGAAGTTTGTTCCTGAATTTCTGAGAAATTCCTGCATGAACTTCGAAAAAGTTTCCCCTATACTTCTGGAAATTTTGTTCCTGATTTTATCAAAAGTATCACCTGATCTTCTGGGATTTCCTGAACTTTGAGAAGTTCTAGTTCTGAAATGCTGGGAAGTTTGATTCGGAATTTAAAGGAAGCTCTCTAGCACTTCTGGGTAGTTCCAACTAAACTTTTGGTCCCTCCGGAACTTCTGAGAAGTCCTCTTGTGAACTTCTGAGGAGTTCTCTACTGAATTTTTTGAAAAATTCCTTCTTGATCCTACAGGTAGTGCCCTCTCTGGTAAATTTCTTCCTGAAATTTGGGGAAGTTTTTTTTCCTGAGCTTCTTCTTTCCAAACTTCTGATTGGTCCCATCCTGAACTGCAAGGAAAATTTTATTGAAACTTTGGGAAAACCGTCTCCAAAATTTTAAGGAAAATTCCCTTAAATTTTTTCTTGGAGTTTCTTCCTGAACTTTTGGGAAGTTTTCTCCAAAACTTTGGGAAAGTTTGCTCCGGAACAATCGGAAAATTTGTGCTCAAATTAGAAGGAAACACCCCCAATGCTCCTGGATTACTTTCATTCTGATCTCTCTGAAGTATTTTGAGAAATTCTTATTCTGAAATTTTGAAATGTTGTCCTCTGAGCTTTGGAAAAGCTACATGCCACTTCTGCGAAGTTCCAACTAACGTTTTGAGAAGTTTTTTTTTCCGGAAGTTCTGGGAAGTTATTTTCTGAACTTACGAGAAGTTCTCTCCTCAACTGCTATGACGCATCGTCCTGAGGAAGTTTTCTCTGAACTTTTGGAGATGTTCAATCGGTAGTGCAATCTTACTGGGAAGAGCTCCAAAACCTCTGAAAAGTTCGGCAAACTTCAAAGAAGTCCTCTTCCCTACACTTCTTCCTGAAGCTCTGATAAGTCCTCTCCTGATTCTTGGGGAAGTTCTGTCCTGAAATTTTAGTAAGTATGATCTTGAACATCGGTAATGTTCGGTCCTAAATTTTTGAAGGTGCTTCTTGCTTGAACTGCTTGCTCCTTGATACTTCTGAGAAGTGTCTACCTAACCATCGGAGAAGTTTTTTTTGAGGAAGTCTCTTCCTGAACATCTAGAAATTATCTTCCCGAAGCTTTGGGAAGTCTACTTCTAAACATTCCAGGATGTGCCCTAAATTCTGGATCTTTCTATACTTCTAGGAATCTAGGACTAATTCAGGGTTATATTTCTAAATCCCTAGTGCCAATGTACTGAAATGATGCGTTTAGTAGTACCTTGAAAAAAACATCTGAGTTTTAAGTTTTACTGCAATAGCTCATAACTTTTACTGTTGTTCTGTCTCCAAATGGCAACCGACTGGGCTTTAGAGTAAATGTTAGGATCACAAACGTAACAGTATTCAAACGAGAACATAAATTTACTTTTTGTTATATGTTTGACCCAAGGCGTATTGGTGGTTCAAATAACTCGAGCTCCTTGTTGGCTCAAACGCCTCTGGCGATGCTCTTATTAATTTAAATCGGTTTGTTTTGTTTTTAATATGATTAGACATGTTTAAAAATTGGATATATCCTTTTTATCAACATGCAACCCTAGTTTTGGCCGAAGAATTTGTGGCCCCCTAGCAGTCCAGATCTTAATCCGTTGGATTATTTGATTAAGGCATATGTTGACGCACGAGCCTGCAAAACATCACACCCTAGTGTGAAAACCCTGAAGTCAACCATAACACGCACGTGGTAGTCAATATCGGAGGACTACGTCCGAAAGGCATGCTCTGGCTTCCGGCGTCGGCTCGAGGATGTTGTTAATAAAAATAGAGGACACATTGAATAAATTTGTTTAAAAGGACTTTATAAAGATAGCTGCACTCCAAAATGTTGATATTATTGCTTGAATTAGTTGAAAATGGGATTTGAAAGAAATATAACAAATTTTCGCATTATTTTCTGCCGCACCCTGTACATTGACAATGTTTGTTAATTTAGAGGTTATATGGTGAAAACGAGATTTAACAATATGAAAACAATAACATATAATGTGGTTATATATCTTCCATTCGAAATATAGTTTTGACCATACAGCAAATTGCCTATCTTTATGCGGGTTGTATTTATGGTTTAAAGGCTGGACTCGGAAAAAATGAGACACACAAAAATGATCACCAAAAATTTATTTTAAATCGCATACTTCTCAAATTTTCAAGGATTAAATAACTATTAGCTATGTTTTGGCAGAATTCATTTATTGAATTTCCTCCCCAAGCTGAATGCTCGTACATTTCTTTTAACACTGCTCATGAGGTCTTGGGCGTGGCTTTGTCCATCTTCCTTACACAATTTCTCCCAGTTTTTCTTCAAAGCTTCATCGGTTTTGAATGTTTTTCTGCTTTTCTTCAACTTCTTCTTTATTATCGCCCAAAACTTTTCGATTGGACGAAGTTCGGTGTATTTGCGGGTTCGCCTACTTCGGGACCACATAAAAGGCCTTTGCTTCGTACAGGCTTGGCGTAATGGCACGAAGCGAGATCCGGCCAGAACAGCATGGGACCACGGTGAGAGCGGAGGAAGGGCAGCAGGATTTGAGCAGAGTTTGTCACGATGCAAGACACCGCAAAAAAAAGATTGTTCACAATTCCAACTATCACGCCGCGTTTGCTCACGTCATGGAGAGGAAAATCCTTGAAAGTTTTTGTATACGCTTATTATACCGACATCGAGACAGCAGGTCAATACCAATCCGTTATGCGTAAGTTGATTGCTCTCGAAAATCCCGATCGCGCTTGCGCACATTCCACACTCTAGCCAATAAGTTGCGAAACAGCCACCCTCATATTGAGGGTCATAATAGCTCTTGGTTGCTATGGGAAAATGTGTTTAATTCGTCCCCAGGCCATGTTCGTGAACGAATTAAACAGGCAGAGTCCCGTCCTCTCGAGCTATCCAAATATTTTCGTTGGGCTGCGGTCTCTCATCGCGGTATGGTGGCAGCTCATACAGTTAATGACTCTTGGACCCGTGATATGGCGGATTTTAAAAACGTCTTCTCCTTGGCTCTTTCTGTTTTGCAAGGAGTTATGCAAATTATGAACAGCATATCTGCCAGGGGAACAACGAACTCGGAACTATTGACAGCAATGGAATCTACTACACGGCCGGAAGAAGCCAACCTGAGTCGAGAAGCAGCCAGTCAAGTGACTGATTGTGAGGACTTAGATCATGCTACAAAGTAATTGGTTGTAGTGATGAAATATTACATGTTGCATATATTAAGATATTAAAACAATATTTTTTGAAATTTTTCTACTGTTTGAGTTATTTTATTGTTAGTTATACAGACCGCCGAGTATGTATTTGTATTTGAGGAGAGAGCAAACATTCAAGTCCAGTAGGACGAGTGTATGTAATAAAATGATAACAACAATGTTCACAACTGCCAAATCGACGTAGCTAAGCTTTTTATTCAGGATGTTACGACCCTTGGGTCGGCGCGCCTCATCTTACAAACTAGAGTGACCTTGTATTCAGCACTCGAGGAAGAGACGTCAAACAAGCGCAGCTGGCTCTCGGTATCGAACGTCACTTGGGCAACCCGGTGCTATTGTTCAACAAAAGAGAAAGATTGAATAGCATGAACGTAAGCACACGAAGCTGTATTGTATTTGGTTTGATATTTTAATAATTCTTAAAACTAGTGATCCTACAACTAAGTGAAATAGCTAGACATATAGTTTACCCGTGAAATTAATTACACAAAAAGAAAGAGACTTAAGGTAACTGTGAATCTCTTACAAAATAGTGAATTAAAATCCTAAAACTACAATTTCTATAGGCTAACTTAAATTCTAGCTGGCTAAAATTACGCGTTTCAAACGATTACACTAGCCGATATAGATTCTTTGATGAAAATTAGCTGCTGTAACGGTAGTAGAAGCCTGAAAAGATAAGAGATAGAATAAGTAATGATAATATTTACAGGAAAGTCCAATTTAAGAAGAAGAGCAGGAGATATACAGGAACAGAGAGTAAAGAAAGAGCAAAAATACTAAACGTAAGTTACAAAAAAGCTACTTACCTTACAATACCAATGCACATACTATTATATGCTCTTTGCAGGAAGTTTTCTAATTTATTCACTACAATAAATTGGAAACTTGTAAGGAAAACTTGTTCTTCTCTTTCTGACTAGTTGGTTAATCATCATCACAGGAGTTACATGAAGTTGCATGAACTTAGGATCTTGACTGAGGCTTTTTTCAGGAAGAATCACTCCACCGGGAAAATACCCACAATTTTCAAATATTTTCTGACATGGATAAACCTTGAAGGAAATCATCGCTTCACAAACCTCGAGCAAAATAGACGTATTTTCCTGGTAATGTCTTCTAAGATGTGATTTGATCAAACCGAAAACTATCTCAATAGGGTTGAAAAATGGGCAATATGGAGAAAGAAATATGGAGATAATCCCTATTGATCGGTGATATTGAATTATGTTGGAATCGCAATAAATGCGCGCATCTAAAATTCAAACTGAGTGAAACGCAGGATAGCGTTGAATCTGTATATTATTCAAGACGAACCTGTGGTAACAGTTGAAAAACTTTCGTCTGTTAAATGTACCTTCCATCCAGAAGCTATCGAGCATTCTATTCGCTCCGAGAAAGCATAAAAACGAAACTCTAGGCTTTCTACAAAACTGTCCGCTGAATATAAGTTTCTGGCCAATGACACCTACCCCTTCCGACGTAGCATGTCCCTGTTATCGAAGCTGACCTCATCTAAAAAGACCAGGTTAAAAATTTCCCAAGGAATCGCTAGCATTTCCCTAACAAAACGCACTATTTCAACCTCTCGCATCTGAATCGCTCTCCTTTCAATAGTTGTCCAGGTCAGTCCAGATTCATGCAGTATTGTGTATATGGATGACGCGCCTATTGTAAGATTGAAATGCAGCTGGAAGCTTTGCTTTGCTTCGTCCAAGAATAAAAAAGGTTTGGTTCGGTAAAGATTGACCAGCCAATCACGTTTTTCGTAACAAAACATCTTGAAGACTTGTAGACGTTGTTTCCTCCGGAACTTTCCTTCCCGCTCATATTTTGAAAACCACTCGTAAATAGTTGACTGAGATTTTCCATATAAGATGGCCAAGTCCGTTTTCGAGATTCCGAGGAAATAATGGCCATACAGAGCTTGGTACACTGTGTTACAGCTAGCATGATGATGACGAACGTTTTGAATAATAATGTTAGAAATTATCAATCAATTAGTCCACTTAAAAAGTAATAAATACTTGGTTTAGTAAGCAGGAATGAGACTAAAATAAAAGTTTGTTGACATGGATGATCAAAAAATCCTTCCACAGTAAACTTCAAAAAGCGTTGACATTTGATTCGGAAGTGAATATGCAAGTTGCGCTAGCGCATTCCGGTTAGTGGCGGCGCGACAATAGTAAAAGTAAAACCCGGAAACACCTACTGAAAGCTTGTCCCGCACAAAATGACATCTGTCATTGCGTTCTGCAGCGACGCTTTGACACCTGATGCCCTCGCAGCATAGATGTCAGTGGTCAGGGTTGCCACCTTACCGGCTTCTGCACCAACACTTCCTATTAAAATAAAAGAAAATCTCTCTTAAGAAAAGAATATAAAATAACTATTGTTAAATTTTCTTTTCAGCTATTCGAATTATTTTCTCCCGGTTGAAAAGAACAGGTTACAAAAGCACCATAGAACTGTCTGTCTTATGAAACCGCACCAGAACGGAGCGTTAATGTTCGTTTGGATTTATCCGCTAACTACTCACCAAATTCCTCGCAAATTGCCTTTCTGCTGCCAATTTTTATTTTTATTTTATTTGCGCCGATGTTGCTTGCCGTCCCAGTAGGGTAGGGATTTATAAACCGCTCGACAAAGAAAGTTGTGCTGCAAGCCGAGAGGAAAACTCCACCTTCCTATCACTTAACACTTTCGAATAGATTATTCGAAATCGCACTTCACTTTCCGAAATAAAACTAGATTTTTCTCGACGACAACTGAAAAGTCCGAAACTTTTTCGAAATATAACACAATAATGTTTGGGGAAAATAAATAAGCAAACTGTTCACTTTCTGGTATTACATACGAATGCCTAACTCGTTTATTTCTTAATTCGATCAGACATTTGTCTGCAGAATCAGCTGTCATCTTATCTTGTTTGTATTGGTGTCCGCTCAACGCAATCGTTTCTTGCTTGCACCAGGGATACCCGATATTTTTTTCAAAAATCTGTGATAAAAATTTGAAATGTCTGGGAATGTCTATAAAAGTCTGTAATTTTTCATTACAAAATTAGACTTCTTTCAACGAGGAGACGTAATAACAGAGCGAGTTATGTCTTTTTCGCTATATGTGTGATTATGTAAACATTTCGGCATCTTTTTCTTGGATTGTATGTTTCCTCCTGAACGTCAGACATAATTCCTCATGAACTTCCTGGAAGTCACTTCTTATTTTCTTCGAAATTCACATTTAAGAACCCAACCTTACTCTCCAGAAACATTTGGTGAGTTTTTTCCTGAACATAGTTACTTTCTAAACTTCTGATAAATCCCATTCTGAACTACGAGGAAAATTTCCGCAAAACTTTGGGAAAGTACTCTCCAACATTTCTTGGAAAATCTTCTTAAAGTTGTTAGAAGTTTCTTCCTGAAGTTAAGGGAAGTTCTTTTCTGAACTTCCGAGATGTTCTCTTCTGAACCTCAGGGGAGTATTCTCCTTAACTTTGGAGAAGTTTGTTCCTGAAATTCTGAGAAGTTCCTGCTTGACTACTAGAAAGCTCACCCTATACTTCTAGATAGTTTCTTCCTGATTTTATCAAAAGTATCTACCTGAACATCTGGGATTTCCTGAACTTCGAAAAGTTCTAATTCTGAAATGTTGGAATGTTCGATTTGAAACTTTAGGGACGCTCTCTAGCACTTGTGGGTAGTTCCAACTAAACTTTTGTCTCTTCGGAACTTATGCACTTCTGAGGAGTTCTTTACTGAATTTTTGGAAAAAAAACCTTCTTGATCCTACAGCTCTTCTTGAGCTTATTCTTGCCAAACTTCTGATTGGTCCCATGCTGAACTGCGAGGAAACTTTTATTGAAACTTTGGGAAAGCCGTCTCCAAAAGTTCTAGAAAAGTTCCCTAAAATTTGTTCTTGAAGTTTCTCCCTGGACTTCTGAACTTTTAAGAAGTTTTCTCTATAACTCTGAGGAAGTTTGTTGCGAAACTATTGGGAAATTTGTGCTCAAATTAGAAAGAATTACCCCCAATGCTCCTGGAAAGTTTAATTCTGATCTCTCTAAAGAATTTTGAGAAATCTTTATTCTGAAATTTTGAAATGTTCTCCTCTAAGCTTCGCAAAATCTGCCTGATATTTTGAGAAATTAAAGGTAGTGCCTTTCCTGGTTAGTTCCCGTCTAAAATTTGGGGAAGTTTTTTTTCTGAACTTCTTAGCAGTTCAATCTTGAATTTCTGGGATGAACTCCAAAACCTCTGAAAAGTTCCTAACTTCAAAGAAGTCCTCTTCCCTCCACTTCGTCCTGAAGCTCTGATAAGTCCTCTCCTGGTTCTTGGGGAAGTTCTGCCCTGAAATTCTGTAATGTTCGGTCCTGAATTTTTGAAGGTTCTTCTTGCTTGGACTGCTTGCTCCCAATACTTCTGAGAAGTTTCTTGAGGAAGTGTCTTCCTCGGGAATTATCTTCCCGAAGCTCTGGGAAGTCGCCTTCTAAACTTTCCAGGATGTACCCTAAATTGTGGGTATTTTCTTTCTATACTTCTAGGCATCTAGGACTAAATCAGAGATATATTTCTAAATCCCTAGCACAAATATACTGAAATGATGCATTTAGTAGTACTTTGGAAAATTCAGAGTTTTAAGATTTATTTCAATAGCTCAGAACTTCTACTGTTGTTCTGTCCCCCAAGTGGCAACCGACTGGGCTTTAGAGCGAATATTCAGCAACCCCTTTTTACTGTAAGTTTCTCAAATATGATTTGTATTGTTGTGAACCTTGTTGTGTCTCAATGGCAAAGGACCAATATTACCAACGCTTTGACAATCAATTTTTACATGGGATTGAACACTACCATAAGAAGGGACTCCATGTTACTCTCAGAAAGGGCCTATACGATACTTATCTGCGAATCCATTGTGTCTCCAAGTGGCCCACCGCTTTCGTTTCTTCAAGAATTTCTACTTTAAATGATACCTACGACATTAAAAAAAAAATTCAACAAAGCTTCTTATCGTATCTACAATACTGTTTAAATCCTTGTACGTTTTAAATCCGAACTTTTGAAATACCTTTTATTTGAAATTTAAAGAAAAAAATTAAATGTTTGTAAAAGTCTGCAACATAAATAAAATGTCTGCTAAATGTCTGGATCGTTGGAAAAGTCTGCAACAAAAATGAAAAGTCTGCAAATTTTCAGACAAGTCTGTAAATATGGCATCCCTGGCTTGCACGGTATGCTACAAACTACTCATTATAAAACACGGGTCCAATAAACTACTTATTACTCAACACATTAATTGCAAACATCTCAGAGGTCTTTTGATATTAACAGATATACTCAAAATAGGCAAACTTCAAACTCAACCACTAGGCATTGCTTTTCCAAACTGAACATGCAAAGTTATCAATCCTAAATTAACAAATCAACAACCGAACTCGCATGTCAAAGTTTTCGGTGCAATTCACCCCAGCACAAGCATTCTAGAGAAGCACCATCATGCTAGCTGATATCACAGTTTCAGAGATAAATTAAATAAACTCCCGCAACGAAGCCACTTGTTGCCACATCCTTGAACGATCGAAAATCCCAATCTGGGTCTTTCCTCGCATCCATCAGTCGCACTCGTGTTCGATAATCAATCTTAATTTGGCTTTCCCCCATGCCTCACGGATGACGGTCGCTGATAAGCCATTTTAACTATGCATGTGCTTACCTCCGAATTTCAATACCTCATCAACGAACCGAAGGAGAAAAGTTTTACCCACCGCCCACCACGTAGATATGTGTGATTGTAGGCTCAACGTACGTAAAATCCAACCCATGGATGGTTTAGCACCATCCCCAGTTAACTGAGCAGCCAAAGTATCCTTTGCATATTTCATTAAATCGATTCCGTCGATTTAACTACGTTGAGTACATATCCCCCGTATAATCGCAAAGTCAACCCTACCTATGCCCCTGTCCCGAAGGAATCGTAAATTTTTCTCCCAGTGTTAAATTTCCAATATAGGTACGTAAAATGTTCGTTTCAACCTTCCTCGTTCGTTAAATTGATGATGATGCTTATGAAAATTAATGATGTCGTGTAATAGGTTCCATTTTGTTGCACGGACAGATAATCGTAGTTCAGAAAAATAAGAGCAATATATCGGTGCAGATGCTGAAAGCCATCATTATCCGGAAAAAGCACCTCAATCTAAATATCAATGTGATAAAAGTTGTTGTGTCTGAAAATATTACCCAGCAATTCATTTCATTTGAAATCTACTGTTACTTTACATTGAAAGACCATGCGGCTCCATCACTCATAATGTGTGCAAATCGTTTTCACGGAGCCAGTTATGGGAACGGTTGCAGTTCTACCTCGATTATTTGTATATGAGGACTTTGATTTTTCACCATTCTTCCGAACTTAGTAGGCGTCCTATCGTACATATTATCAACGCCCACCTACAGTGCTAAATCCGGCAACTGCGATCGCCCATTCGAAAACATGCACATCTGCTTACTACAGACTACCTGCATGGCGGCAAATCTGTTACCCATGACCTTCATCACAAACATCGTCGTCATTTAATTAAGCAGCCCTCAGTCATCTCATTGACATGCTCTTTAAAATATGCACACATTTCTCAAATGCGAATCTAAGCTTATTTGCTCAAGTGCCATTAGAAGAGGATTCCATCCCACCACTACTCGTACAACCTGGGCAAATCTATCTCGTTCGTTTTGTCAAGATATCTGCTGATACTTTGCTATTCCAAGTGGAAGGAAATTTCCTTTCGTAGCTAAGCACTAGAAGAGGGCGTGCTTTCTCCCCGAGACTCGAGTGGTGCATATCGTGTGCGCGAATTCATAGGTAGGTTTACATGAGAGCATTTCAGTGGCAAAATAGATTAACATAAATCATATGCCTCGCATACTGTGGCTTCCCACTCAGACTGCTCTTCAGGTGTTTCATGATATCATGATATGCGCAGGTATCCAATGTTATGTTTTAGAACTTTCCTTCGAACATATTTACGAATTGCAATGGTTACTTGTATGCATTTCCACTGCATTTTTTCATATTAGACATTTGACGTAAACGTGACACTAGAAACCAACCTAAAATTGCTCAATGATGAGAAAAGGAATGGTTATCATTATCATTAAGCTTTTATAATTTGAGTTTTTTCTTTCTGTACGCTGCTTCTTGTTAAAGCAGCCTAGACTGGTCGGTAAATAACCACACTAACACAAAAATTATGCCGCGAACTTGTTTTCAGCCACCTGCTGCCAGGGTTCGTCATCTAAAGAAAGTTTCTGTTATAACAAGTGGCCACCAATTAGCGGGAATAGAAAGAATGGCTCGGGGAAAAAACAACAACAAAAAAGTACAATTTAATCTGATTTATAATTTAAATAAATTATAATTATTATGAAATAACGTAATAGTTGACATAATTTGTGTTTAATTCCAAAAGAATATAATAAATAAAAGAATTAATTAATGTACTACAGAATATAAAAACAAATAAAATACTGGATGAATAAATGAATTAACTAAATAATTATTATGTATACATAAACCATAGAAAAATAGTAATTAATTTAATAAATTGATGAATAACAAAATAAATTAATAATATCTATTGAATAGTAACATAAATTTATTAATGAATAAATGAATTATTAAATCAATAAATGAATTGACCAATAAATAAAAATTAGCGTAATTAACATATCAGAATACAATAAATAATAATATAAATTTATGAGCAAAAACTCAAGAAACACATGAATAGATTAGTGGATAAATAAACTTTCAATTGAACAATACAATTAATAGATAAAAGAACAAAAAAAATGTGCGCATAATAATTCTCTAAAATGTATATATTAATGATTAATTGAATAAATTTCTAATAAAATAAATAAATGTCGATACACTTAAATGACCACAATCGCTCAGCACATTTTTCCCCTGTGCTAATTTTTTGAGTGTGTCTACAAGCGTTGCAATGTTCCCATATTGTACCGAAGGTGCCGAGTGTTGATAGCCCAAATTGTTATTTCCTGCCGAGCAATGCAATGCAAGGTTGCTGGTTTCTTGTTTCTATAAGATCAAAGGTGTTCTTCAGTGTGCCACACAAGTGGTATGAATTGAAAATTGAAGTGCCGCAGTTATTAAGCTTATTCGTCGAGAGTGTAAGAAATCGTGGTGGGCACACTGTTCTAAGCGACTTACCCTTGCCTCAATCCCTTATCTGAATTTATAAAAATAAATTAATAAATTAATGAATAATTAAAACAAAACCATTGTTAAATTAGTGTAGAAGCAAATCAACGAATGGACAAGTCAATTAATCAATAAATAAATTCAGATATCAGAATAAAAACAAAGGAAATAAATATATGTACGAGTGCATTATTTAATGAGCAAATAAAAATTAAATTAATCATGTTAATACATATAACAAAACAAATGAATAGATAAATGCAAATAATTAAGAATAAATCAAATATGAACTAAACTATTGAACATACATCAAAACAAATGAACACACTATTGATAGTATTGATAATCAAATAAGTGAACAAGTAAATAAATGAAGTAATAAATTAGGGAATATATTTCTAATCTTTAATGCATTCAAATATACCATAATTAAAAAACAGCTAAATTATTAATCAACAACAACAAATATAAACATAATAAAGTAATAAGTAAAGCATGAGCAGAATAAATAAATGAATAAATGAATAAATTAATTAATGAATAAATAAATAATTATAACAGCATGAACATAATAGTAACGTAATAAATAGATGAAAGGAAAATAGGGGCATGAAGAGCTCAAAGAAAAATGAACGCATAAAAAAATAAGTTAAATGACGTAAGAATAAGAAGAAGTAAAAAATAAAAGAAATAGTAATAATACATTTTTAGAGATTTTATGAAAATTATTGGTTATTATATAGATAAGTGAATAAATAAATATATGTAAAAATGAACATATGAATGATAAAATTATTTGACGAATTTAAAGTGATATTTTAATAAATTTTAAATAAATATATCAATACGTAAATTAAAAAGTAAATATCGAAGAAGTTTCATAAATATATGAATAATTTTATTATCAAACGAATGAATTTATCAATTCATAATTTTATAATAATGAAAAATAGATTTATAAATAATTAGTTAATGTTTATTTCCGGGCATATCCGGGGTATCAATATTCGGGCATTAATTCATTGAAAAACTAATACGTATACAAAAAACTCAAATAATATATTTAAAAATAATTTATTCAATGAATTATCATTGAATAAATATTAGAGGTAGATGATTTTTTTAATAATCAAATAAATAAATTAAATCCATAATAGAGAACCAAAAAAAAAAATAACAATAATAAATAATTATTTAATAAATAAATAATTAATAGATGAATAAATAAAAATATAGATGAATTTATAAACAAATCAATCAATTAATAAAGAATGCCATAATAGATAAATCAGAAAGTAAAGTAATAAATGGTTAAAGTTAACTATTTATTAAATAAATAATCAAATGAAATAAGTTAGTTAATTAGTGTTTTAATTGATAAACGAACGAATAAATATATTATTTCATAATGAAACTCATAAATATAAAAAATTGCGTTGAAAATGAATAAATCATAGAAATAATTCTTAAAGTTATAAAATATATGAAGTGATTATTTAATATTAGTAACAAATAAAGAATTCAGAAGAATAAATGTGCTTTTATAAACATGATTCTATGCAGCTAGAATTATTTGAATAAATTAGCAGTTATTGTTTAATTTATTATTAAATAATTAAAAATTATAGACATTTTATAAAAAATACCTAAAATTACAAATATATTAATGAATATATGAATGAATAAATATATAAGCTTATAAATAAATTTATCAGTAATTTTTTATGAATAAATACATTTTAATTGATAAATAAATTTTTAAATGAAATGAATGAAATGAATAAATGAAAGTAATAAAACCATAAATATTTATATATTCAAATATAATAAGTAACGATTTTTTTGGTTTTTTCGTTCCAATCCAGCAGTTCACTTATAATTTCATCACAGTTTGTGTATTAAAAATCTGATAATACACGTTCTCAAGGTGAATGCAGCATAACTTTTAGTAACAATAGATGATTGTGGAAAGTAGAAGTAAAAAGGACATCTTTCATATTTTGCCATTTCAAGTCCTCCAACAACGCCATCTATAATGTGCAGCTGAATCTCCTTTCGCTCTTGCGTACAATATACATCAATTTTGTTGCATGAGAATATTTAAGAATGCGGTTTTCGAAACTAAAAAATATTAGGTTTTTCTTTTGTTTTGTCAATTATTAATTCCAATCAAAATTTATAATAATTTCATCATACATATATGTATTTGAATATGACATTTAGCCGCGAATTGAATATTTTGATTTTCCTCGAAAGTTAAAAAATACGAAAGAAAACTATAAAATTTCTTATTTAAAATGTATGTCTCAGAAGCATAAAAATGTAAATTAAAATTATATTGATAAATAATAAATTAAATAAGTAAATATTTTAATGAGTGAACATCGATAAGAAAATAAATTGAACACAAACAATAGTAAAATAGTGGATGTTTTAATAAAGATATAAATATTATATAAATATAATAAAAAGGTGCAAGCATGAAAAAATAAATGAGGAAAAAACAAGGTGTGGATCGCTCAGCACACTTTCTCCTGTGCTATCATTTTTTTTTTGTTCTGGGAGTTTTCGTAATGTGCCGATGTATTGAGTGCCCAAATTGTTATTTTCTACTGAGCCTGGCAACCAGACAACGCATATTGGCAAGGTTCCTGGTTTCTTATTTCTATAAGCTAAACTGTCGAAAGTGAGCCACACATGTGGTATAAATTGCAAATCTAGGGGTCGCAATTATGAAACATATTTCTTAAGTATGTAAGATATCGTGCCAAGCACAATGTTCTAAGCGACTTATCCTTATGAAAAAAAATCAAATGAAATAATTTTTAAAATTGTATGACTATAATTAAATTATATTGAATAAAACTATTAAAAAATATATAAATTAATATAATTAATACATAAATAAATCAATAAATATATAAATTATTACACAAAAAAAATAACTAAATAAATGAATAAATTACAAATTTAAATAAAACAAATGATTATATAATTGATTAAATAAATTAATAAATTAATAAATAAAAAGATTAAAAGATTAATAAATAAATAAATGAATAGATGAATAAATAATTAAATTAATAAGAAAATGAATAAATAAATAAATAAATGAATCAATAAATAAATAAATGAAAAAATAAATAAATTAATAAATAAAGACACACATATGTATATAAATATGTAAATTAATAAACAAATAAAAAATTGTGTAAGCATATAAATCAAAAATTAATAAATAAGTTATTAAATAAATAAATGAATAAGTATATAAACAAATAAATAAATCAATCAATTAGTAAATTATTGAATAAATGGCCATAACTTGATAAATAAAACAATAACTGTAGAAATGAATAATTTTAAAAATGAATGAGAAGATAGAGACGTTTAAATATAATGAATTAATAAAGAACTAAATGAATAAATAAATTAATAAATACAATAATAAATAAATAAACAAATAAATAAATAAATAAGTAAGTATATAAATAAATGAGTAAATGAATAAATTAATAAATAAATAAATGTATCATCAAATCAGTAAATACATAAATAAATAAGAAAATAAATAAATAAATATATGAATAAATCAATAAGAAGATTAAAAAAAATTTAATGAATAAATGAATGAATAAATAAATGAATAAATAAATAAATTGCAAAATAAAGAAGAAAATAAATAAATTTATAAATAAATAAATCAATGTATCAATAAATACATAAATAATTAAGAAAAAGAAATAAAGCAATAAATAAATAAAAATATCAAAATTAATACATAACTTTTTAAATAAATAAATAACTTAATAAATAGATAAAAATAAATAAATAAATAAATTTATTTATTAATGAACAAATAAATATATAAATAAGCTAACAAGAGATTAATAAATAAATGAATAAATAAGTAACTAAATAAATAAATAAATAAATAAATAAATAAATAAATAAATAAATAAATAAATAAATAAATAAATAAATAAATAAATAAATAAATAAATAAATAAATAAATAAATAAATAAATAAATAAATAAATAAATAAATAAATAAATAAATAAATAAATAAATAAATAAATAAATAAATAAATAAATAAATAAATAAATAAATAAATAAATAAATAAATAAATAAATAAATAAATAAAATAAATAAATAAATAAATAAATAAATAAATAAATAAATAAATAAATAAATAAATAAATAAATAAATAAATAAATAAATAAATAAATAAATAAATAAATAAATAAATAAATAAATAAATAAATAAATAAATAAATAAATAAATAAATAAATAAATAAATAAATAAATAAATAAATAAATAAATAAATAAATAAATAAATAAATAAATAAATAAATAAATAAATAATACGCAAAGTTGGGAAGTCAAAATCCATACGTACAAAATGAGAAGCAGAGGCAAGGACTCAAGGCGTACAAAGTGAAACAGGTGCCCAATCGTGATGACAAGGAAAATTTCACTGCAACAAGTCGTGCTAAGGAGCTTTTCACTCATTTGTTGCAAACATTTTCTTGTATCATAATGGACAACGAAACATACGTATTCGAAGACGTTAAACAGCTTGATTGGGCAGGCCATTTGTAGTTGTGGTCGAAAATCTAAAAGTTTCGTCTCTACCGGCACTATCAATTTTACGAGAAAAAATGTCTGCAAAACCGGTTGCTACCGTTTATCAGAAACCACGACCCTCCGGCTCTGGTTTGGTCTGATTTGGCCTCTTGTCACTATGCGAAATCATTTTCTGTGTTATTTTGACAGAATATTTGAGAGTGTGTTCGTGTGAGTTCATTATTAGGGGCACATTATTGAGCTTGGGACCGATGTGCTAGTACTGCCTGAGTCAAGAAAAAAATCGTATTTGTATGGGACCGACTGGTCTTAGCGTTAGTCTATGGAATTACAGGGCTCTAGTTAAGCGGAAACTTGTCGAAACTAAGAGGAAAGAAAATGGTACCGATGATTTTAAGAGAAGATGGAGAATCTTCACAGATGGAGAATTTTACAGAAATCACGATTAACATCTTAATCAACTGTTTCTACTTTAGATATAACTCTATTACTGTGAAATAAACAAAATGCTATTATTTTGGTGTCCAAAATTTAACATGGACAGGCTTTAGGATCAGCAGCTTCATCGTCTTTGCGTACAAAAAAAAATCATTGCATACGCAAGTGTAGGCAGTGTTCTACTGCATGTGAAAGTTTAAGAGAGTGGTTTTTTATTTTAAAAAATTAACATTTAGTATTTTTATGTTCAGTGCATTATTTTGAACAAAATCAAAAATTTATTTTCAAACACATTTTTCGAATTTACATACAAATTTCCGGGATCGAATATCAAAAAAGAAGTTCTATCAAATTTTCTCCCTTTTAAATTTTCGCAACCATTTTATTTATACTGTTATCCTCAAATTAGAGAAAAAATAGCTAAATTCATCGGTATTAGAAATCGATTTATCCGAAGTTTTCCGTTTTCTCTTTAATTTTTTCTAAATCTATCTCTTTAAAAAAATGGTGGATGTAGAAAATACATAAAACAGATGGAATGTTCCGTTTCTATATCAGACGAAGATATCCTTATCAAAAGTCTCTCGGAAGGTACCTTATGTTTCGTGGGAAATTGTTGTCAACAGATGTTTTCATTTGGCTGGCTTTCCGTGAATGGAACATTCCACCCTGTAGTAGGAGTTTCAAGTTGAGGTTAGGTAAGGTTGGTGAGCTGCTAATATTAGACCAAATACGATAAAACATTTGAGTAAAATAAAAAAATCATTCAAATCGCTTCAATCGTGATCCATCTTCCATCAAGTTGCATCACATGTTTGAAATGTTCCACGATACACCAATTGCACTGCTCATCTGTTCGTGTAGCGCAACATCGTCTCCTTCGGCTACGTGCAGTACTAGAACACCATCGCCTGTACAACGTGAACGTGGGTTGCTATGGCACTAGGGGGGTGTGGAACAATTTTCTCCGCTACCCGACGAGTTTTGTTTCGTGAAGCGATGTCGAATGAGGCTGTTGGTGGCTGGGGTAAGAGCAGGGATTCAGACACGGATTACCTACTAACTGCCCCGTTTGTAGGTGTCATGCACGTTCGCAAGAATTTGTTTGATGTTATTAAGCGACGTGTTTAATCGGGCGAATGATGCAAAGTCCGTTTGAGCGGTAGACGATGTTATCCATTGCCGGGTGTCTGTCGGTGTGTGGGTTGAGGCTATGCACATTGTACATGCACACACATTGTTAATTCAATTTGAAGGCTCGTTTGTGGTTTAGGACTTTCCTGGCAATTAAATTGACCACAGCGTGATTGAAGAAGCGATTTAATAATATCTGTTTGTGTATGAAATTGATTGACCATGGGCCTCAACATTTGATTTGCAATGTCAGAATATAGAAGGTGGAGCAGATCAGTATCGGAATGATTTGATCAAACCATAAATTAATGGATTGACTTTCATCTCCAAAGACTCTG
Source organism: Aedes japonicus (assembly GCA_034211315.2). NCBI lineage: Eukaryota > Metazoa > Arthropoda > Insecta > Diptera > Culicidae > Aedes > Aedes japonicus. The sequence continues at coordinate 212,499 of JASCZW010000408.1, read as the reverse complement.
TCATTTATTCACCTGTTGAAATGGCATCATCTTTCAGGATAGACGACAGTATCGTCGCTTCAATAAAGTACACACTATCCCAAAGGATGCACTCGCAACAGGAAAGTTATTACTTTCCGGTCATGGTGAGCTGCGGGGGGTGTTCTGTACATCTTGTGCGAGCAAATAGGATCCGGTAGACTTTGAAGTACATCCGATCCCACTATTGTTGCCCTTTCGAGATTGCAAGCCATTCACAGGATTCCGTAGTGCCATACTGAATGCTTTCACGGGTTCCTATAAGATGAGTCCCTCTTCAGTTTATGTTCCGAGGTGAAGGTAGGTATCTGAACACGGCCAGATATACACACATCATCCATGCATAACAGCACATTTCATGTGCTCCATGGAGGGGTTTATTTAAACGGAGAACGAAAAGGATGATACGGAACCGAAGACGGATTGTCACGTTGCTTATACGAGTGGAAGAGGCTTTTGGTTTTGCTACTGCTAGCATCCAACCTTAGGACGACGGAGTTAGCCGAGGACGACGACGAGGACGACGTATGCTGCTAGAAGAGACTATTTAAAATTCTATTATCATTCTGCGACGCCTCCCCGGTGGTGGTAGAGGGTGACACGATATCTACGTGGGCAAAACTGGTCATGGTTTCATGATTTTCCCCCGGAACAAACATTCGAGACAGTGCCGGCGGTGTTGTAATGGAAATGAAGGAAAATGTTTGATTTCCGGTCCTGTCGGAAGGTATACCTACATACCAACGGTGGGGACAATACCGTTGAACGTTTCACCGTGATGAATTTGGAATAGTTTTGTGCGATTGGTTATTGAAACAATGTGTTTAAGGATGATTGGCATGAAGGATATCCGGAAGATGAAGAATTTGTTCCTGGAACATTCGTTGTGCTGCAGAAACCTATATATGAAGGAAGTTTTGGATTTGATTTGAATTTGGATTGGATTTGGATTGGATTTGGATTGGATTTGGATTGGATTTGGATTGGATTTGGATTGGATTTGGATTGGATTTGGATTGGATTTGGATTGGATTTGGATTGGATTTGATTGGATTTGGATTTGATTTGGATTGGATTTGGATTGGATTTGGATTGGATTTGGATTGGATTTGATTGATTTGGATTGATTTGGATTGATTTGGATTGGATTTGGATTGGATTTGGATTGATTTGGATTGATTTGATTGATTTGGATTGGATTTGGATTGATTTGGATTGATTTGGATTTGATTGGATTGATTTGGATTGGATTTGGATTGGATTTGGATTGGATTTGGATTGGATTTGGATTGGATTTGGATTGGATTTGGATTGGATTTGGATTTCATTAAATTGGATTAGCTTTGACTGAATTTAGCACATGGCCTTTTTCAGATATCGGCATTTTTGTATGTGAATTTCGGTAGTGTGCCTTTGTGCCGCTTGGAAGAATAATACACACTACAAATCCATAATTCTTTGCCATCCATTGCCCAAACAGGGCAACCGCTAATTGAACCGCATTGATCGCATAAATTGCCATAGACAATTGCCAAACAATTGTCAATAACCGTTACCACAGAGCTCAGCCTCGCCACGAAAGCGTTGTCACCGGAATGAATTATTCATGCAGTTGTTTCAATTATTCCAATCATCTCGCGGGATTGCACCAAGCCCGAAACTGCGGATGGCGGTAGATTTTTGTGTTCCGTCGGCGGATACATTATTCAACCGTAATTTTTTCGTCTCCTTCGACCGGAACCATTAAAACTGTGGCTCCTATTTGCTTACCTAACCCATTCGACTGTGCACTCTTGCTGGAACTGGCATCATCATCATCATCATCAACGAAACTCCGATTGCCATCATGGGCCGTGCCCCGTCCGATGAATTACCCCCATGGGAGCAGGGAGGGGAATACTCAATTTTTCACTGGTAAATTTGCTACGGCAACGACCCTTCTGCGTGGATCGTCGTCGTTAAGGGGTGGAAATGGGGGAGGGGGGTCCAGCGCAGATAATGCATCATTGTTTCAACCCCACGGCAGCACGTCTAGTTGCCGGGTTGAAATTCACCAGAAAATGTGGGAGTATGACATCGATTCCGCCGTGGTTTTCTGAAAAATTGATTGGAATAAAAATTGTGGTGAGATGTTTGATTTAATGCGGTTTTTGCGTTCGGGGTCCTGGGTTGATTGATGGCGGAAACGTTTGGCATTGTTTGAATTTTTGTACTAAATAAGATTTTAATGAATCTTGCGTTTCGCTACTCAGTAGGTCATTAATTCTGTTGCGATCGAAGTAATCCTGATGTAATCAATGATAATTAGATGTAAAATGAAATTTGTCATTCCAGTATCGTTACTCAACCTAACAAGGTGTCTTTAATTAAGTTCTGGAACCAGTCAAACGGCCATAACCAGAAGCTTGTTTTAATCGAAGATTTTTCAGGATCAGCACCGAAAACGGAGATTTTACAAGAGTGTCGGTATCTCAGTTTGCAGAACTCCAACTGCAATTTGGCGTTTGCTGCGAATGAAGCGAAAGAGGTTAGGGAATAGCCAAAAATGGCTTTCCAAGACCATTCACCGGGGATGCAATAACATCGGTGTTGAATTGAGCTAGTTCAAACCGATTTGACTGCAATTCAGCTATTCAGAAGAAACGCCTGAATAGCTTCTCCAAATTTGCTTGAACAAGCTCTAATTCAACACCGATGTTTGTTGGGCAATTTGCAGTTCGGGTCATTCGTCCCTGCCGAGGCGTACGGATGACATGGTTTCAGCGAGCTACAAACTAGTGGAGATGAGCTTTGCTGTTAACGAGTGATTGGCATTAGATATGGGCAATCCGCTCCTGAGCTGTTCCACTGAATCGGTCCATTCCAGTAAGCAAATGACAACCAGCTCTCTAAAAAAGAACCACAATAGGGGGTTTTAATTTAAAAAAAAACTTGTTTTTTTTCATCTGTATTGATGATGGGTGTTCTTCCTAGCACGAAAATATTTTTTTTATGAATCTCAACTATTTTTTCTCGATTTTTAAATAAGAAAAATCTAATCATTTTTATTTTCACAAACCGACATGCATTTTTACAAAGTGTCAGTCCCATTATGACATAAACGTCAACTTATGTATGCTAGAAATCAATGGTTGCTTCGTTGGTTTAGGTAGCCTGTTTTTTGTAGCGTGTTTCATGGTGAAATAGGATGGTGTTGTCTTACAATCAAAATTTTTTCATAATATTTTGAAATTGTTTTTTATATAGTTACGCTTGTCAAAATTAAAAAATAAATTAACTGCCGGTATATTATTATATTTGCTATCGAACAATGTTATAATCCACATACCCCTATAATACCCTATTCACCAGCTCAACCGTTCTCACCGTTATCACTGTACGCTTTGCTTTCCCGTGTGTTCCCGTCAAATCAAAAGAATTAAAGAACGAAACTGTGTGAAGTCAACTGATTCCCTTTTGTTTTCTTTATTCCACGAATCGACGAACCGGAATAGACGAGTCTAGTTCTACCGTTGGAGGTGCTTATATTTCTATTCTATTTCGAATTTTAACCTTATTAAATCTTAAAATGTAGCCGAATCCTTTTCTTAATTTTTTAATTGAATCTAATCTGAATTGAATGTCCAATCTCATTGAATGGTGAATCAAACATCTGGACTAACCAATTACAGGGTGCGGCAGAAAATATTGCGAAAATTTGTTTTATTTCTTTCGAATACCATTTTCAACTAATTCAAGCAATAATATCAACATTTTCGAGTGCAGTTATCTTTATACAGTGTTTTAAACAAATTTATTCAATGTGTCTTCTATTCTTATTGATAACATCCTCGAGCCGACGCCAGAAGCCAGAGCATGCCTTTCGGACGTAGTCCTCCGACATTGAGCGTGTTATGGTTGACTTCAGGGTTTTCACACTAGGGTGTGATGTTTTGCAGGCTCGTGCTTCAACATATGCCCAAATCGAATAATCCAACAGATTAAGATCTGGACTGCTAGGGGGCCACAAATCCTTCGGCCAAAACTTCATGTTATCGTTCAACCATTGTTGGGTTCCATTGGACGTGTGACACGGCGCTCCATCCTGCTGTAGGACAACGTTTTGGTCCTCGAAGAAGTTGGCCTTCACTCAGGGAGGCACTTGGTCCATTAAAATACTGATATACACTTCGGTATTGATTTTAACTCCAGCATCAATGAAAACAGGCGGCATTTTCAAACCGTTGAACGCCATCAAACCAAACATCATGACACCAGCTGGATGTTTGGTTTGAAATTTGAATTTTACTTTTTCCCAAACGTTTTCCATTTTCTGCGGTGATATGAACCGGTCCGTGCGGCTGTTGGCCACAGCATCGATGCTGAAAAGCTTTTCGTCGGAGAACAGGATTATCATTTTTTTCCTTCTTCAACAAGGAAAGCAATCTCTTGGAACGAGTTACTCGTTGTTCCTTGACCCGGTCCGTAATCATGTGGTGTTTCACTCTGGCTCTGGAAGATGCATGCAGGTCTTCTTTGATGATTCTCCGCATGGATTTCTCCGAAATATTGGCTTCCTTTGCAAGTTTTCTTATGGAACGCACCGGGTTGCGAGCAATTTTGCACGGACCGATTTGATCACGTTTGGCGTGCTTGCAAAGCGTGGACGTCCGCTTCCCGGCTTCCGCTGCTTAGGACCATCCTGCAGGGACTTTTTTATGCTGCCACTGTTGCTGTTGCCAAATGGCACCCTACCACCTTGGCAATCTCTTTCTTTTGGGCGAGCAACAAACTGGTGATCACTTCTTTCGCGAACATTTTGACGAAATTGCAATAAATATATAGAATGTTTGGATGCAGCACTTGAAAGTGAACATAAACAAATACACTTTCGACAGAAATTAGTCATTAGCTACACGAATCAACCCAATACTCAAGTTTGAACAAGTTTCGCATTATTTTCTGCCGCACCCTGTATATTGAATAAGTTCAATCGAAAAACATGTCAATCGGTACTGCGTGAGCTCTGGCTGCTGACATGTGGTGTTCACACTGTTCGTGGAAATTCGTTTGCGATTGTGCCATTCAAAATAAAGTGGTGAAAATGAATTGTTATTGTTAATTCGGTAACATTTATATATTTGTAATAGGTAAATGCATATTTAGAAATAGATATTAAGTACTCTGAGAGTCACTCTTTTAGTGAACCTCAAGTAACATTTGGTACAACTTCACCAAGGAAAAAGGAACCAAAGCAAAATGCCGCTATTGCTATGCATTAATCGCATCCTCAAATGGATCAACAGGAAACATGAAACGGCATTCAACAAGTGAACATCCCATAGTTTCTTATAAAAGAAGTGAGATATGACAGGACAGAGTGTTGCTGGATGTGGTGAGTTCCCTGCTGATGGTGTTTATCGTGTTAATACCTCAGTAACAGCACTGTTGATCCTGGCGCTGGTAATTGTGGAGCTAAAGTTTTGGGGAGTGCTCAAGTATTGTGAGAAGCTGCTATTTATCCTGGTGAAGCTGCTGTTATTTTTGATCCTGATGCTGGTAATCCCACAGGATTGGAAAGAGCTGATTCTGAACTTCAAGATGAATTTGACGGAAATCTCAATTAGAACCAAGTGAGATGCAGTGCATTAGAGGGAGGGGCTGTTCTGCTCACTGCTCACGCATTTGAGATGTATTCCCTAGCTGTGGTAGAACCTTACTAAGAACATTTTATTACGCAATATTTTGCTATCGGGCATGGTGCGTTTCATATTGTTTCGGTTATCTATTGTTTGGCGGCGCGAGTTGACTAACGGTGAGGAATCATAAATATGATCCTGTCACTTATCAAGGTGAATATCCGTCGAGTCCTACCCAACTAACATAAAATAAAAACCTCCTTCCGGTCACCATTGTGGAGACGCAGAGGTAAACACGATTTTGAACAGCATAGGTCACACTAACACTCCTTCCCTATTCCCACCTGATTGCAAGAAATTGACTCACTGAAACGTGTACAGTGAGAATGGAATGGAGAATGGAGTTGATTGATTGTGCGAGTTCACCGATTCTGATCAATCACGGAGTAGCAATCGTTGATACGTGCAGTTAGTTAAGCCAAAGCTAACTGTGTACAATGAAGTTATGTTACAAGTTAAATTTGATATGAAACAATCGTCCGTGGTTTGTAGGCTAATTTAAATAATGTCAGTGCAAAGCGGGTTTTTGAAATCATATTGGCTCCAGTGATCCTAGTTTGATGGAAAACATACTGGTGAAAACATCGCTACAAAGACCCCCAAAGTGCTGAAAAAGTGCGATATTGACTACAAAATTTCCGCTATCGTCACAAAAAATGCTTTTATCATAAATTTCACTGCGGTTTATCTTAATATACGACACATATTTTGTTACGGACAAATCAGTCCAATATTTAAAAAAGAGTAGTTTTCCACTGACAAAATTAACAAACATGCTGAAAACATTGAACAAATAACAGCTGGAGTTGAAACAAGATGTTCCAACTCGTTGGAACTCGACTTTCGATACGCTTGAAAGAATATTGTTTAATAAAGAAGCGGTAATATATGTCTAAGTTGACAGCCCAAATTGTTATTTTCTGCTGAGCCTGACAACCAGGCAATGCATATTGTCAAGGTTGCTGGTTTCATATTTCTTTTAGCTCAACTGTCAAAAGTGTGCCTCAGTGTTCTAAGCGACACTCTAAGCGACTTACCCTTGCCAGGGATAGTCCGCAAATTTTTTCGAAATCGAGATGATTTTTTTTGTAACTTCCCTCTAAAGTTCACATAATATCGAACATTTGAGTTAATACAGAATACTTTTTTGTTAATGTATACCCGAAATATGCGCCATAGTCTTTGTTCCAATTGGGCCACACCTTACTGACACTGGAGTTTAATCCTAAGTACAGCTTCCATGACAACATCGAAAATGTTTATTATGACTTCACCCATGCTGATTTCTTCTCGCCGGCGTGAATTGGAACACGATCGTTGCAAACAGGGATGCGAATTTAACTGCCTCGACAATGTGTGGTATTTTGCTGTACGCCGTTAACCAATTGGTGCCTAAGAAACTCAAATGTAAGCCTGCCAAACCTGCTTGGTCTAATTCCAACCTCAAACATTTGTGGTCTGAGGGAACACAGCAAATATCGCACCGATTCTAAGAGGACAAACTACGCACGCGCCAACGACAATTACAAAACCGAAGCACTTTTGGCATTTCGTAACTGAACAACGGAAAGAAACCGGTTTACCCTCCACTATGACTGACGGCACTCAGGAAGCTGACTCTGTCGCGGACATTGTCAAATCGATGCCAAGGGCTTCGAAGCTGCTACTAGCAATATCCCCGCTTGTCTGTATTTGGCTCTGCACTCACTATCCAAAGTGATATGGTGATTTCAGCAGGCAAGCAGGTGAAAAACTCAACTGGATGCGGTCCTGATGGTATTCCTTCAATTGTCCTGAAGCGCTGCCAGAACACACTCGCTGCGCCCCTGGCTACGGTCTTAAATTTGTCATTAACTTCCTGTGTGTTTTCTGAACACACAAAAAAAGGGATGCAAACGATCCGACGCTAACTATCCTGGGATTGCTACATTAAGTGCTGTATCCAAACTATTCGAACTAATTGTTCTCGAAAGACTGGTCCGTGAAATGGAACAAGGTCCTCAAGTAGACGCCATATACACAGATCTCTCTGCGGGCTTCGATAAAATGAACCATCAGATTGCAATTTTCAATTTCGACAAAATGGGAGTTCACGATCAATTATTGAACTGGTTCCGCTCATAACTTACAGGTAGAACTATGTCTGTGAAGATTTCAGATTATGCCTCGTCCAGCTTCTCAGTAACATTCAGCGTGCCGCAAGGTAGCCACCTTGGTTCATTCTTATACCTGTTATATATTTGGTCCTCAGATGCCTGAAATTATCCTACACGGATGACCTAAAGCCTAAAGTACTACGTCATATAATGTCCAGAGAACGCCCATTCACTTCTGCAGGAACTACAAGTGTTCGACGACTGGTGCCGGATCAACAGAATGTCCTTAAATGTATCCAAATGCTCCACTTTCTCCTTTGGTCGAAAACGTGCGATGTATCTCCACGGCTACATCCTTCGAGGAACGCGCTTGAAACGTGAAACAACAGTCAAGGATCTGGGAGTAATGCTAGACACCAAACTGTCGTTCGAGAACCACATTGCCTATATTGTTTCTGAAGCCTCATCGCAGCTAGGATTCATCTTCCGCTTCGCAAAAAACGGTGGCGTTTGGCCCCATGTCTACCAAAATGCAGTCAAGAGGATCGATGTCATTCAGCAAAGGTTTGTACGCTTTGCTTTTCAACACCTTCGTTGGCATGATCCTCGCAGAAAGTCGGTGAAAGTTCATCAACCTGGGATTGATGGAAGGGAGGCGTATGGTGACCAAGGCGTGTTTCGTTGGTGACCTCCTTCAGGGAAACATCAACTGTTCTACTTTGACTATTTGGTCTCATGAACATCAACACTCGACGACGAAACCTATGTTTACAATCTTTCTTCATAAACCGGCACTCAAGGTCCAACTACGACAAACACGAACCTGTGTTAAGCATGTGTCGCATATTCAACTACTATTAAAACGTGTTTAATTTTTATATTTCCCGCGAGGTTCATAACGAATCAATAAATGGATAAATAAATATATAAATAATCTTTCATTAACTGTTAATAAACAATGTTGAGAAACCATATGTAAGAATAAAACCAATTTTCTGGTACGGTCTTTAGATGGATACACAGATTCAGATTGGCGAGGAGGCGTTGATACCCGGAAGTCTTCCACGGGCTACGTCTACACGATGCAACGTGGCGCTATCACCTGGAACGTGAAGCGTCAACTGATGGTTGCTCTATATTCCAATGATGCCGAATACATGGCGATGTCTCGGACCATCCAAGACACGTTATTATTGCAAGGTTTGCTGGAGCAGATCTTTGACAAGCAAGAAATAGATATCCTGATGTGCGGCAATCAATCTGTGAATTCCGTTGCCAAATACAGATCGTACAATCCTCGACAAAGCATCTTGAAACGCAGTCTTCAAGATGGCCCACGGCTCCTTCGCCGTTTTTGCCGTTTTATCGTCGTTCATCTGTTTGCCGGAGAAGATGAGACGCTGCTGCTGCGGAGGAATTCCTTCCTTCTCCTCTACCCTTTCTTTGATCCTATCCACTTAGTCGGTGGGTTCAATGTCGATCTCGATTTCCTTTCCGGTTAGTTTTCACTTTGATCAGCATTTTGAAGAACTTATCTGGTTCGAAGTAGGATGAAAAGGCGATTTCTCAGTGCAATCTTATGCGAACTTGATTCTTTCTCAGGTTTATTTCGGTTGTCACCTTCACTATCACTTTCACTTCACTTACACATCACCTAATTTTTTTTTATGCTTTTGCTGGTATCATCGTGATCAAAAATGAACTCCCTGAGGTGGAAGTGATTGTGAAGTGAAAATCGTAGTAGCCCTCAGAAAATCTACGGTTTGCGTCACTTTTTTCGGTGGCGTGATGGTGCCGTGGCCATCGTAATAACACCGAGTTCATTCGAATCGTCACCTCGGATGAACTCTTCCATATTTATCCAGGTCTAGGACAGGACCTGACAGCTCAGAGAGAGATGACCTCTTATAAATTTATGATTGCTATGATACGGGGGTCGCTCCAATGTTACCAGATATGTTTACACAGTAATCCCATTGAAAATAAAGTAATTATAAAACTTTCTTTTGTCGTTCGGGAAAAGAACCTGCATCAAACTAAACGTTAGTTGATAAGGTTTCATTGAATTTCATTGATGCTTACGCTGCAAATTCTGCTGTGGGTATAAAGGCTCAGTATAAGAGCTGTCACTTTTTTGAAAATCAGTTTTGCTGGTTGATCAGCAATTTTGGTTTTGCTGTATGTATTGCTGAAATTAAGTTTGCTGTTTTCCAGCAATAAAAATTTGGTGTGAGTTGTCACAAACGAAAAAAGTGAAAAAACAGTAACTCTTAGCAACACCGCCAAACCAACAACAAACTGCCTGCTTGTAACATAACTCGACGGAGGTGGTAGAGGCGGTTGTTAAAGCGACCAATAAAAAACGGTCTTTTTTGACAGGTAAATGGTCTTGTTTTTGCACTAACAGCTGGCAGGTCCTGTCCTAGATCCAGGTAGCTGACGTGCCGCCATGTTTTCGAAGCCAACATTTGATCTGTCTTCGTATGGTTTGTTTACAAATTTTAGCTGAATGCAACAGCTGTCAGAGGGGCCCATGATTCTGGGCACGCCACGATGTTAGCTCTTTTCAAGACAAAGGCAAAAAGATAGGGGTGTCAGCTACCTGATTTTATCACTTGAATGACATTCGTAATAAGGTTTTTTGTTTTCACTTCGTTTTCACCGTGAAGTGAATACCGTAATAAGCCCTGTTATTCTTAACGATTCTCGCTTTTCATGAAATCCTGCATGCTGCCTGCACCAAGGGCAGGTGGTGGTAATCGTCCTCTGGGGCTTCGAATCGATCATATCATCGCCATTTTTGGAACTCTGGAAGCGCTTCCCATACCACCCTGGTCATATGAATTGCTTCCTCCGGGTTCATCTTCTTATAGAAATTATTGCTGCAGGGAAAAGATCCTGAAAATATTGCTCTACTTGTTTATTGAGTTGCTATGGAGCCTGTTCTGGGCCCATAACTCATTGAAAAACACGTCTAGTGTGCAGGTTGTAACAGAACAGAGTGATCATTTAAACATAATAATTCATAATTTCTATTGCGTTCAATACTATAAACATATACTTAGGATGTCGTAAATCCATAAAAGCTTCTTTAAAAAACATTCGATGTTCACTCATACCTGGAGGGTGGAATATTTCTGATAAATTTGAGGGCGTGAACATTGCAAGTGCATTTATTTTCTAAAACTAACACTGAGTTTGTCATTAACCTTATTTCATCGTTGTTCCTTATTGTAATTAAACAGAGATTTTCCTTCTCTCGCATGTATTGCATAGACCTCTTCACAATTCAGTCATTATTTTCTCTCCTGATGAATGCAAAAAAAAATTAAAAAATGCCTCACATGCTACTGGCACCAGCCAAAGCCCTCACGTGTCGAAAGTGTAGAAAAAAAGCATACATCACTTAGTGCGGTGATGAATGCGAAAAGATTCGCATCTCTATTTTACCACAGAACGATGAATGCGCACAGGTAGGTAAGTATCAACGGGGCAGGCAAGAAGTAATTGCAACCTCTTGTCACCATCACCAGAGCGGGAATCGAAAAACTTATTACTACACTAATTACACGCGACCTTTCTGCTCCCGGTTTGCTTCTATGTTAGCCTGAGCGATCTCGCGCATGTTGTCGTCGTAATGCAGCTATAGTTAGAGTGCATCTTTTGTGCAATCTCGCCTGTATGCAATTTCACGGGAAATCTGCAGAAGATTGTAATTACGGCTTCGTTGACATTGAACCCCGCGCGATGAATGGGTTGGATAAGATGTTGCTTTGTACGAGTAATGGCTTGTGTACCTTCTATAATAATGATATTTGCTTAGAATCGATGATGGCGAGCGTCATTTTTCCTGTTGATTGAGGGGGGTTATTCTAACGTTGTTGACAGCTGTGAAGGTATCTAATGCGATTTATTTCCGGTGGTAATTAATGCACGTGGCGATAGGAATAAAGGTTCTTGAAGTTCCCTTGGAAATTAACATTTTGGTTTTAAATTTAATCTGGAGATTTTTGGCTTTTTTAGTAAAAGTATTGGTAAAAACCAGACGTAACCAACAAACAAACGTATCATGTGACGTTAGAGAAAGCTTGGAACGAACTGAATCCCTGCTACCTCAGAAACCTGGTGGAAAGTATGCCAAAGCGTCTACAGGCGATCATCATAGCCAATGGGGGTCATATTGATTAGTAATTACTTGATTTCCACCGATTTTTCTGTTGAATTTTGAATTTGAATTGAGAAGCTTTTTTTCGTCGTACCCTATAAATATAGTTTCTATGCAATGGTTGATAATTATCGTTTTTGTAATAAAAGAAACATTACCAGTAAGCCAAACCAAACTTCCATGAGTATCATTTTACAGGATGTATCACAACGCCCAGCTCTTTGCAAATCTATGACTTTTGTAAACGCTTACGTCACTGCACTTACTGTGGTGGAAATGAAACGATACTTTCAACCACTCTAATATCCCATGTTTCCAGCCATTCTAAATTTCTCAAAATAGTTATAAAGTTTCTCCAGAGGAGTGTTTTTCAAGAATTATATATCTCCTTAACAACAACCATACACGAATGAGTGCCTGTGCAAGAAACAAAACAAATATAACCACTTAACCAGCTTTGTTCAGTGTGTGCGGTGAACAGAAAGTCATTCGTCGAACAACTTTTCTGCTAAAAACCAATAAAAATCTTACTAATTAAAACACTTGCCAATAGGAGCTCTTCTTCTCGTCAAATTGGGTAGTAAAATAAAGGAGCAATCTGTTTTCCGACCAGCCACGTATGTTAGGTTGCTTAGGTATGAGTGCAGAAAGGAAAGTTAGCACAATTTCACCCTCTTTCGGAGGCGAAGCCTCAAAGAAGCGGTGTCGAAAGTTTCACTCCCAGTGCTCGGTTTTCAATCGGAACACGGTACAGTGCCTTTCTTTCAAACACTTCAGAAACATCGGATTTTCCCCATTCTTACTTGGTACGATGAGAGAAAATAAAAATTTCCACTTCGACAACTGAGTCGAATAGAGGCAAAGGGTTAAACCTAGGTACAAAAGATTGACGATGTTTGCATGCTTCAGAAGTGCTTCAAACAAGCGAAAAACTACAACAAAGATCGTTTTGGGTTCGTCAAAAGTTAACTCGTTACCATCTGGATGGAAACCAGTATTTCGGTGCGTTCGAAATACTTAACGATGCGAACTTCCACACCAGAGTAACTAACATGTGTTAAATGATTTTGAAAAGCATGTTGTAGGGTCCTCGGAAAGCTTTTAGCGGTGATAGTTACATTTGGCTGGTTTGAAACAAAATTGACAAAACAAATCTGATTACCTGAGAAATGTACCTGCAGAGATTTTTTTTTGGAAGTTAGGTATTAAATTTCTTGACACTCGGAAACAAAATTAAACACCATTATGGAAATTTCACCCATTTAAGATAACAAAGAAAAAAAAATCTTGTAGTAAAAACTACCATTTTACCCGACTACGCCTTTCTTCAAAACTACCATGAAATTTCAGTCCAATTTACTACGTTTATGGAAAACGTGTGTGGTATACTTGACAGAACTCATATTGATATCAACCGCACCAGGGTTGATCAAATCGCAGGCATGGTAAAATCAAACGCATTTATAGTCAGGTGAAAATGTTTGGTGATTTCGCTCAATATAACTATTGATATAAAAAGGTATGCGGCGAAGAGGTTAACCGTTTTTAGCCAACGTTGACTTTCAATTGAAATGAATCCGGAACGGTATGTTAGATATATTGCAATCCAAACAAACCCTTTAGCGAAGAAAAATCAAGTTGGTCGTCCTAGAAAGGACGGATTTTATATAGTCCATGTTTGATCGATCGTATGGTCCATTCACATCAATTACAAGTAACTGGTCATGTTAATGAGGCTAGTTAATGCATTTTCAACACACACTAGCGATGATGCTGGTACTCTAGCAAAGGAAAATAACAAGCTGATATCATATAACGTACACACTTAGAATTTTATGCCGAGTTTCGGCTTTCTGAAACCGAGATCCGCACAGCCGACCTCTCGGTTTCGATCTCGACTTTATTATGTTAACCGATAATCTCGGTTTGGGTCAAACCGAAAACTCATTTTCTTACTGGAAATCTCGGCATGAGCAAACTGATGTACCGGTTAAAATTCAAAACAAACAAAAATGAGGGTTATCGAGATTTCGGTTAAATTGTGTGTAAATACTCGAAATTTTGGATAAAATTCCCATCGAAATATTTAATATTTCATGCCTATAGGCAAAACCCTGCATAGATGGTGTTTTGCGTCAAATCCGCTGGCTGGCTGGAACAAGAAGGCGTGGAGTACAGCGAGCTAGATGGACGCATCATGTAAGCCAAGACTTGGAGAGCGTAGGCGCAACCGAGGATGGAGAGAAGCAGCCATGAACCCGGTGAATCGGAAAGAATAGCCGCACCTCGGCTTACACCACTGCTAAACCGATATTTCGGCATGATAGGCAACTGAGGTCGGTTGAATTTTGGTTAACGGCTGTCCTCGGCTCCTAGTGATGCCGAGAATCAGCTTAATAATGATGTTACCCGATATTTCAGTTTCAAGTGATGCTGAGACTCAGCATCATTCGATTTTGTGCCGAGTTATCAGTTAAATACAAAAATGCCGAGTGAATTCAGCTAAATGTTTAACCGAGCCCGTGAATAATTTTTAAGTGTGTATGGATAGTGAAATCTGCACACATTTTCACAGCCCTGCTTCAATCCCAACCCTAATGATTCTACAGCTGATCGATGTCAAGTTTTTAACAGCTCTGTCATACTTCAGTTAAAAATATTCAAGTTGTCGGTAATCTATTACAAGACAAAACATGGGTAATCAGGAGGAACAACGCCGGAAACTCATTTGTAATTTTTGCAACGCTCATCCAGATTGGCCGAAATCGAAGGCAGTGCGTCATTTTATGGACATGGGAATAAGTCGTCGAACCATATACAGCATTCTTTCGTCCTACCAAATGCGAAAAACAACAACTCGGAAGATCGGTTCAGGAAATTGGTCAAGTTTGAGAGATTCTTCAGTTTAATATTTAATACGGTTTAACGAAATTTAATACGGTTGACAGAAGGTCGGGTGGTAAAGTCGTACAGAGAACTTGGAAAAAAGTTTAATTGTAACCACCAAACTGTCAAAAAGGTTTTGGATGAAGCTGGGATCAAGAAGCGGTCAAGGAAAGTGAAACGGAAAGTGTCAGAAACTCAAGCTCCTGTTCAGAAAGTATGATTGAGAAAGCTTCCCGACCAGAAGCGTATAACATAAACATAACAAAACAATAACAAACCTTGTTAAAACTAACTGATTATGATATAAATTTGTTAACGACATTTTCGTCTGCATAATTGTATAACATATGTTTAACAAATTAAGATATAATGCCCTGGGAGACACAATCTTCGTAAAGAAATAAATTAATTCTAACACTAGCTGATATGATTTTGCTTCATCGTAACAAAAATTTAACAAAGTTTGTTTTGTTTTTGTTATATCTGTATCAGAGCTTGCTATAATTTTGTTACCTCTTGAGGATTTTTTGTTACAATTTCTGTTATTTTAACAACATCTGCGATCTTAATTCTAACAACCGCTATTATAAAAACAGCGTAACTGAATAACAAAACCTGAAATAATTTTGTTATTTCCTTCTGGTCGGGTTGTCCGAAATATTTTTCAAGCGAAAAACGATGTACTTTGCATCATGGATGACGAGACTTATTTCACGTTGGATGGAAATTAATGGCAAGGAAAATACTTCTACGACAGTCTCAAAGCACAGGTGAAAGAAGATGTGAAGTTTGTTGAACATACGAAATTCCCAGGGAAAATATTGCTTTGATTGGAATGTCAAAACCTGTTTTCTTTGAATCGGGGTTGGCCATAACCGCAAATCGTTATATTGAAAACTGCTTGCCTAAGGTGAAACAGTTTATTTCTCAAAAACATCGTGGACGAAAAGAAGTGTTCTGGTCGGATTTGGCATCGAGACATTATGCGAAGAAATCTTTGGAAGCCATGGAATGCATGAAGATCCCTTATGTGCTGAAGGATGAAAACCCTCCAAACGTGCCACAACTTCGCCCAATTGAAGATTTTTGGGCCTATCTGAAGCGGAAGGTATATTCAAACAACTTTCGTCCAAAAACTACCAAACATCTTCAGCAAAAAATAAAAAAAGAGCTCGCAAATATGAAAACATTAAGTTTTGCGGCGTCCATGAGCAAAGTGCCTGCCAACTGCCGCAAGGCTGAGCGAATTGGTGTAAATTTTTTTGTGCATTAACTTGTTTGTTTATATGAACAACTAAAATAAAGAGTGATTGCTTTTGTTTACAAATAAAAAAATATATGGCCTTTTTACTTTTGTGCAGATTTCACTATCCATACGTTAAGTAACATGTTCTGTTATCCCAGTTATCGTTTTGATTTCTGTTGTTATCACATAACAAATTTAGTTATCACTATTGGCAAATTTTGTTATCATATGTTATCATTTTGAACACACTATTTATTATGAACGTTATTAGTTGAATTTTAAAACTATGAATATTTCCAGCATATTTGAACAAGAAATTTTGCTTTTAATCAACATATTTTTTTTAGTTATCAGCATGAGAATTTGATTTTAAATTGATAACAGAATTTGATACTATTTCAATAAATTTGCTTACAATAATAGGATTTGTTATCAAGCTGCTCGCAGTGATAACAAAATAAGTTATTATTATGATATTCAACGAGTATTTTTTTGTTATTCATTCTGTTATTTTGGCTGTTTATTCAGCCTGAATGATAACATATTCAGTGATAAAAAAATGATAACCTGGTATAAGAACTTGTTATCAATTTGGTATAATCCTTTGCTCGGGTTATACCGTTCGTTCCACACTTATTTCGCTCGTGGTTGTGCCATCCGGCTTGCAAAAAACTCACCACTGACTTGGTTGACCAACTGCAAACCAATGCACTATGGTCCAGATTACGAATTAACGAGGAAACATGCTCCCAGCGCCAAAACTTGAATCTTAACAGCAAAGTGATGTTGTACAACATGGTTTGTATTACTAAGGTCCATTTTGTGATGTTGACTAAAATTAGGATGGTCCCCATTTTCACGGAAATACAAAAACTAACTTTTTTATTTGCAGAAAAAGACGTTTATACTTTTGAGCAAAGTTGTAGCGCAAAAGATTTCATGGAATTTTTAGCTATAAATTTTTTTTGTAACTTGAAAATTGACCAATTAAGAGCAATTTTCCCTCATCAACTTAAGGTGTACCATAAAAAAATGGTTGTTTTGTCCTTACTTTTTTATTTCAGTTCCCACCGTAAAGTTGTGTTCAAACGAGTTTTATGACTTTTAAAGACTCGTACTTTGGTATACACATTTTGCCGATAGCTTCAACAAATCAATAGTTATTGAAGTTTTTTTTAAAAAAATACGCCCTTTTCAAATGTTGATTTTGATGATTGGGGCAAACACAAAAACAAAAATTTAAAGACGTCATTTGGAAGAACAATTTATATTGTTCAATATATGTGAAAACTAGAGATATGTTGTTTTTGTATCTTAAGAAAAATACATTTGAATCTGAGATGGTTTTAGAAGAAAAACTTCAATAACTATTGATTGGTTAAAGTTAGCGGCAAAGTTAATATTTCAAAATACGCGCCTTTTAAAGTTCTACAACTCGTTTCAGCAAAATATTACGATGGAAATGGAAATAAAAAAGTTAGGACAGAAAAACTTTTTTTTATGGTACACCCTAATTAAACGAGAGAAAAGTTGCTCTTAAGCTACAAAAAAAATTATATATGAAAATTCCATAAAATTTTGTGCGCTACAACTTTGCCCAAAAATGTAAACGTCTATTTCTGCAAACAAAAAAGTTAGTTTTTGTATTACCGTGAAAATGGGGACTACCCTAATTTTAATCAACATGAAAAATGGGCTTTCGTTTTTATTTCAAGTTTCACCCCTATTTTATATGAAGGTTGATGAAGTTGATGAGGGAAAATTGCTCTAAATCGGTCAATTTTCAAGCTACAAATTTATAGATAAAAATTCCATGAAATCTTTTGCGCTACAACTTTGCTCAAAAGTATAATCGTCTTTTTCTGCAAATAAAAAAGTTAGTTTTTGTATTTCCGTGAAAATGGGGACCACCCTAATTTTAATCAACATCACAAAATGGACCTTAGTAATACAAACCATGTTGTAGAACATCACTTTGCTGTAAAGTTTCAAGTTTAGGCGCTGGGAGCATGTTTCATCGTAAATTCGTAATCTGGACCATAGTGCAATGCTACATGCCTGACCCCTTTTTAAGAGCAAAAATCTGGATTTTCATTTTCCTGTCATTCTGCGAAATCTCAACCAAATTGGATGCAACCTTTTGCAAACGATCAAAAATTTGTCTTAGTTTTTAATTCAGTATTGGACATTCCGGAAGTTTACGTAGTTCCGGATATATTCAGGGGAATCGTGGGGTAAGTACCCTTCCCGAAGCACTGACCAGGATCAAAACGGCTTGCGACATCTCAAACTTCATGATTTTGCAAAACAAGACCATTG